>VXBN01014233.1:60532-248478 GCA_013397395.1 Sinosuthora webbiana | reverse complement strand
AAAAGAGGAAGAAAGATAACTTTTCAGGGTTCCAGAAGGCGACTGCGCCACCCGTTGTGTGTGGCTGTGGCCACAGAGCAGGGTCCAGAGCATGCTCTGCTCCGTGCATGCCCTGGCTGAGCTCTGAGCACTGGTGGTGAAGCCCTAGATCTAAGTCATGGCTGAGATTTGCACAGCAGCAACACCTGCAGCTCACTCATTCCCACAGCAGAAAGAGTGTGACCCCTGGAGAGCCTGCAAAGCACACATAGATTTCACCTCGCAAACTGCTTCGAGCAATGCTACCTACTTTGCT
Source organism: Sinosuthora webbiana (assembly GCA_013397395.1). NCBI lineage: Eukaryota > Metazoa > Chordata > Aves > Passeriformes > Sylviidae > Sinosuthora > Sinosuthora webbiana. The sequence goes on along the minus strand of VXBN01014233.1, from coordinate 248,183 downwards.
TCTGTTCCATGGGGAGAAAGAATTTTCCAAATACATTGTTTTTGGTTTTTTTCCAAAGTGCAACCAATGCCCATGATGATGCCTGTTCATTCCTGTTTGTAGCATAAAAGCCTGTGAAGAAATCCTATATAAAGAACATGCCTGCATGAACAAATACCACAGTGAAATGAGAAGGACCACAAGGAAGAAAATACAAACCAACTTCATCTTTCTATATGCAGGATTTTTGGCCATGACAACTGATAACAAAAATTACATTTGGGGGCATGGTAATTTTTATTTCTCCTCTTTGTTGAGGCCTGGTACAAAAGGTGACTAAAAAGAGGCAAATGCTGATGTTGTTGAGGCGACTCGCAGCTCTCAGGTGCATCACAACACAGGAGCCTTCAGCTACTAACACCAAGACGCTGAGTCACAAGATCTTCCCAGCTCCCCTCTCCCTTCCTTTGAGTTCTGCCAACGAACATCACCCTCTGCTGAGCTCCCTATTGTCCTGCACAGCAAGAAACCGAGCTGAGACTTCTTCACCACTGGCTGAAGGAATTTATTCTTGCACTTTCAATGTCAGTTTTTGTGACATGGGAGCTCTCTGACTGACTACTGTTGGCTCGGATTCTCTAGTGTTTGGCCACATCATACTGTAAAAATATCTCTAAATCTCAATTATATTAATTAATGTACAAAAACTTCAAAGTATATCCAAAATGTGTAAGAAGGTATATGTACAAGAGTATATCTAGTGGCATGGATATATTCTATTCACTCTCAGTGGTATCCTATATAAAAGTACCATTTACAAAATTCACACCAGAAAAACCCATTCTGGCCCTGTTATTGAACCCCAGTTATTAACAAGCATACTATTCTTACTAACCCCCCAACGTCAGCTAGATGGTAACCACACCTCCATCTTTAATCACACTTTCACTGACCACAGAAGAATGGCTGGATTTATTAATTGATTATGGACCAAATTCACTGAAAGAGACTTAGGCACTGTAACATCATCCTGTCTGTCTTATTATGAACCCAGAACTCTGTGAGAGAAGGTTACAGCCCCCTTGGAAGGCAGGAGAAGAATTTGATGCTTGTGAAGGAGTCCACAAGAACCAGCACACTGAATGACTGCTAATGCACTTCTTACACCCCAGGTCTCTCAGAGTACTGACCTGGTGCAAGCATTCCCCTGAGGTGGCACAGACCTCTCTGCTTGGTTTGGACCACAGACATGAATCCAGGTGTAGTCTAACAGAAAATGACTACATAAGAAATCTTAATCCATACAATCAGAGGATACAGCAGATTGTTAAGGGCATTGGATATATGGGTGGCAAGTGAGAAAAGAGCTGGAGTCCCAGGTTTGATTTTATGTTCTTTGTTTGAAGATGGTGCCAACCCTATGAGTTTGGCCTTCTGTTTTCACATTGCCTAGTCCAATATGAGTCCTGTCTGCTGCAAGTTTATATGCTCTGTGAAACTCAGAGAAAATGTGTTTAATAATGATCATATTTACTGTGGAAACAATCACTTTGGATTTTTTCTTGCTTTGTTCCTTCACACCAACACTTCTGCAAATCTGTTATGCCTTTGGTGCTTGGGCCAATATAATAGAAAATTACATTGTACCTAGAAAATCTTGTACCTTACTCTTACCTCTAAAATACTGGCACAATGGCTAAGAAAAAAACTCTTGAGTCACAGATATGACCCTCTACAGGGCACTATCTACCTACAATTCCTGGTATTTCATACCATTGGAAAAGAAAACTCTCTTTCATAGGGGAAAAACATATTAAACATATTAGTGTTGTAGCACTAAAAGCACCCAGAAATGGCAATGTAATTAACACTCCAGATTTCAGTGTCTCCAAACAAATTTCAGAGTACCTGTCTTATGGAACACAGGGCTGGTTGCTTCATACAGCTCTGCTTTTCTTTGCTCTGCTCCTTTTTCTTATTACATCATTTAAATTCTGGAGATGTTCTTGTCATGGCTTTTTCTCTCTCTGATTTCAAGGAATGAACCTGGGGCTTCTGATCAGGATGGAGAAGCAAAGAGAAAAAAAGCATTCTTATAACAAAGGGTATCCTGTCAAAACACATTTTAAAATAAGGAGTATTTTATAGGTATACCTATTTTATAGGTATACCTATATTGTATTTGTTGCAGTTTGGGCAAAGATAACTGTATTCACTGTATGGATCCTGGGGGTGACAGCTCTTGTTGCACAGAAATTGGTGGGACTAAATGTCTCAGTGTATGTTGAGTTCCTCAGAAGGGCTTTGCAGCCTGCATGGAGCTCTCTTTTATGCCACCAGGAGTATCCAGGCAAGCCAGTTTAAATCTAGCTAGGATTTCTGTACTGCAGTCAGCTCAGCTGCAGAGTAACTGCAGTGTAGTGTCTCCTCTCATGCAAAAGAAGTGACTCTATGTTTTTAATTTTCTATAAGCTTCCATACCCTACAGGTACTCCAAAATTATCCTGCTTCATGGAAAGAAGTCATCAGCCATCTGCACCAGAGTGAATGGCACTCAGGATGAGAGAAGTCCCAGCTGGGAGCAAGTCTTCCTCTCATTCTCATCTGAGACTTTCCCTCTTCCCTTAACAAAACCCAGAGAAGCCATCAAAAAGTACTATGAAATTTCCGTAGCTTCTTTTGATACAAAGCTTCTTTTGTACTCTCTGTGTAGAACAGCTTGCAATATTTGGGGTATTTCCCTTTTGGTGGTAGAGCCTCCAGAAATTCAGTCAGTTTGGCCATAGCCCCTAGGGACAAACTCTGCTGCACTTCCTTCATCATCATCCTGCAGATGATGCCAAAATAAAAAGGGCAAAAGAAGATCCAACTGGGGCTGTACTGTCTATCACCTTCGACTCAGAGCTGCAGAAAGAGAAAGCTTCTCTCCACTGCTTTAGGGAGATCAGAATTAGGTAGGGATTCTCCTCCATCCCATGTGAATCAGAGGGCAATACAGCTTGGACAGGTCATCCTTCTTAAAGCAGGCACAACTACGAGATCAGGTGATGTTACTCATCACACACAAATTCTAACAAATTCTGTAAACATGGGGATGAGCAGGTAGAGCACCCACTTCCATGGCTTCACTGTTCCCATGGTGAAAGAGTTTTTCCTCATGTCCACTGGGATACAATTTTCCTTGTTTTAGTTTCTCCCCTTCCAGTGTCTCTTGTCCTTTCAACACACACTGCTGTAAATTCCTGTCTCCATCTTCTTGATAAGCTCTTCACTGATTCTTGTACTCTTTTGATAGGCCCCCCAGAAGCCATGTCCCCTCAAGGCTGAATCAACCCAGTCTCCTCAGCCTCTCTTCCCAGCCTGAAAACCTCAATGGCCCCCTGCAGAATTTGCTGCAGTTTATTGGTGTCTTACTTATGTTGGCATGCCAAAAACCAGATTCATTAATTAAGCCACTAGGAAGATCAGAAGGAGACATTCTGATAATTTTCTACAGTTTTGACTGGGCATTTCCCCACCCTGATTGATATGTTTCAGTATGAAATCGTAAATGATCGCACACTCTGGATGGAACAAGTTATCCCCTTCTGGCTAACAGGAAACCAAGAACCAGGGGAATGTACACATCTTTTTCCAGTGTATCCTAGTTGTGGCCAGTTAGGAACCTGCATACAGCAGGTCTCACCAGTTAGCTGATGGGTAAAGTCCATTAACCTTCCAGTTTAGTTTATCTTCTCAGTCTGGTTTATCTGACCAATGAATGGGAATTAATTTCAGTATTGTCTCCCTGTCTCCTTTCCTGCATTGCCTTTCAGTTCTTCATCCCTCTAAGCTGGCCAAACCTTTTCTTCCTCCTTCCTCTGCCATCTTCCATTCTGAAACTCTGTGGCAATTCCTGCAGCAATTGTCAGCATCCCCTCACCCCCAAAATGCAATTTGACTCTAATCCATTTCAGTGATAATCTTAGTGGATCTGGGACCACTAGCCACTTTAGTTTGGACCAATGACTAGTGTTAGGGGGCTTCTTGGTTTTCTCCATAGGAGACACAGTTATTTATAATAACAAGAAATGTCACAAATTAAGGGCATGTATTACTATGGTTGTATCTTTAAGATAGGTCCAGTACAAAGCTGTTAAGTGTGGATTCCTATTCAGACAAGGGACCTGAAGTTAGGTGTTTACAGCTGCAGCACTGACCTAAGCTCCCATTACAAAAAGTGGATAGTTGAAATAGTTAAGGTTGTGAGCTTCCCACATACAGCTGCAGGCTGGTTTTCCTACATACCCTGCAAGCTATTTTTATCTCAAATCAAACCCTATCTGAAGAATTAAAAAATGGCTTTATATAACTCAGAATTTTCTTTTCCTGCTACAGACACAGGAAAGAAGGACCAATGTTAAGTAATTACACGTTTTGTGCTAGCTTAGGTCTCCCAGTGGCTTGTTCCAAATACCAAACCTTGCTCCCTTAAGATGTTAAATGCAGCAGATCAGCTCCGTTTAAAAATATTTCTCAGAGCTCCCACATGCTTTGCATTTTGCTACAGGGCAACTGCGGCACAGGGATGCAAAACCCTCCAGAGGCCTCCAGCACGCCAGGTTCCCCAGTCCTGAGGGCATGTCAGTGAACACAAACTCCACCTGGGGAGTCAATCCCCACCTGGGGTGGAGAGTGGGGATCCCTTCCACCAGCAGGTCCCAAGGAGAACTTTACCAACAAATGGAGGCAGAAAAGAGCTCCCAGGTGAAGGGGTCTGGCTGAAGCAGTTGGCTGGGGCACAATATCAAGGGGGAAAGAATGCATCCTCTCCAATGGTCACTGTGCCATCTTTTTTGTTTTCTTCTTTGTTTAGATCCAGGGCAATTCGGGTCCAGATGAGACCACATTCAGAGCCAGGGGACTGAAGGAGTTTCCACTTAAACAAAAACCATTCAAAGTTAATAAACAAGTCTCTGCAAATGGGGAGAAATAGATTCATGCATTAAAGCTGCATTAAGAGAGCAAAGAGAAAACAAATAATTCTCTGTCTGCCACAAGCTTCATTTTAACTGAACACTATTGGAAAAGAAATGCTGTTGGTCCCCAGTGCAAAAGTGGAAGGGGTGGGAAGGTTACATGGGGAGAAGAAGAAATCACTTTATTTCTATCACGATGCACTAAGATATAAATACAATCAAAAGGGGTTAATCTAATCCTTTTGTGAAGCACTGAGTCAGAGAACAAGACAAAAACAAATCTGTGATCTGGAACTTCCTGAGCACCCACTCAAGGTGGATTAATGAGGAGTACACGGCTGTGAAATTACGTGCCCTCTGAGTCAGGAAAATGGTCCTAGTGGTGCATGACCTTGAAATGAGGGGAAGCAAACTTCACCTGATCCACAATTATAAAGACCTAAAAGGAGGGGGACTAAGGAGGAGAGGGAACACATTAAGAGCTGAGAAAATGTTTCTGAATATGAAACCAACAAAATATTAAACAAACCCAAGGTTGAAAGATGAATTAAATGTAGCATAAAAAAATCCAGAGGCTTTAAAGGATACTGGCATTAGTGTTTGAGCATTATAAGGAAAGCTTGTCCTCTTTATTTACATGAAGTGGATATTTTGTTGCTGTTGTTATGGACTTAGTGATATTTGTCTGCCTTCAATTTTCTCTTTGCAATGAAAAATTGTTGTGAGATGATTTCTAGTCTTAGCTGCTTTACATGACAGTATTATCAAGGATTCATCAAGAGGCCATCTGTCGATTTTATGAAAAAAAATGCAAAAACAAAACAGATGAAAAGGAAAGAGCAAGACAGAGACTAGTCCAGGGGACGATAGATGTGGCAGCATGTGCCTCAGTGTGAAAATTACAACATTTAAATACTGTAGAATAAATTACTGTGCCGAAAAATTAGTGATGCTCTCCCACTTCAGATTCTCTCCTTATGATGAGAACATAATGAAATAGATCACAGACCAAATCATTTTTTCCTGTGGCTATTATTATATTCTAATGAAAAATTAAAATGGAGTAAAGACATAAAACCTGTAAGGGAATCAAATAAGCTTAGCTACTGAGTCATTTCGTAGGTATCTCCAAAATGTACAGCTGATGTGGAAACAATAAATTCATAGCTTTTTATGTCTGTAATCAACTGATCTCCCCCTGTTTTTCATATCTTCTTGCATCTTTATTGTTGGTATGTGTAGACTCAAATACATGCCGGTGACATAGAAAAGATAATGGAAGAGAAAAAAAAAATATTTGTCTTCATTACAACTGGTTGAATTGCATAGTAAAGTAAGTAAAATATAAACATCTATTCCCAAACAATATATATTGCATATAAAATTCACTATTAATGTTTTCTAACTACATTGATACCTATGTTTACATACTGTGTATAAGAAATAAATTTGAATCAAATATGTGCATATTGAAATCAGGCTGTTTGGATTTAATCAGTATTTAAGAGTTTAAATCCAGCTTGTTGGCATTTAAAAAAAATCCCCGTCTTTCCTGTTCTCACTTTTCACCTGTCTTCCATAAGTAATGCACCTGAACTTCTGTGAAAATTTGTGATAAGCTAAGAAGGAAAATATCTCACTGATTATTGCACAAATTCAAAGATTTTCAACAACCTTTCCCTAGATGCAATTTGTGTTTTACTGATTATGTTTGAAGTTATGGAAAGCCAGCCACCAGACTATATCCATAAAAATGTAAAAAATCAGAATTTGTCATACCATATATTTTAAACATAACTGTAATACATAATAAAGAATTTGAATTCTTCATGTCCACACAGGGAGAAAAACTAAGAGAAAAAAAGGCTGATACTGCTGTTATACCACACTTAGAAAAGACACTCATAATAGTTAACTCTGACTTTCTCCACTAAAACCTCCCCCAAATGTAGATGGCCTACCCATGATGACCTATCCAATGATGATTTTCTGCATGAGGGAAAGAGCAGATGAAATTGTCCTCAAGCTTTGTTAAAAACCTTCCTCAACTATTCTAGTTTATGTGTCAGAAATCAACTTTTGCACTAATCTCCATGAGTTCCAATTTTTAACTAACAGGAAAGGCTACATCTGGAAGTCCAGTTAACCATCCTCAAGCACACAATCATTCAATTTAGATGATGAACATTCTTGGTGCATGGAGAAGGCAACATCCCAAAATGTTCAGTTGACTTGAAAAAAAAGAAAAAAACCACCAAGATAATCATTAATTTTAGCATAATTGAATTGGGAAGATCATCTTGATGCATCAGTAATTAAATGACAGCAAACACCATAAAAGCAAACTGTGCATATATCTTAATGGCACAGAGCAAAGCAAAACTACTTACAAGGTCTAAACTCTGTGTCCTTTCAAAACTACAGTACAGTTTATGGCTAAAGAACACTGTATCATTCACTGTAGCCAGGGGAGACTGCATTAGGGAGAATCTGTAGGTTTAGCCCTGGAAATATATGCTTACTTATTTAACTTTACTCATGAGGGTAAGCTCACAAATTTCAGTTGTACTTGACCTAACTGTAAGGGCAAGCATATACAAATCCCTCTGAAAGATGGGCCATAAAATTTACATTCTGGAAACTTTTTTTTAATACAATTATGCAAATATTACTATCCTATTATTATGCTTTAAGGATCAATTCTTTAATTATATAAGCATCAATATTCACTTGACAACTATGATGTAATTACAAGCAAAAGAAGAGGTAGTTATGTTGGGTGGCAGCTAATTAAGTAAAAGTCTGCTATGGAGTATTTTCTTTTTAATCTACTCAAATATATGAATATTTGAGTAGATATTACAAAATATTGTCTGCAGGACTTGTTTCCTGATTTAAAAGAAGATTGGTACATGAATACCAGACTTGGTGCCTTTTTTCAAGGAGGACCTGTCATGCAAATGCAGTGAACCCAGAGTTTCTCAGGGATCAGTAATGTTGCTTGTGAAAATTAACAGAGGAGAAACCCACAACAATCAAGTATTTTCTATCACAAAATATGTATTTTTTGAAATATATTTATATGATGTATTTTGATAGATATATATTCTATCACATATACTCTATTAACATTTATGATATGACCGAGCATTTAGAGAAAGATTGTTCCATAGTAAAAGGCAAATTAAAAAACTTGTTGACAGTGATTTTTGATCCTCACTTCACTGCATCTCTAGGAATAGTTCAGAAGCAAAAAATGGCATCAACAAAGCATCAGTGTCCTTTGTGACTGATTTTTAAGAACCCAACTGCCTTGTTTAGAGCTGGCTATTTCTTTTTCTCTGCATTCTCCAAGAAAAAAAGATAAAACCTTTGCCTGTACCAATGTGAGGACCAGCTCTTGCTGAAATAGCCCCAGACTCCTTCAATTTTCAAGGGAATGGTGTTTTCCACACAGAAGCAGAACTCTGTAGAAGTCCAGCCCAAATCCTGCTATTGATGGATCATTTAAGCACTTCACCGTGCCAAACCGTTATCTCTGTACTGTGCAACAAAACCCAGTGGTCACATACAATAACAATCAGCAACAAAAAAAATTGTCAAGCAAGCACTGGAGGTCCGGTTTCATCAGGAGCAGAGAATTCCTGATAACTCTAATTAATTTACTGGGCTCAGATGCAGTTGTTTCACTCACTGGCAGCAGATCTACCACAGAAGCTGTGGTCCCATTTTTGGGAAATCAAGAGCTTTTGTGCCACTCTTTACCTGTTCCGAATTGCTGGCACCCACAAGAGGAGAATTGTGCTGGGGCAGGGCTGTGTGGGAGAACATGAAAACACATTCCATTAAATTAGTTACTCAAGTGTGTAACACTGCCGTGCACAGGAGTCAATTACCCTGATAGCCCTGCTCTGCCCCACTCCCTATCACCATATGACTGAAGATCCATTGTGTAATAATATCCTGCAATAAGGTGTCAAGAAAGGACATTAGGGGTCTCTGAAGCAATGAGCATTAACTGGGTACAATATTTTCCTGGGTCCATTTTATTGGGATAATCCCTGAACTATTCAAATACATGAACTCCCATATGAAACGGGTATCTCTCCATCTGCACAAGACCCGTTACTGATGAACAGGCTGGAAATATATGGGAAGCTACTATATTTTAAATAACTGTTCCATAAAATAAATAGTAAGCACACAGCTCAGCATTTCAAGAGCCATAAAATAAAACATCATCAAAAAAGCTTATTTTATGAACCCATAAATCACCTGAGAATAAACGTTTTCTTCATCTTCCTGTGTTTTAATAAAAAATTCCTTTTTTTACTCACTCAATTACAATATCACTATCAGTTCAAATTACAGGTCAATGATATGGGGCTTAATGTATGTACAGCCAGTTCTCTTCTCCTAATAACCTGTCATTCCCAGGATTTGAATGTCAGAACAGAGCCTGCCGTGGTAATGCTACCCGGCAGCACGGTGATGAAAACTTTGGACAAATCATGAAGAACATTCCAGATCCAAATCATCAGAAGGTTACTGGGGAGAGCCTTTCATCCCGCTCTGACCCCTTGATCTGACAAGTGACACCTACAAAATGAACAGCTCTCCAGCTTAAATTGTTTAACTGTAGCCTGATCAGTTTTATTATCTTGCTAATCCGGATATCAGCCATTTCATCAGAATGGAAGATATGCATATCATGAATTATTTTGACACCAAGACCTTTTAATTTTTGCCAGCAATATTTCACTACACCAATCAGGGCCTGCAGTCAGTGATGCTGTTCGCCTCCTGGGATGTCAGAGGACAGTGCACTCCTGACAGCACCAAATCATCTGGGAGCTGTAACGAGCTATTGCTGCAATTATTATTATCTCTTGTAGTCATGCATTTCATTACAGTGCAGGCAGACAGAGGTTTCAGTTTCGGGCCGCTCTTATTTAGGAATCTCTGCCATTTTATGGGCTGTAGGGCTCTGTAGTGTAATTTCTTTTCTCCTCAGTAGACAAGGATAGGTGAATTTCTAATAAAAACAAAACGCTAGCGAGGTACTGTAGAAAGAGGGAGCACAATACAGTACATTAACCAGCAGTGAAACAGCTTAAATGGCCCACTTGTAGTTTATGAAAGCAGTGGTTAATCAGCAATATGGTTTGCTGCAGAGAGAAATAAAGAACGGTTTGTCTTTAAATACCTATATATTATCCTTTTCCAAACTACCCACTGCTAAACTTTTTTGAAGGCTAACACTATATCTTGAAGGGACAGATCTATGGCTTTTAGTGATTTTTTTTTCTGTTGCTTCATAAAAAAAAAACCCTAAAATAGTTTAGTGCATATGCCTGGTTTTTTTGTCTAAGCAGCTCAGTGGCCATTGTTGCAAAGCACGGGTATGCAAACAAGCATGTTGGAGAGAAAAGGGAGAGCAGTAATCTCATCTAAAAATTATGAAAAATTATGAAAATTTAAAAATGGATATTCACAGGTAGAACACATCGTGTCCTATGAGGAACAGATGAGGGATCAGGGTTTGTTCATTATCGAGAAGAGGAGGCTCAGTGGGGACCTCATGACTCTCAACAACTCCCTGTTGGAGGCCATGGTGAGGTGGGGGCCAGTCCCTTCCAGCATGCCTACAGTGAGAGGACCAGAGGGAATGGCCTTAAACTGAGACACAGGAGATTCAGATGAGATATAAGAAAAACATTTTGACTGTTTGGGTGATCAGGCATTGGAATAAGTTGCCCATGGAGCTGGTGGAGCCACCATCCCTGGAGATGTTCAAGAGCTGTCTGAATCAGGGTGATGGTTTAGTGGTATAGGGGTTACAGTGGTAGTGCTGGGTTGATGGTTGGACTTGGTGATCTTAGAGGTCTCTTTCACCTTTAATGATTCTCTTATTCTATGACCAGGGGACCTTCCCAGAGAAAGCACCAACAGTCACCATTTTACTTCTTCCTTACATCTAAGGATAAATGGTGGCCCAAAAGACCTTGTCCTGTTGACCACTTGTTGAACATCCTTTGGAGGGTATCACCAGCTTCCACAAGCATTATAAAACAAAAGATGACAAAATGTAAGATGATTCTCTTTCTCTTCAGGAATTCCTTTTCCTCAATTTCCATTTTCCTTTTCAAACCCACTCCTTCTCAAAGTTTAAGCTACAGATTACCTAATTTCATGATAGAAAAAGAAACATCAGCAAAAACAGGGATAGAATTCACCAATTTCCATGCTTTTTAGTAATGGCACGCAATACAATAAGGAAGCTTTCTATTAAGTGAGAGGAGCACAGCCAAGCTCCTGGCTATCTGTGTACACATGATAAAACACTGGAAAGTCAACCACATATTTAGAGAATCTAAAACTAAGTTACTACTGATACAGGCAGAAATTGCTGCTACATTAAATGCAATAATAATTTGAAGAGACAATTCTAAGTGTAAACAATAAAAAAACTATTTCACACCACCTTTCCCCATGAAAACTATGATGTCTTCTTCTGTGCTGAGGTATTTAATTATGCACTTTCTGTATTCAGCCATCTCCTCCACATGTATAGTTTTTTGACAGCAAGAGAGACGAAGTTCTGAATATTAAACTTAAAGTAACATATTCTGCCTCATCACTTGTGTAAAGACAGCTGATATTGCCTGAGAGTTTGGCACCAGGGGCCAGGCACCATATTTTCAGCCACCCACACATAAACCCTTTCAATACAATCGCTAGCAACTTGACTGTGAAATTTCCAGACATTGATGGCTAGCAAAGACTAATAGCAATGCTCCTGTGATGGACTCCCGTCAGGAAAAAGCAGTTCTTCAGCTTTTTGATCCCATCTGTGTGATGCGAAGAGAGCAGGGAAGACTCTGCCTCAGCAAAGATAGGATGGTGTGTCCAAAAAGGAGCAGAGCAGCACACCAGGGTCTGTAGTGTTGTGTTTATTTACAGATGCCATGCAGTTCTACATAACTCCCTTGTTAGTTAAGGGTTGCTGATCCTACAGACTCTTACACATGTGAGCAGTTCCATCACAGTCACTGGGACGTGCATGACTTAACATTCCCCTTTCAAGAAAGGCTTAGCAGGATCAAGGCTGGTCCTCGTGGCTGTTGAAATCTTTGAGACTGACTAGAAGGAGAATCTAAATACACTCAGCCCTAAACAAACAAGAGGATACTTTCTCATGACCCATTTCAGTCTCTCTTTGTCTAGTAAGACAGTCATTCATCCCACTGAGGGTCTGGCTCTGCCAATCAGTGCTTGTGGTGTGCAGCTACGGAGTGAGAGGGATGGACCACACCCCCAGAACAGGTAAATGAGGTTAGCACTGATGAGCATCAGCTCAAGGCACTGACACGGACAGCAAAGGTTGCTTTATTGCCTGAGGGACATGATGCCCCCTGGTCTGCAAGGGCTGGCCCACAGGTGACTCAGAGCTAAAGTTTCCAAGTCACTCATGGGTGACTTGCTTAAAAAAGGCAAGAATCATCCTTCTCTCTTTGCTGATAAGACTTCAGAAAACAGCTTTTTTAAGTCTCTTCACTTTGCAGGTCCTTTAACAGGAGCTTTACATTGGCTGTGGCTGTCATAACTCAATCACAAGTGAAGATATTTAGCATAAAACCAAAGCAAGACGGCTCAGTCGGGAGGATATAAAAGCATCTCAAACCCAGGCTGGAATTTTCTGGACATTTGCAGCTTTTTCTCTACCTTGAATACTAACTCTGCGCTTTGCTCCATCACAGCTAATAATGAGAGAGCAACTGAAACTAAGTCAAAAGTGTGCTGGCTGTGCCAGGTGGCTTCTTTTTGAGAACAGGTAGGAAGGCACAAAATTTCCTTCCAATTACCGCAAAATTTTAGTGTAAAAGAAATTTTAAAAAATTAGAAGAATTGCCAATTAATTAGAAAAGCTTAAGAGGGAACCCAGGCAGTGGAGCACTCCCACTCCCACTCTACAACCTGTCTCTGCCATCAATGTCCCTTATTTTATTTATTTTATAATCATTTTATTCCCTTTAAGGCAGATGTTTTCCTAAATGACTGTCAAATTCCTTCTTAAAATCATCTTAAGACTACAGTCACCTCTTTATTATCAGTTTATCTAGATAGACTTGATAAAAATCTTTTTAACTCTTGGAAAGTTCTAATTATTTCATGTGCATCAGTAAGAAATTAAAAATGCAATGAAACAAAAAAAGAAACATTAAAGTTGCCATTCTTCAGGTCAGTGAGCTCTTCAAACACATTCATGCAAACAGTGGTACAAACTTCATAAGATATCTTCTTTTAAGACAGTTTTGAAGTCCACATTATTGTGAATAAAAATTCATAGGAAAACGTGCTAATAATGTCAAAACCATGTGCATTTCAAGCATCTTTTGGTGTGTAAGTGGTGGTTTTTTGTTTAACAGAACACAAGAGCACCTGCTATGAGGAAGTTACACAACAGATATAATTACTTAATTGGATCCTCGTTATATTTCCAGACAATCAGTTCCAGAATTTTCAGAATCATCGGGGGTCAAATTCCACAACATCTGCTGAAGTGAAACAATGTTGTTAATTGATCTGACTCAGGCCAACTCCATATATTTTCCAGGGATTCCAGCATATGTTGGCATGTTGCTTAAATCTGGTAGTGATTACTACTTTTAGTTTACTATATATGATTTTGCCTCAGTAACATCTTAGCTTGTTTATTTCCCTTGAGAGCCAGGTCCTTTGTATTACAGTTCAAAGAGTGTTCTAGCTTATAACATCAGAATTTTAGTTATCTTTAATGGCAGCACAGCAGATTTGCACTAAAATAAATATAAAGTTCTTCATTAACTTTAGAATGCGTACAGACTCAGCCTTTTAGTTTTTACAAAATCAAGCATGAGCCATTCTTCAGAACAATTCTTAAAACAGAACTTGACTTCCTGATGATGAGCTGCAGTGTAACATTGCAGCCACCAAATACGGTGCATCAACATTTACCATCTCAACTTATAGGTGCACTTAGTCATCTAAATGATCCAACAATAATTAAGAAAAAAAACTGCAGGAATTTTTTGAAATCTGGCTCTCAGCAACTTGTCAAAAGCTTTATCCTTAAATTCAAGGTAAGAATTCAATACTTAGGTATCATGACTGAGCTTCAACCATCAATGTGTGCCTTGTAACTCATGGAAAATTTTTGCCTTCCCTCTTTGCCCTCCTGTAAAATATTGTTTCTTTAGTTCTTGCCATGCTAAAAGATTAAGGAGGCAGAGTGTACACCAGTAAAAGCACTTGTTACTTTTGCATTGGTAACCTCATGTCCAAGTAGGCAATGTAACACAACCTGCTTAAATTCCAATGACTTCTACCTTAGGTGAATTTAATCTGTTAAATCTCCTGCAGTTTATGCCATACTTCCAAGTAAAAAAAAACAATTTAGAGAAAGCTTTCATGGTTTATGTATCACGCAGACATGAATACTCATTTTAAAAGCAGAAACAGAAATCTATAATCCAATAATGACCTGATAAAGGTTGCACCAAAGTTTCCAAACACAGTACCTGGCAGCAGGCTTCCAAGCCCAAGTTAGGCTCCCAAGCCCACATTAATCTTACAGCTTCCAGCCAAACAAAGGGGGTTAAGCCCTGAGTGGAGGAGCCTTACAGCATTTCAGAGGCACCTGCTGCTTTCACAGAAAAGGAGCCAAACATTGCCACAAACAAGTCTTGGTGGACTTGTGTTGTGCCAAGGTATGGGCTGGGAATGGAGCAGCTCTACTGGCTATGCCAGGAGGGAGATCACTCTCAGCATCCAGGGAAGAGCTGCAGGCTTTAGGGAGTCAGTAAACCCCAAAAGCTAGGTGCCCTGGAATAATGTTCTCAGCAGAAATCTTTAGTGGCATAATGTTGGACATTTAAAGCAAACCTCAGAAATAATTAAGTTGCCAGACTCGCATTTGGTTTGACTTAAAACCACTGAGTGCCTGTATGTCCCACTAATGACAAAAGCTACTGTGGCTTTTTTATGGAAGAGACAAATCTGAAATGTAAAATTAAGCAAAATATTTGAAAACTTTGGCCTATAAACCTTGCGTATATAGCCATTCTAAACTAAATGCCTAAATATTTAAAATCTTGTTTGCTTTTTATTAGACATAATTTTGGTTTTAGGAAAAAAGAAGAATGGTAATAAAACCTCTTATTTTTACTCACAGGATTCATTTAGATAACTCCATGAGATCACAGTCAGATATATTAAATTAAACTACACAAATAAGTCTTCTTAGGCTTGAAAATAAAGTTAGGGAAGAACAAATGATTATTTTTTCCCCTTCTGCCTGATTAATTTCTAACCATTCCTCCTTGTGCAGCCACCACTACCACTCACGGTGAAGTTTTAGGGAATTAAGAAAAAGAATGTATAGGACTCTGCCCCATCTACAATCACTTACTTGATTTTAAATATTGCATGTAAAATTTTACAATACTAAATCTAAAAAGGCTACTGTTGAAAACTTGCTAGGAATCCCGACCAGTGGAATGACTCCACCAGTCTCATTTTTTCAGTGGAACTGAGAGAATGGCCCCAAGCTGTAAGTCAGTGTAGGGTAATGACATACATGACTTCCCTCAGAAAACCCACTCTTGGCTGGAAGTTTGGCAAGTTTAGAATCAACCCCTCTGTTGGTGTTTACATGTTGCAGAGAACCTGACATGTTCCAACAAAGCCTGTGTGAAACTTTCAGAGTATTTGCTTCCAATATACTGGGTGTGTTCACACTTTTCTTTTAAACCTAAGGCAACACTACACCTACCTGTGCTGTCAGGTTGTTGTTAAGCCACCACAGTGGAGAGAGAAGCCACTGGCTCTTGGAAGAGGGCTTGCTCAGTACTGCTGCTGTCTACTTTATGGAAAGCTTTAGGCTTTCTTTTGCCTTTCTCATTCACACAAAGAAAGTTTTTGTTTCCAAATCATTCAGAATTATCTCATATACTGCCACACAGACATATTTATAATTTTATTTTACCCTGAACAATGTTTCCTTTTAATAATTAAAAAACACTTGGGTTAGTATAAATCAGTAGTTCAGATTTGCTGTTATCATTCTATAAGTAACCTTCTGAATTACTTGTAAAAGGAATGGTCTCCTGAAAAGGGAGAAAATCTTGTTAAAAAGGGGAGAAAACCTCTTCAATTAAATCACAAACATTTTATAACATATATTGTCATCCTCAGATTAAAAATGCATAAATTTTTGTAAAACCATGCTATCAAAGTTGGGAAAAAGGATAATGCAACTCAAATCTTATGGAAACAGTTTTAATAATGCATTTTAGTTTGTGAGCAGTGGGCAAATAGAGATCTCACACACTATCTATTGCAATATGCAGAGGATGGGCCATTTCTTGCAGAGGTGTTGAAACTCGATGGGGTGTTCAAATGTGCGTTCATGTCCAAGTGTTTGTAACCAGTTTTGTTCAGGAACAGACAAAGCTACTTCTAATTACAGCCTTCATATTAAAAGCTGAGCACATACTTGTCTTTGCATAACTGTGGCCAAAATGACTTTACAATGCAAAAGATGAGGCAGGTCACTCATTTCTCTGGTGAATACTTATGTGCTCCTGGGTTAGGTAGACCAAACAGTACTTCACTGTCAAGTTCACATCAATCATAGTTTGCTTTATTTGCAGTCATTCTGCCACAGGAGCCTTGCGGTTCAGTCTTCATTATTTGTGGGTTTGGAAAGCAAAATTAAAATGTGAAACCCTATCAACATGTGAACTCTGCACCCTCTGACATATGGGGCATGCCCCTCATCCAACACAATCTTTGGTTAACAGCTGTGAGGAGTTTTACCAGGCTAAACAGCTTTTTAGTCTAACCCAGAGGAACTGGCATGTGTTAGCACAGCTACAGAAGGTCTCTACAGTCCCTAAATGCAAAAACATATTGAGGATTGCAAAGAAAAAGTTACAAGGGGGACAGAGTTCAAATAAAATTTGTTCTCTGCTTCATGGCAAGATCAATGTCTGCTCACAAACACATTCAAGACAGGCTCATTTGCCACAGGTTTGCATTTGTGAATGCTCAATATGAACAGTTCTCATTGACATCCCCAGAAACACTGCTCCTCTGTGGAGTGCTGACAATTTGCACCACCTGAGGGTTCAATTCAAAGTAGTTACAAGATGAGGTTAGAGGGCTGTATTCCATTATAAGCAAAATAAGAGGCAGTATCACTTTTGTTTCATTTTTGCAGGGGGCAGTTCTTGCTAGTGGAATATCCTTAAAATTCATCCTGGTGTGCAACAATCTATGGGCCTAGCAAGACCTGAATGTGGCAAAGCAAAAAGATTTACCTAGACAATTTTTTTGGCGTGGCCACTGTCTGAAGGTAATCCTAGGAGCAGCACACATTGATGTTTTTCCACTTGGAATAGCAATGGAATATTAACTGCCTGCAAACTGGTGTCTGTGTCTAGGGCTGCCATATTTCCGCCCCTGATTCTTCTGTAACACAGATGATGCACACAGATCTTAACAAATCTGTAATGTAAATATAGGCAGACCAATATATCCTGGAACTTGAGACTTACTGTACCTTTGGAGCTCATCTGTCATGCCCAGCTGCCCTCCAGTGCACGCAGAGCCTGCTCAGACCCGCTAGCCTGAGCAGGCATCAGACAGCCTGAAACACTGAGCAAATGGCAAAATGTTCTTCTCTTGCCAAACAAAGGAAAAAATAAATTATTTTTGAGGAGAACTGGATATATGGTAGCAAAGTCCACATAATAAAGAGTCCAGACTAGTTTAAGTCTGACAGCAGGACAGTCTGTTCAGGCCAGTGTAGCTTGTAAATAGCCCATTGACCACTTCATATCACCACCATGCTGCATGAAAGGGGACTTGAACACTAACGTGTCACAGACACATGAGAGTTAGAGAGAGAGGGGGGTGTTTACTCCCTTGTCAGTGTGAAGGGCTTGCTTCATTATTCTGGCTTTGACTGAGTTCCTCTGCCTCTTGCCAAGTTAAACTTCCATTATCACAATAATTCTAGGTGCTGCTAAAGGCATTTGGTGAAGCATGAGGAAAGCTAATTGACATGGAAAAGGAAAATTTGCAGGCCATGTTTTCTCCTGTGGAAATTATGTTAAATTGTTGCTGCTGCATTACACAAATAATTTTGATACATTAACTTGTCTTTTGCTCGTCTTTACCTAAATCTCACCCAAATACTATGGTTTTAATGTACCCTTTTTAGTTCTTAGTTGACTGGTTTCTGGAGAACTCACAAAGGCATCCTAGAGAGCAGCTTCCTTTGCATCGCTTTGAAAGCTGATATGGAACAGCAGATATTCAACAATACAATTATTTCCTTAACAAGGAGCAATACTTTATCCATCCAGCTAGCGTTTCTCTGAAGGCTTGACAATACTGACTGCAGTCAGGCTCTGCTGTGCCTTGTGCCATGGCATGAGCTGGAGCTCTGCAGTGCAGCAGGGCTGCTGCCAGGTGAAGGTTAAGTCCTTTGTGGCAGCTCTGCCATGCCCTGCTGAACTATTTTTGCCTGTCATCATCATCCTCATGCACCACCTCAGGTAAAACACCGACCTAGCCCATGCTGCTTGAAAGTCATATTCACTGCTCCTGTGGTGACACAACTTCGTGTGACAACAGGGTTGCCATCCTTCCCCATCAAAGGTACAAAAAGCATTACTGCCAGAAAACAGGAACATTTCTGAAGCGTTTAGCTGTGCTTTATCTCTGTCTTTGTTCAGTGCTCACCCACACTGACTCTGTCATTAGTTTCTAACAATTTAAGGCATTCCTGTTTTCAGCTTTCTCTGAAGCAGCATGTAAGCCTCTGACAGTCATATCTCAGTGATGCTTTTCTGAAATTTAGCAAATCTAAATATAGATCAGAATCTGACTCAAAAAAATTGAATCAATATACACTTTATAAATTTTACACCATTTTCATCTACTCATTGAAATGACAAAAGCAAAGACTGATAGTTTTTATAGTGCTAAAACTATGCAACATTTATGATTCATATCTATTTTATAAATACATGAAAGCTTAACAAATTACTTCGCTGCAAAGTGCTGAAATACATGCCCACTAAATTGTAGCCAAATCTGAAGATGGCTATGAATGAGACCCTCAGAATTTTTTTTAAAAAGAACAAATATTAATGTTATAATACTTTTAATTATTTACATCTCTGTTGCTTCATTGTGTCTTAGATGTCATTTTAAAAATGAAATCATATTTTATTTTGATTGCTAACAAATATATTATCAATATTTTGCTATGGACTTCACAACACTATCTGTCTTGCTGATAGATATTTAGAGAAAATGAGAACAATTCTGTTTTATTTAGAGAACAATAATATTCGGGATTGTTCATCCTCACTGTTCTGGAAGAACAATGAAACAGCACTTACATGAAGGATTTACTGGTTTGCATGCCAGGACAAAAACAGATGGACAAAACAAGTTTAGACAACTGAATCTGAAAAATTGGATGACCTTTATTTCACAAACAAAGTTACAGAAATTCAGAAAAAGCCAAACACTATTTTATTGCCTTCAATGGAGAATTTCCAGTATTTGTCCTAGAGCCAACCACTTTAATTTAAACCTGATGATGTAAGTTAGTGGATAGCCCTTATGGCAAATACAACATCATTCCTAAAGCACAAATATCTCAAATGCTTTTTAAAAATCCCCACTCCATTCCCCAAAATACCTCTTATTGTCTTAGCTAAGGGTGAGACTTGATCTAATGAAGGAGAGAGATATATGGATTTGTTTTTTTGGTTGTTTGTTTTGTACTTGGTAGCATTGACTCACAGCCAAGATCAAGTGATTTGCAGTGACAATGTCAAGCTTAGGTGAGAGATCCTGACTCTGGCAGCTCGGGGTGAGGATAAGGCAGAAATACACCAGGCAGACAAAACAAGACGTCTGGAAGGCTGCTAAAGAGTTAATGAGGAAAGAAAAAAACACACCCTTGTTAGCAACAAAGCACAAGGTTCAGATCACTGGTTTTAAGGCATGCAAAAGGAAATTACACAAAGGATGCCTTCCATCTATTTTTCTAAAATATCCAATATTGCTCTTTGCTGAAACCATAAAAAATTGAAGCAATCCAGGCATAGAGTAAAGATACGGCAAGGCCACTGCAACAAGTAAGTTTTGCAGCTATGCCCATATATATTACAGATTTGGAAGAGATATTTAAATGCTGTGAAATCTATTGTGTACAAATACTGAATTAAAAATATTCCCATATGTATTCTTCACACCCATTTGAGAGTACAAATGCAAACTGAAATTATCATGAAAAGCTGATCAATGTCCTTCCAGCTTTAAATACAATGTGTTCTAAGGATCTAAGACATTCAAACTAAACAAAAGAAAAATTGAAACCTACACAGGAGAATCACCTTATACAGAAGTAAATAGAAAACCTTCCAAAATATGGAATAGCAAATCTGGGAATGACATTTCATTCAAAAATCAAGCCCCAGAAACAGCTACGTAGTTGGTACATTTGCAGGTAGATATGGAAAATTGCCTCCTTTTCATCTACCTACTGTCAAGAGATCAATATACTATTGACACAACACACTAGAAATCAGCTGCTGTTGTAGGAAATAATCAAGGCCACTTCCCTTGTTCACGTGGCCCTCCTCAGAGAAGCATCCTACTCGCTAAGGATTCCTGTCAAGCTTTTTGTCCCTCACTGCACTGATCACACTGGGATCTTATGTTCACACACAGCGAGGGATGAGCTCATGTGAATGGGTAGGTCCTTCCTCCATACAGCTCTTATGTAAAAATCAACTTAATACATGATGGAAAGGGTAGCCCTCATGAGAATGCATCAGGCAATGTAGCAGAGGGACAGCCTTGCCCTGTGATTTTTAAATGAATATTTACAATCCTACTGTGGGAATACAGGTTTGTTATGTTCTATGTGGTTTTGCATGAATTCCGTACCTAGAAAATTTAGTACCATGATTTTTCTAAAAAAGAGACATTTACAAGAGCATGAGGACATTTAGCCTTCACTTTGTTGCCTGTCCCAGCAGTGTCTCCTCTACAGTCATGTCACACACAGAACACGGACCTCTGCACCTGCTTGAAGTGGCTGGTACTCTAAACGGGACACTGTCGTGTCAGAATATTATTTTTAAGAGACCCCTCTGCCTGGATTCCTGGTGGTTATGACTTTGACTTAATCCATGTACAACCTGATGCCTAAGTTATTCTCCATTAACTTTATTGGTACTCTGCCCTGGCTCAGGAGGGACGTGATCACGCCCCAGGTACAATCTGTGACTGCAATAGAACCAAGCATTTTTGCTTTTGAGTGAAAGAGCTTCTGTCCAATCATTCTCCTGACAGGAAAGATGCTGAGGCAGACCACAAAATATTATGACCCTAAGGATTTTTATTTTCTTTTAGTGGCAGGGGTAAAGTGCTCCCTCTTCTGCATCTCTCAGCTCTATTAGCCTTTGTTTCTCAGAGCTGTTCAAAGATCCAAAAAGACAGAATCCTCCTGTTCTGCCTTTTGCAAAACAAGCTGCTGTATTCAGAACTAAAATGTTCTGCAAAGATGCAGCTTTTTATTCTCAGTAATTCCGTTTTTCTTTTTTAGCAGAAAATGGTTTAATTCTGTCTAACAAGCAATTAATATGTTCTTCCAAACAAATCAGAATTGGAGAACCAAATTAACACCCTTCAAGACTGATACATCAGCGCCGGATTTCACAGAATGCTTTATGACCCTTCCACCTAATCTAATGGATGGATTTGAAACATAAGAAAGCCTTAACATGGCTTGAATTTGAACACTTCGACTTCTTCCAAGTGTGTGTCACTAATTACAGTGAGACTTTATTAAGCCAAGTAGTCACCTATGTATTTCAAAGACAAGAAAAGCTTTTAAAAAACCAGCAACCACTAAGCATTACATTCACTGTTATTTTTATTGAGAAATACCCAGCGAAGGAATATTTACCATTTCAGTACTGCATACATACCAAGATTATTTGTAAATCTAAAAATCAACTAAATATTAAACACATAGCAGTATCTAGTCAGAACCAGGGATATCAGCTGCTAATTTTTTCCACTTGTCTTTCACTTCCTTCAGCTCATAAACAGATTTAATAAAAAAAGAATCATGGAATCAAAACAACATATTCATGGGGAGGTATGTTCATTTAAGCAACAGGCTGTTCCAATGTAGCTCTTAATAAGATAGATGAAATTGAGTAAGTGATAATTTAACCAATGACAGAAATGGTTTTGCATACATTGCAATAATGCCAAGCTTTGAATTCTAATGAATCCTCTGTTTTTCTCATAAAACCTCAGCTCTCATAGTCAGTTAATTAGGCAGTAATTTCATTTTTTATTTGGGGGAGTGCGCAAAAAGGTACAGTTCCAGGAGTTGTATTTAACAAAAAAAAAGTTGATGAGTAGGAAACACCTTAGAAAACAGACAGTAAAGGGAAAAAGAACACAATGTTCAAAATTATGCAGGTTTTGTGTTGTATGTTGGGCAGAGCTCAAGATTATACATATATTCAAAGTATCCATACCAGGATGTAGATGCTGGGAGTCCAGGTGGTACCATTGCTGCAACACCTGCAAAAAAGATGAGGCAGACTGGGAATATTATTTGTGCTACTGAGCTCTTCATGGGCTAACATCCAGGATAATATCCAGCATCAGGGTATATAGCCCCCATGAGAGTGGTCAAGTGTACACAGAGTTAAATAGCCTAAATAAATGGGCAACAACAGGGCAAGATTCTAATGATGTCTCACTCACATGGGGTAACTTTGTCCTGAAGAAGTGCCTCTGAAAACAAGACTAAATCAGCCTGCATGCCTGTACAGCTTCTGCACTGCCAAATCTGGCAGCAGAGGTTTCTGCCAATTATTTTTTGTTAAGGGAATTGGACTGCAGCCTGTGATTCATTTTACATATAGTAGAGCAAGAGTTGGCCTACATATAAAAATTCACACTGGTAAAACTGTGTCAGTTTGGGGTGTGATATTTTGCTGACAGTTTTACCTTTAAAAGACCTTAAGTAGATGTGGTGAAGTCTGTGCCCAGATACCTTATACTCAATGAGGTTCTTTGTTGGGTTGGTATTTTATCCTGGTTTTCAGCTAGAAAGAACTATAAACTATACAGCTGTGGCACCTTACAGCATATTCACCCATTCTTATCAAAATAATACAGATGACAAGTAAGTTCAGACACGTACCAGAAGCTCCCCTCCAAAAAAAAGGAGGATCATTAATAGGCCCTTTGCACCAGTCATCTCTTTACAGCACCACAGAACTGCTAAGGCTGGAAGGGTTCTCTAGAGGTCATCTGGTCCAATGGCCCTGCTCAAGCAGGACCACCCAAAGCTGGTTGTACAGGACTACATCCAAACAGCTTTTGAATGACCTCAAAGATGGAAAATCCTGGGGAGCCAGTGCTCAGTCATCCTCACAATGAAAAAGTGTTTCCCGATATTCAGAATCTTTACAAGAAGAATAAACATGTTGGGTACAGATATTTTAAAAATCTACCAAATATACCAGAATTTTAGAGAGGTTAACTAATATTTATAACACCCATTTTTACCAGAAATGAGTCTATGTCTTTGTTCTAAAAATGGTACCAATGCAATGGCCTCATTATTTACACTTTCTAGAAGTGTAAATGAACAGGGTAATTCACCATATTTAACTGAAAAGTAAGGAGGTCTGAAACTAAATCCCCTCCTTGGATATCGGCAAACTGAGACTTGTCAAAAAGGCACAATCAAAATTGATTTTTACCAGTTTATTTCTCATGTTAGTTGTAGATAGGAAGAGATCATAATGCAATACCAATGTTTTAAGAGTCAAGATTTGCATGGGGAAAAATGAATTTATTTACCAACTTCATCTTGTTTTATTAGAATCATTGTTTTGAAGGAGATTGAGCAATGAAAAAAGAATTGGCTTTCATTTTTAACATTTCCTTCCTGCATTAATACTCTTAGTCAATTGCAGTAATCAATTTCATTTTGACGCACTGAGATTTAAAATTGTAGGGTCTGGAGGGGGTAGATGGCTTTTGCATCTTTTCCATGTACTATTTGCTCCGACAAAACAAGTTTGGCAACCACGTCAGGCTCTTGGCAAAGGATCTGACCTGACCATTTTAAGCACTGTTTTCTTAATATAATGTTGACATATGGCTATTGTGCTCTTAATGTAGTTATTTTGTGTCTGCTGTGTTGTTGCTATCTCATCTTCTGAATTTTCTTCAGGCAATTACTGTCAGAGGCATTTAATTTCTTCTGCTACATATTAACCAGTTGCCAACATTCCCCTCTTTTTGGTGTGGAGGGGGTATTTATGAGGCTAAAGAGATAGTATTGCAAGGTGTCCTAGGTATATCTGTGTACTTACAAGGCCATCTAAAAATATCCTGACCACACACCAAAGAACAGTAGAGAAGCTTCAGAGAGAATAAAGCTGTTCTTTTGGCCTTCACATGTCATGAAGCCAGAAAAAAAACACACTATGTTGCTTTCATGTCTAATATGTTGAATTGTTGCCTGTGGTTAATTACACTGCATGGTGGAAGGTGCCACAATCAGGCAGTAGGTTTAAGCCAGTTGAAAGTGATGTGAGGAAACAGATGGAAAATAACTCAGGTAACCTCAGAAAGCAAGTACAAGAGCTTTAGTCGTAAGTAGGCAAAATACCACATTTAACCATTTTACGCAGTGAAAAAAGGAAACTCCCCTGCAAGAAAAAAACAGTACAAGCTAACACACATTGTTCACTACCACGTGTTGACAATATTTTAACCCTGAGCATGCAAGACCAATGGTACATATGATAAACTGAGAAATGAAATAGCTGGGAGGCACGGATTTAACACAGGACAGGGGAGGGGATGTCCTTCACTTTGGCTCTTGCTGGTTCACAACACACTCCACATCCTGTGATGGGGAGCAGCTGCCCTGCTGCAATGCTGTCCAACATCCATCAAGGCTGCATCCGCCCTGACCAGCCTGTAGTATTTATTAAAGTATATGGCTTCTGTTTGGTTCTTGTGTCTTGTTCTAACGTCCCTTAACTCTAAACTCTGTGCCAACAGAGTATGAGATCAGGGAGTTTTTATTCTACCAGGCTTCACAGGGCTAAGTCTGAATGGTCCTCTGAGGAGCTTCTCTCTCTTTCCATTTAATTCACCTCACAGGCACCTAAAATGGGCAGTGTGAGGGGCCATCATTGTGTTACAGTGCTTTGTTCACTCTCCCGTTCATGGCACACCTTTATTTTCCTGTGTCTCTACCTACAGAATGGGGTGTCAAGGCCTGCTTCACCAGCTGCAAGTATTCCAGCATGGTATCAGGTAATCAGCTTTGCCTTCACAGGCACGACTCGTGGTCATAATGTTTGCTTTCACGGAACAAATTGCAGATCTCTAGAAAATCAGCATCTAAATTTGTTGCAGAAACTCATTTTGAATGCAAGCTAAGTCCTATGTTTTCAGATTGTACCCCACAAACACTAAAATAAGCACTTCCTGGGGGCTGGAAAATAAACCTTGAAAAAAAATATACCCTTGATTTCTCAGAGAATCAAGAGTAGATGTTTGAAGAGAAAGAATTAAAGATATGTGATCTATTCCTATACTTTGTAGTTTGCCAGATTTTGTACTGAAATTCAACCAACCATTAAGTCATAGGATAACATGTACTATTTACAACAAACTATATATAACAGTTGGTTTTACTCACAAATGCTCATACTTTTCTTTAGTGATTTCTAAAGGAATTTTATCATAGGATTCATAAATGCCAGTTAGACAGACATGACAAGGGTACTGATAACATCATAAAAGCAGCAGTTACACTTTACTTGAGCACTTAGAATAAATTATATCTGTAGCAGCTAATCAGACAACTGGTTAGCAATTTAGAAACCAGTTTATTCATAAAATTAAATGTAGCATCAAAAACAATGTGGCAATATGACTAAGCTGTGATCATATAGGTTGAAGCATATTGGACAAGAGACCTGTTTGCAAAGTTCACGAGAATTCGGCTGTACTGCAATATTCTATCAGCCATCATCATTATCTCGTACAGGACAAAATAACAGTCTGAACTACAGAGAAACTGTTAAAATTCACAGTTCAGTGAAATGCTGATTACAGCAGCAGCCCTCTTTTCTTCTCCCTGTCACTCCCACCCTTTTGTTCTCTTCCACTTTGCTTTTCTCCTCGGAACAGCAGACAGCGGCACAATGGTGTGGGTAACATGTGGTATATTGGTCTTATTAGCACTCATTTACACCGAGCCACGTAGCTGCGCTCCTCCCAAAACCACACTGCTCGGCATCCCTACTGCCAAGGCACACACTTGCCTGCACAAGGGATCAGGACCTTCTTCTTTCATGGGCTGTCTTCCTGTCTGCCCCAGCAAAGAAGAGCTGCTTCCTGCCCACTTTTTGCACCCAAATGCCTCATTGTTTAAATCAAATTACAAGCTTACATTCTGGCCAAACTCTTTATCTCCTGAAACCAAGTTTGAATGTAAAAGATAATACAGTATTCACCATAAATTACTGAATTCACATAAATGACTCTGTTCCATGACTGTAATTTTCATCTCCAAATTGAAATATTTTCTATTTTCCTTTTCTCAGTGAGCTATTTTAAGGAATAGCTGAAGGAATTTTGTCGGAAGACACACAGAGTATTGCTCAAAACAGAGATTTTTTTTCAGAGAGTAAAATATACCAGTTCCAAAACAAGTTTACCTGACATGAACCTAGATTGTTAAAAATTGGCCTTTCCACTAGCTTTCATAGCCAAGTCATTATGAGAGCAAAATTCATGTAAAGTTATCTAAACAACACCTCTATATCATGGCTAGATATAACCTTTGTGTGAGGACTAACACAGGCTACAAAAATGTCCACCCATCTAAAGCATCCTTTTGGGTGCCACAATGTCACTGTTACTTGCTGAAGGAGAGGTCTCGTTTTTTAAGGAGCACTGTAAGATCCCTTAAACCTCAGCAAACCATACTTTGCTCAATATTTTTACTTCAAAATGTAAAGAATTACTTCATCTTTTTCACAGTTATCTTAAAATAGGAAGCTATAGGAGAAAAAAATCATTTCAGACGACAGCCCAAGAACTGAACGGATTGCTTGATGCCATCCCCAAAACCTGGTTCACAAAATATGTGGCTCATTGGTCAGGGAAATGGGAAGTCTGTGCAGTACCTGATCTATTATTCTGAGCTGTTAAATTTCTCTTCTTACCTTTCCATTCCTGATGCATTTTAGCAAGCACAATCAGTGTGATTAAGAAGATGTTCTAAGACAGTGCAAGTCACCTGTGAGACAACAGATACATAAAAGCAAGGGTCAGGAAAAGGAGCTGCTTTGGGGCTTGGGTGGAGTGGCCCCTCCATTATGCAGCAGAGTGAAAAAACAGGTGTCTGCTTTAGGACAAGGGAAACTTTAAGAAAAAGAAAGGTGTAAAAAAGGAAAAAATACAACTGATGGGTTTCCATCTTCCTTTTGCTTTCACCACCAACAGAGAGATAATAAATTGAAAGACTTGGTGTTGTCAGTGAATCAGGGTCCAGCCTCCATTGGTGTCTAGAATCCAATTTGAAATCATCATGCCATTTTCCAGGTAATAGATATAAAAGTTTCTGTAGGAGACAAAGCACCTGAAGTTGGATCACATCATCAGTTTTGTACTGATGAGACATTGGATGGGTTTTCTATTACATATCCAAAGAGTGAACATCTGTCTTACCAGAAAGCTTATTCAGGCTCAGCCAAAAGCTTTCATATTCAGGGATATATGTCATAATTCGAGACTAGTGAACTGGAGATATTCTGGGGGAAGAAACATGCCAGCACAGAAAATTTTAACACAGCTGAGATTGGTCTAACACGGAAAGGACACTCAGAAAAAAAAAAACAGAGTCTTGGAGTTCTCTATTCCTGTTTAATTCTGAGTAATATTTTTGCCCCTGTAATTCTAGTCTGCTATATACACAGTGGGCACCTAATAGGAGATAAAGCCACTCTCAAAAAAAGAAATAAGAAAAGGAACATTAAACAAAAGAACAATAAATTTCAAAGGCATTGGCTCTAAAATAAATTTAAAGCATGTGGGGTTTTTTATAATGACGTAACAGAAAAATTCTCCCAAGATAAGGCAGACCTCCCAAGACTCAGTAAGCCTCCAGAAAGCATTTCTTTCTGGCCATCAAGGAGATCAGGCCTCAGAGGAATCTTTGTTTGAAATACATGGGGAAGAGCAGGTTTGAATGTGCATGGTTGCCTTCTGAAGGCAGCTGTCTGTGCAGCGACCAACCTCCACACCACACACCTTCCCAGAACACCTAAAGTCAGCTGGGGCAAATATTGCCCTATGTGACCATAAAACAGAATCTTCCTGGAATTACACCATGCTATAAATCAAGCAGCTGTTCAAAAATTTATTTTTCCAAGAGGACCTTTAGAAGACAATCCATTTTGGATGCTTAGGTATCCAGGTACAAAACAAGAGGGTCCAACTTGGAAACAACTTGTTCACACAGGCAGCACCATCAATTTTAATCTAACTATTTGCATGAGTAAGTACTTTGCAGACTCATGACTTTATTTCTTAAGTACCTTTTGTAGAAATGGCATCCTAAAGCCCCTTATGGAATTAAATAACACTGTCCACTCTCTTGTATCTGATATAAATTTCAGAAAACAGCATCATAAAGATATTGCACGGTGAATGAATTAAACTATTCAGTCGTAAGGCCAATGACCGAAGGAAAGAAAAATTAAGAAACATAGGCAAAGGAGGAAAGATATGTTTCAGGATCAGGTTTGAAAAGAGATAGAGTTGATGAGGCAGAAAGACATATTCATGCAATGGGACTGAGTACCAAGAAAAACTTTCAAATGTTCAGATAGCCAGACAAACCAACCATGGACAGGCTTGACTAGACACATGCTGCATGGAGGCTGTCACACATCTTCCTACACAAACAGCAATTCTCACACCTAACGAATTAATTATAGGGAGAAGCCTGGTGCTTGACTGGTCTATAACTTGTTATGTCTCTAGTTTTTCAGTTCCCTGCCCTATAAAAGGCATTTATGCTAACACAAATCCAGCAAGACACTAGGAGTATAGCTTCAACCCAGAAACCGGAGACATGCGGAGTGTTTCCTGAGAGAAAGAACAACATTTGTGAAGGTGCTCCAAACCCTTCCATGGTTATGTGCAGCCATCTTGGGATGCCAGTGATCAAAGGTGCTCAACAGGTGGACAAGATTACTACAGTCACAGCAGTACAGTCACAGCAGAAACTCCAGTCAGGTGGCATTTGGTTTGGTTTTCTCTTCTATCAAAACTCATGGGCCACACCCACATTCATGTTTAGGTATTCTGTGCCACTAATCTCAATGGACCTTAGATGCCTAAATACCTCCATGAGCACAGGTCTTATATCTGGTCTTCAGCAAGTCATTTAAAGATTGTGTAACTGAAACCCTTCCCTATCAAGCTGGGATGTTAGCACTTGGTAACAATAAATTAGGCCTATGAAAAGTTCCTGTAATAACACACAGCACTAGAGCCATAATATCTGCATAACATTTTCTGTGTCACATCAACCAATATTGATTTGTCACAACAAACAACCCGATGCGGCAATTAGAAACAGTTGCAGGTGGGGCTTACTACCCCCAACAGGCAGAGCAAGACACTGTCATACCCAGAAAGAGATTCTGAAAGTTCATTTAAAACCTGCTTGTATGCCAGTTCCACCAGAGCTGATGGAATAAATCTGAAGTCTATGGGAAGACAAAGACAAGTGATTCCTTCCATCAGATGCAGAGATAAAAGGTGTATACCCTTTTCCTGCTGTCATACTGGCTCTTTTCTCTTAAAGGAAGGGGATCAGTTATATGACTGTAAAAGACCCATTGCACTATGTACATCTTCACTCCAGGTCCTCTTGCCCCTGTTCCCACATGCACCTCCTCCCAGCCATTATGCTGATCAATGTCCCAGCCTTTCTATCCCTGCCACCTCCACCAAGAAGACTCCCAACCTCACCATCTAAATTTTTCTTTTTCCCTAGAAAATTTATCATCTGAAGTTTCTACTCATGACAAACACTTTAGGTGTGACCTGAAGAGCAGTGCTGCAGAAAAGGCCCTAGGGATCCTGGTCAATGGCAAGTTGAATGTGAGTCAGCAGAGCCATGGCAGCCAGGAGGGCCAACCCTGTCCTGGGGGGCATCAGGGACAGCATCACCAGCTGGGCAAGGCAGGGATTGTCCCACTCTGCATCACTCTGGTGTGGCCCCACCTTGAGTGATGTGTGCAGTTTTGGATGCCAGAATATAAAAAGACATTAAGCTATAAACAAGTGTCCAAAGGAAGGCAATGAAGATGGTGAAGGGCCTGGAGAGGAAACCTTATGAGGAACAGCTGAGGTCACTCGGTTTGTTCAGTGTGGAGAAGAGGAGACTGAGGGGAGACCTCATTGTGGTTTTCAGCCTCCTGAGGGGAAGCAGAGGGGCAGGGAGAGGCCAGTCTAGTAGACTGCCATGTAGTAACCTAGCTGCTCATGGCAGCACGATTGGAACTAGGTGATCATTAAAGTCCCTTCCAACTCAAGCCATTCCATGATTCTATGACTTAAACTAGGAAACCTGCAAAACAATCACATTGTTAAACTGCTTCTAAAACATCACCCAAACTTTTAATACTCTATGGAGACAACTGCTGATGAATAATATGGTCTATCCTGCTAAACAGAAAAAAGAGAAAAACTAGTTGTCTTGTTTTTGTCTGAAGACAAGAGGAAAATACAATCTTATAGGTCTATCAGTAGAACAGGTAGGAAGCATTTAGGTTCTCAGCTTTGGACTTTTCATCTTCCCCAAGCCTAGTAACGCCACCCTGTGTTTTCCATGATGATATCTTTTTTTTACATTATGATACACCATAGGCTTTGACTCACTGAGCACTGCCAGATTCATAGAATCATAGAATTGTAGAATTATCAAGGTTGGAAAAGACCTCTTAGATCAGCAAGACCAACCATAAACCCAGCATTGTCACTGTAATCATAATATTTTATTGGGAGGTACAGCCAAATCATGCTTCCATGGGCACTGGTTGTGGGGATAGTCAAGTAGATCAAAGAACTCATGAAAATGCACCACTGCTTTCAAAAACTTGGATGTTAAAAACCCGATTTTCTCGATTTTCTCCCCAGTGCAGAAATGTTGTACCTGCTCAACGTACCAGGGCATAATGAAGCTGAAATCAAGCTTAGAAATAATACAAGACTCTTGGAAGGAGTTGCCTCAGAGGAATGATAGCTTAGCAAATTCCTCCTAAGAAAGGGAAGGGACACACGTTATGTCTTATTGAGCTTGACTGTTGAAGTGAGACCCCAAAGACTGTACGGTACATGGCAGGGTTAGATGTTTGCAAAACAGACACATTCTTAATATGCTCTTTAAGTCACATGGACACTCACTAAGTCTTCATTAGGCTGATAATCCCTCTGCATGAAAGAACAAAGACTACAGATTTTTCCATGTAGCCTGGGAGCCATGAGGTCAGCTTTACTGAATGAATTTATCAATAGAGTTAGAGTTTCAATTTATCTAATATGTTTTACCTAATAAGGCCATTCCTGTTGTAATTGCTGTTATTGAGATAGGAGGTTAATCTTTTAAGTGATGGCACTGGACTCACCTGCTGAGAAATGATCTGGAGCTCTCCAATAAAACATTCATGGCTTCATGCTTCCTCTGCTGTACTTAAATCTATGTTAAGAGTTTCAAAAAGCTAAAAAGTCAGGTCTGTGCTCTGCAGTGATCAGTGGCACTGCAGTAAGATATCATTGCATTCAGCTCGGATAAAAGTCCAATCTTTGGTAGATTTAGTAGTGGGAGGAAATGACAGATGGAATTTTAGTCTTTTGTTGAAAAGCTTTGTTCTCCTCCTGCATTGGTGCAAAGAAGTTTTCTGTGATGTTTTGCTTGCTATCCTAGAGACTGGAAGCACCAATCATTTTGCTTTGCACCCTCTGAAAAATAAAATAAAAGAAAAATATCATATTTACTGAGTACAGTGTGAGGAGGGAGACGGAAAGAACAAAAAGGGACACACAGCCACCCCTTCCCTACTGAGGTGACACTGAGAAAATTTCATAGACTAATTGGAGGACTTAGAAAACGAAGAGCTAGAAGTAACTGATTAGAATGGCAGAATTAACAGGAATGACTCTGCCATGTAATAAAAGTTACAGTGTAGTGGAATAGTACTTAAAAACTAGTTACACCATACTTTTAAATCCAGGGGACAGAGATTGCTTTCATCTGTTAATGACAGAGTTAAGAAAGACTATGATTGTCAGGTGAAAAATGGTATTCAAGTGTGAATCATCAAGTTCCCAAAAGTATTATTTTCTTTCTGAAGAATAGGAAGCATCTCCTCCGCCATGGTCATGTTACTAGTGCAGGTCAAGCACAGAATATGATTTATTGGTATCCTATTTGTTTTCATTAGATGGATGTTACATTTTCAAATTGCTTTTTATAAAAGTGAGTAGTTAACAAAGATACAATGGACATAATTTTAAACTTGTGACCCAATTCAGGTTATAGATACCTGCAATCTCAGCAAATACCAGTCTGCAATGGGGAAGCAGTAAACTACCACCAGCTCACCAAGGAATTCAGCTGAAGAAGACTCAGAAGAAGAAAAGCACCAAACATAGCAGCTGAAGATTTAAGTCTAGTTAGCAGTGGCAAGGCCAAATACAGTCCTGGGCAATAATTTCCTCAGAAGTTGAAACAAATATCTCTTACAAGGTCTTTTTCAAGCCACATTCAGAATAGTTTGTTTGATGTGCTTCTTCGTGAAGAAGATAGTCAGGTATAGAGGAAGAACCTAGAGAACAAAGAATTCAGCCATAAACTAAAACATAAGGATTAAGATAAAATCATCAATATTTCAATCCCTAAAATGAATGCCTTTTTTTTCATTAATAAATTTTTCTATGAACAAAATGGAACTTGAAAAATCCTACTAAAAAAAGGCACACAAGGGTTAGCATAATTTGGAAGATGCAGCATAAGTGGAGCCATACTGAATATGAAGATGAGACACATTTAGTTTAAACCTCAGAAAGGGATTTTCTCAAAGGAGGATGAAACATAATGTTTGCTATGTGCAAAACATAAAGATTGCATCACCATCCTTTTAGATACAGCATATGAACATATCTGCTGAAAGTCAAAAGTGAAAGACTCTAGGAAGCTGCCAGACCTAGAGAAAATGAATATTCTGCAAATATATTTATTTTACATGTAAAGCAAAGCAAAGAAAAATGTTGTTAAATATTTACTCATCACCCGGTAGCTTATTAATCTTTGTTGCAGCAAATACAGCTGACTATAGAGTGTGGGCAGAGATGGTCCTTACCAATAAACAAACAGAAGATGCACCACCACAGCTCCTAGGTAAGCAGAAGCCCTAACATGGGCAGAGACTCAGCTGCATGAAGAGCAGATGCACAGGCAAATCTGGCCATTACTCTTACATCCTCTTGCTTGTGTTTTTGCTCTGTGATTTCCTTCATCTGGCCCCCAGAGCTGTCCTGCTCAAGCAGACATCTCACAGCTATTACTGCAGCACCACTCCAGAACCACTGGAGTCCATGAAGAAAGACATGGACTGTCTTCTGATGTTCTACTCTAGGCACTTAATATTGAGGGTTGCAACACCTGAAAATCAAATGCCTTGTCCCAGCCTGATGACCTGGAAGCAAAAGCTCCTCAGCTGGTCTGTGGGGAATCTGATTCATATCATCAAATGTCTTTTTTCTCCCCTTGGTCCTCTAGGTTTCCCAAACATGGAACTTTCTACCTCCACCTGGTAGGAAACACTGATTCCTAGCAGGCCTGCACTGGAGCTTGGTGCAGTTCACACCACTGCCTGCTGAGAGAGGAGTCAGGAGTTCAGGCATTCTTCTGACGGATTGAGCAGCCACAGGGATTCCCTGCCTTTGCACAACAACGTGGTGGCAGATCCCCAAACCCAGGAAGAGGAGGCTTAAAATCTGAACTCTACTTCAGACTGAGGGCTTCAACCCCATCAAAATCCCATTTCCCTGGGAGTACCTGGCTGTACAGGTTACACACTAGGAGAGAATGTTCCCTCCCTTAAAACTGTGCCTTTTTTGTTCCCTACACTTGTTCTGGGCAGGACTCATAGCACCAGAGAACAGACAGGGAACCAGCCTGCACCACCCAGAAGAAGTGAAAAAGGTCTGATTCATGGTTGCTGTCACTCAATGGCCCTCAACAATTCAAAAGAAAAATATCAAGCCTCCCAGAGCAGGAAGCAGACAATGTTGAGAGACTCTCCTCCTCATGGATGGCATAGAGGAAGTTTCTTGATTAGCTCTTGATTTAAAAATAATAATAATAAAAAAATTAAATTAACACATCACACATAGAAAAGACAACAAAACAGTTAACAGACAGCTTAATTGGAAAATGTGCTAAGAGCTGCAGTGGGGTCTGGCAATAAAATCATGACTAGCTGTTTTCCTTGGGGATACACTGGCCTTCAGGTGTGAGTTATTTAGCAAAAGTCCAAAGGTCTACATTATGCAAGAAGGCAGATTAGATGGTCATAGCAGTCCCTTCTGGTCTTTTGCAATTAATCTATGACACGATGTCAGAAGGTTGGTTCATCACAGCCCAAAAAAAAGCAATTTCCTTGCTGATAAATGAAAAAGTAAATCAATTTTTAGTCCTAGATGAGGATGGGATTCCACATGTCCCTAGGGGCTGTTTCCCTGTTCAGGCCCTGGGCAACTGAGCAAGGGACTACTGGACCCAAACAGCATGTGCTCTTGCCAGGACCTGGATTTATTCCCCCTGTTTCTAGCAGAATCACAGCCACAAAAGGTGAATTCTGGCTTCTAAAGATGTTGATGAGTTTAGATGGGGTCTTGGCTTCCAAAGGAGTGTAGAATGCTCAATGATAAGCAGCTAAACAAATCATGGAAATCAGGGAAGGAAAAAATGGGCTGATATCTATGCTGCACGATCACAGCCTCACTGGTCTACGTTTTCCCCACTAATTCAGATCTTCAAGTCAAGATTGGACCCTGAAAGAGAGTTTTCAGGAAATTTTACTACAAAATTGTGCAAGTATTGAGTAACTGATTCTCAATTACTTGCGTGACACCAGGGGCAATGCTCTCCTTACTTCCAGTTCCCCAGGGAGGGAAGTAAAACATGAGAGAACACGGCCAAAGGACAAAAATCAAATAAGCAAAATAGAAGTGATTGAAAGTGGAATAAGCAAACTCCCATGGACCCGATATTTT
Organism: Sinosuthora webbiana; assembly: GCA_013397395.1. Classification (NCBI taxonomy): domain Eukaryota; kingdom Metazoa; phylum Chordata; class Aves; order Passeriformes; family Sylviidae; genus Sinosuthora; species Sinosuthora webbiana. The sequence continues at coordinate 212,757 of VXBN01014233.1, read as the reverse complement.
CTGAGCCTGAGAATTGCTAGCTCTTCCCAAGGGAAACTTTTCAACAGTTTTCTTTTTCCCAAAACAATCTTGTGTAAACAATAATCCTTTCCCATAACAACAGGTGTTGTTTGCTATTCCTGTTACCTAGCCAGTGGGACAGGTGTCAGTCCTATGGACCAATAACGTGCCTTCTTAGCACAGCATGTTATAAGGAGCTGAATGAATTGTAAATAAAGCCTTCTGATTTCTACTGCCTTCTGACTGGAGTCAAGCATCTTTATTTCGTGTCCTATTGCGACAAACTCCCAGTCTCATATTCCTACCAGCAAATTTCACAATCCTTCAAAGGTCATTCCTCCCATTTCCAAGACTCATAAAACCTAAATCTCCATGTAAATTTAAATCTCCATTTAGACAGCACTGTTTCCTCTTTTCTGTACTGAGATCTTACAAAGTGATAAAACAACAGTGGTCAGAGCCTTTGTCTTTTTCAGATGAGGAATGGCTGTAACATAAAATGGCAGAAGGAAACCAAACCACAAAATGAGTTATACACCGTCATCCACAAGCAGTGAAATTGGGTGGATTACACTGCCACTGCATTCTTAATAATACCACTGCCAAGAGGATTTCTCTACATGCACAGGCAAATGTAAAATTTTCGTTAATGCAGTTGCAGAAATTATATAATTTATTACATTTTTTAAATTTCTCATTGGTTATGTTTAGGTACATAACAGAATAATTGATGAGCATGTTTGCAAAGGACAGATACAGAGAAACTGCTCAGAAATAACGTGAAGTGGAGCCACAATGTCTTTATTTTGTATTTGAGGTATCTTCCCAGTCAATGATCCTCTGTGGAAGATTAATGTCATTTGAACTTTTATTGTGGAATATCATTCGTGCACTGTCACACTTCGCACAAATGGTGCTTCAGTCACAGTTGGGTAACACTCCAGCATATTATTTCCTAGGCATTTGAGAGTTTAGAGAATTATTGAAGGGCAAACTGTACTCATTTGGTAATAAGGCAGAGTGCAGTTGCAGTCTCCATATGAATTCAACAAATGGAATCAATGTTAATTTCATTGAACGTAGCAAAATAGTTGTGATAATAACCCCAGTGAAATATTCCACTAGAGAAAAGAGGTGGAGAATAGTGTCACAGCGTTTTATATCATCTACACAAAGGATTCTAGAAAAAATACAGAAATGGGTGTGGAAAAAATACCTTAATAATCTCTGAAAAAATATACTCATTTGAAAAATCAAAACTGTTTTGAAAAATCAAAACTCCAGTTATTATGCTTTGATTTTAAGAATTTGCTGAAGAAGAAAAAAATAAAGAAACCAACTGAGATTCACTTCCTATTTTTACCAACCACATCCAGCTTTGAGGCAATCTAGATGTTTCAATTTGGCATGACTGTGCAAATACATGTTATACTGATCCTGAAAGTAAACATTTCCCAAAGCCATGATTTGTTAGCACTGTCTTCATATATTATAGTCAATTAGTCAATAATTAGTCAAATAATTAAAAATATAATTATGCAATGATGTTGCCTTTTTTTTAAATTAAGGACCCATTCACAAGCTGATTCCTTTTTTCTTTGCTGCTAAGCACAGAAAGTTTAATCACATAAGCCTTGGTTGCTTTTTTCCCTTTTAGATTAAAGACAGGATTCTGTTAATAAACAGACAAGTGCTTATTAATATGCTGTAACCAGCAAAGACACAAATGTGCAACTAAATACTCATGCATCTCCCCCAGATGCACATATATCTGTAAGAACCATCACTGATGTGTTAGAGACCTCTAGAGCTGTAGCTCTTCTCATGAAATTACAGTTGCTGATATTACCATTTATTTTATTAGGGCTATGGTTCAGGTATAAAATATCAAGCTTTAATTAAAAAAATTAAACAAAAAAACCCTCTATAATAAAACAAACAAACTCACTAACTAAAAATGAGAATTATTGCGGAATTATCAAAATATCTCCAATACACAATCATAAAGTGCACAACACCCCAGCAACCACCATGGTTTCAGTGTCTTTAGATGCTTGAAACAGAAGGAGATGAGCCTTTAGAAGGGCCCTGATGTCATGCAGAGGATGTGGCACCACTGTTAGAGAAAGAGAGAAGTGTCAGTGCTGTGTACTGGCACGCAGAAAAGTAACTTCTACATTAACATCACAGCCATAAGACAACCAGAATTAGGAAATCAGTGTGTCTTTAATTCATTTATCTGCTTCCCATCTATTTATACCAAAGCTATAGGACTTCCAGCTTGCAAGATCTGCAAGGAGGGACTAGGATAGCTTGGAGTGAAGCAAGACACACAATTCACCTCACCCTTCAGAGCTAAATCTATGTTTATAACTTAGGAACAGAAATGTATTACTCCAATTCTTTCCAGTGACTATATTCACCCTCCTATCTAGCTACCTTTTGTTGTGTTAATGACACACTAATATTCTGAGAATTTCGTTCATCTAGGCACACAGTTATCAACAGGATTGCATGGTGCTATGCAATGCTCCATTGCAGCCACCTCCTGCCTCTTCACTTTAGGGCTGTGAAGAGACCTTTTCTTCCTACAATCTCAAGAAGTTTGAGTTTGTGACACAATCAAAACAAACACAGAACTCTTCATTAGTTCACCTGTTATGGAAGAAGAACAGTTACGATTTGAACAAAACACTTGCCAATCATCTCATGTCTTTTAAAATGCTATTATTTTACCAGATGCAAAACATTCCTTTCAAAAACTCATAAAAGTCATCTTACATTATTCTTAAGGTCATTTAAAATCACCACTATGGGCCAAGCCATCCTGAATTAAATCTCATCAACAAATGTATCCTAATGATTGGAGGGTTAAATACTGAATCACAGAACCACAGGATGGGTCAGATTCTGTGGGTCAGAAGAGACCACAGTGGGTCATCTGGTCCAACCTCCCTGCTCAAGCAGGGTCATTCCAGAGCACATGACACAGGATTGTATCCAGATGGTTCTTAAATATCTGCAGAGAGGGAAACTCCACAAATTTCTGGGCAATCTGTTACAGTGCACAGTCACTCACACAGTAAAGAGGTTCCAAATATTCCAGTGGAACTTTTGTGCCTATCACTTTCTGCCCATTGCCTCTTGTCCTATTGTTTGGCACCACCAAGATCCCTGATCCTCTTGGCATTCTCCATTCAGACACTTGTACACACTGACAAGGACCTCTTTCTGTTTTCTCTTCCCAAGGCTGAACAGCCCCAGCCCCCTCAGCCTTTCCTCATAAGAGAAATGCTCCAGACCTTTGATCATCTTTGCAGCCCATCTTTGTAGGACCTACTCCAGAAGTTCCGTGTTTCTCTCATACTGAGGAGCCCAGAACTGGACACAGCACTCCAGATGTGCCTTGCCAGGGCTGAGTAGGACAGTTACCAGCCACTACAGACCACTTGGGTGAATGAGATTCTTGCCTGAATGGGAACTGAGTAAAGAGATCAAGATTTGACTACAGTTATGGAGGCAAGAGCGCAATTCCAGTCATGCACAACATAAACTTCTAAACTGAATGCATCCAGTACACTATCAAAAAGATTCATTTTTGTAATATGGATGTTTTTTCCAAGAAAACTCTCAACCATAATTGGTACCAAGATGTGGGCTTGGCAGGTGTATAGAAAACTTCAATTTTTGTCTCTTAATACATGGTACTAGAGATGGGAAACATTTTTGCCTTCATACAGGACCCAGATGGCAAACTGTGAAAACTTAATTTCAAGAGCATTCAGGCTGACAGCTCTACAAGCAGCTAGCTGAATTTAACTTATGTGATTATGACACATACACAGGACTCTTCAACCAAGTGGTCCAACACTCTACCTATTAGAGGCACAGCTATGAGATCTCTTGTGCTGCATGAAAGCCTTTACTGTGCAGATCAGGTCTGGATTACTACACTAGGAACCACACGTGCACGTGCAGACAACTTATTTCCACGGTCTAGCTTGTCAACGAAGATATTGGTTCTATTTCTGCTTTTGCAAAGGGTAATGAAGAGTCTAAACCTAAAGGGTTTCACTTGTGTTATGCCTTACTCAACTCCACCCTGGCACACCACCTGCTGACAGCCTAGCGTGGCTTTCCATGTTTATTAAAATCCTGTCCCTATGTGAGCCCAAGACCTCTGACCCTGTGATGTATGGCTGTGCAAGCCAGAGCAGGAGCATTTGTCAAGACTCTAAAAAGAGAAGGCATTGAGTGAAAGGGTCTTCAGGCCACTGGTGGTATATTGATAAAAATTAATAAGCTCAACTGTTCAGCATTTCAAGCCAAGCAGTGGGAAACGAATTGTCTCCCAGCCGAATGAGAAGCAAGCAGTCAGACAGCTTATCAGCAAGCAGTTAATGAGAATCTGGTATTCTGAGAATCTCTTTCATCCAGGCACAAAGTTAGCAAAAGGAGCAATAATTGTATGTTAATATCCCATCCTCCGTTTCAGGCATCTCCTCGTCTCCCAAGTGAAAAGGTCAGTTTAAGTTTCTTTTGATTCCACATTATTTAAAGGTGTTTATATATTTTAATGGTTGCAGATATGCAGTCAGATTGTGGTGCACTGAACAGAAATGCATTAAAACACCACCTTTTGTCCTTTTTGACATTTCTTTGTATACCACTACTACACAACTCCATAAGACTGGACTTCCTGTCCCTATTTTTGGCAATGTTTGATGTCCTTTTCCATGTATTTACTTTGATACTCCGTAAGTAGCACCCTTGAACTTCACAGGCTATTCTAAGTAAGAGGAAACTGTGACAAAATAGTTGATCCTGATAGTGAAATTAAGTGTGTCTAGAGAGAATTGACAGCAACTAATGACCGCCCCCCCCCTTTCTCCAAGTTGCAGCTGACTGCACATTAAGTTAACCAAGCATTCCTGAACTTAGTAATGCTGGGATTTGACAGATACATCATCCTGTCATCTTTAACACTATTTGAGGTATCCTGATCCACTGACTTTGCCTCCTTCAGCAACCCAGTGATAGATATTCATCTCCCCTTCCCCCTGACTTCTCGTGACACCCTGATTTGGTCTGGAACTCCAGATCTCAGCCCATCTGTTTTACCTTAACTCACCAGAATACCTTAAAAACACTATTTCTGGAACTTCTGGTGCAAAAAAGACATGAGTGATAAAAAAGGAGGGAGAGGCTGAGAGAGCTGTGTGATCATCCTCCTTTTCCTCTGCTCACAACACGATGGGTACACAGTTGCACCAATGGAATTTGTGTTCCTCAGTGCCAAGATCATCATCTGCTTGTCCCTGTTAGACACTAAATAGCCATTTAGGATAATAAAGGGAGGGAAATTTCCTATGGAGGTCGCCAGTGTTGCAGTCTCTTAAAAAGATTTGTCTCTAGAAGTACCTAGTGTGTCTAATCATCTCAAGGGTCAATTGTAAAGAAGAAGATTAAGACTGGTCTGATCCAATTAGCAGGGATTTGAGGAAGAAACAAAAAAAACCAATGTAGATTAACCTTTAATAAATCCTCAGGCACAAGTCTGAGGAGTTGACACAGGTTCTGCATAGCTGTACAAGTATGTGCTCATTTTGGTATGTGTGGTCTTAATGGGATCACTGCTGCAAGGGGCTTTGCCCTCCAACTGGTGTTTTTCTGTTTGGTGTGTGTACCTCAGCTGAGATGGCACAGAGCATCCAACTCCCTCTGCAGCTACATCCAGTCTGGAACACTGTCATTAACCACCCAGGGGGAAAACCTCATGCCTTCTTTTGCCCAGCTTAGAGCTAAAGGGTGAAACATTGGAAAACTTCCCTAAGTCACACAGGTACAGCAGGGAACATAGCCCTGGGATCACCAACCAAAAATTACTGTCCACAAAAAAGAACTTTTCTACCTGGAGATAGAAAAAGCAACAAGAGTTAATCCTAAAGTAATATCACAAAGACCATTAGGAAATTGGCACAAGTTTCTATTTCACAAAGGTATTTGTAGAAAAAGCACCCTCTGTACTTCAGTTTTAAGTGTTGCCACTAAAATTCCATGAAATCTAACTGTAACAATTAAACTAATGAAGATCCAGCAGATGTTGGATCTATGATATTTTATAGCATTATTTTAATTGGAAAAAGAATCCAGTTTTGCTAAAATATTAATGAAAGCATGCTCATTTTGCTTCTGGATCCACAAAACGCCTCTCTTCAATAGCTTGTTCCTGTTTCCAGTTCCTACAGTTGCTTCTTCATCTTACTAGTAAGACAGCAAGAGGCAAAAACAAAGAACTAATTGTCTTTGTGCACTGAACTGTTGAATGAACACTGTGAAGAGGACAGCACAGAGGCTGACATGAACATATTCTTTCCTCTGTGAGTACTCCTTGGAAACATGTCCAATTGAAGCCAAGTGGAATTCAGAGCCCCCAAATTTTCTTTTGATTATGTCTACTGTATGAACAAAAGTCACAGGAGATTTTCCAAGTCTTAAGCTTCAAACTGCAAACCTCATTTTGGACAAAATGCCCCACAGCAAATTGGGAAGTTTTCATATAACAACTGTGTTTGACTTACTTTGAAAAGATAACAAAACTTCAAGTTTTACACTCAGCCTAAGTCACAGGATCACAACCATCCAGGCTCGCCATGAGGCCTTGCCATTTGGAACATTTCTAAAGTCCTAGAGTGAATTCTCATTTCTGACTGACTGTCAGAAAAAGTTCTCTTTTCTGTCCCTACAACAGAAACCACAAATTCTGTCATTTCCATAACAAGCAATCCTGTGCCTTTTTTTTTTTTCTGAATCACTCTGCTATACGTGTCTTTCTCCTGTTATACATCTGTTGTGGCACAAGCTCATTTCCCCACTGTCATTTTCTGAGTCAGTATTTGTACTTCTGTCTCATATTATGAAGAAAACATCTCTAGTGGCACTACATTTTAATTGGTATGAAAATATTTGGTAGCATAGTCAGTAACACCCACAACTTTCATTTATTGCTTCTCTCTCTATGGAATACTGGTATCATCATCCACTTTTAAATGACATTATTCAATCCCTATTTTTTATTTCACTGATGGGACTCCTAGTTTTAAGCGGTCCATTCTACTAATATGTCAGACTCTTTTCAAGGAAGTATTCTAGAGATGTGAGAAGGGAATTTAATCATGACACAAACATCAGTAGACTATACACCAACATCTTCAGCTGCACTCACAGCCAGAGCCTGACACAAGATCAGATAGGACCATAACACAAAGCTATTCCTGAAATTTCTGTGGTCAGGGCTTCTTGATCAGCAGGTGTGGCCACAGACCAAGTTGATTTCTGTTGGAAAGGTCCCATGAGGGAAATACCCGTGACCATGTGTCCTGTGTATTCCACACTGCTAGAATATCAAAGCCTTTAGACCTGCAGAAATCTTATGAAATTTTACTTATATATAACATAGATTGTGGTAATGAATATGCAGTGTGGGTGGCAGGAAGAAGTCTATAAACAGACTGTTGTCTCTTCAGAAACATTCAGGTATACAAGAAGAACCTTTTGGACGAATATGTACAACATTTCTCTCTCCTACACATACATACATCCATACCCACCAAGTCAACTGATCTTCCAGTGATACATTTTAAATCGGGCCTACAACAGGGAAAAATACTTGTCTCTGCTTTCTGTCCTTTGGAATAAAGTGAATACAGGGCATTCTGGAAAAGATCTTCTAGGTTCTAAATTAAAATACATTTTTGTGCCCCTTCTGTGTTGATCATGTCCATAACAGTGGCACTAGTTTCCTCTAATTTTACAGTTAATTCCTCTATTTTTTAGGAGCTAAGCCATCTAAGCCATCGTTTTCTAAAGAAAAAACTTGGAGCTCAAATTTTGGCTGCAATAACCTGGTCTTATGTGTGCCAGCATAGCTAAAGGGTGCAGACCTCTCCTTTGCTACACTCAACCTTTCACACACCCATGGACCAACCCCAGAGCCACAGCAGCCAGGAGACACTCGTGGTGCCAGCATCATCCTTGCAGGGGAATCAGCTCTCTCTAGGAAGGGAGGGGCCAGGCTACCATCCCTGCTTCCAATGCTGAATGACGCATAACACAGTCCAAAAGAAAAATAAACACACAGACAAAAGTTTAGCCACTTCCAGGAAACATTTATTTTGTCCTTCTCACTAATTCCTCATTTAGATGGACATTCTTCCAACATGTATCACCATGAGAAACAGCAGAATAGATGAAGAAGAGACGCACTGCTCACATTCCTGTATTTCAAAGTCAGCCAGAAGGGACAACAATGATGGGGCATTGGGTAAAAACCTGTTACAGCAGCCTTAGCCTGTGCTGGGCAGGTCTTAGAGACAGCCATCAGCCTCTGTGACTGCTCATGCAAACTAAACCTACAAACCTACAAACTCCTTGGCAGCACCTTGGGCCTGGCTCAAACATGGGTCTGGAGGTTGAACCAAAAGGCATGTCCCTTGCTCTGGAACCAAACCATGACCTAGAAGGGGGCATTTTTTTTCAAAGAACCTGTGCTGAATTCTGATTTGTGCTACATTTGGGATAAAACTAGGATTAAGTTATCCTGTGCTTGCACTGCTGTCAGGTAGATCAGCTCAGGACTTCTGTCACTCAAGCAGGTGGCACGCAGAGCATAAATCTGCAAATATTTACACACAGACATGCAAAACCCACTATCCATTCCATTTCATGGGTCATTAAGATCGTCTGTAGCGCTTTATATGCAGTTATGAATAAATTAATTGTAAAAAAAAAAAAAATAAACAGTGGTCTTTATTTAGAGATAAAATTCACCTCCAGGAGTTCTTCTAAAAAAACCAAACCAAACCAAACCAAAATATAATAAAACATTGAATAAAATAAAAAAAAAAATTGAAGAAATGTAAGTGTGAGATCCATACAAGAACAAAGAAAGTGTAATGCTCCATCTATGAAAACCACACAAAGTTGGGCAGAAAAGTGAAAGGATGCATTTAGAAGAAACAAACAAATAAAAAATTCCAAAGGAGTCAAAAGACGGGAAGACATCTACAACCTCGCACCCCAGCCGGGAAGGCGCCGGGGGCTGCGGTGCCAGCATCCCCCGGCGGGCTACCCGCTCTCTCGCTCCCTGTCTCGTTCCCTCCCTCTCTCCCTCCCTGTCTCGTTCCCCGTTCCCGTTCCCCGCCGCTCCCGGCCATCGGCACGTCCATGCTGCCATCTAGTGCTGCCGCCCCGCTGCGCACCCGGCACCGCCCGCGCCGCGCCGCAGCCGCAACAGGTGCGCGACCCACGGGGACCGCACCCCGCCAAGGACACCGCCGGCTGCAGCGCGTCCGGACAAGACAAACGGGGCTGGTGGAGGACTGGAGCACAAGTCCAATGAGGAGGGGCTGAGGAAGCTTGGAGTATTCAGCCTGGAAAAAAGGAGGCTCAAGGGTGACCTTATTGCTTTCTACAGGTCCCCGAAAGAAAGTTGTAGCCCGAGGGCGTTCAGCCTCTTCTCGCAGGCAGGTAGAGAGCATGAGAGGTCACAGTCTTAAGCTGAACTAGGGGAGCTTCTGGTTAGACATTAGGGAGATATTATAGAGAAAGAGTGATTACACATTGGAATGGGCTGCCCAGGAAGGTGGTGGAGTCACCATCCATGGAGGTGTTTAAGGAAAGACTGGTTATGGCACTTTGCCATGGTCTAGTTGACAAGGTGGTGTTTGGTCACAGGCTGGATTCAATGATCTCAGAGGTCTATTCCAACCTGTGATTCTGTGACTTACTAACTTTCCATCTTGCTTAATGTGTAGAAGTGGTTTTGACATGATGACAGAACATCTTCTCAGGGCTGGCAGTACCAACTGCCAGCCAAGGGGAACAGCTCTCGGTGGCATTGCTGAGGCCCAGGATACAACTCTGGTGTTTGACATGGCTCCATGAGTAATGGGAATGGGCACAGCAGCAGCAGACAGAAGATGTGCAAACACCTGGGGCGCAATACAAGTGGAGTTTCTTCCTAAGGCCTCTTCCCGTGCAGCAGTAGACCAGCGTGGCTATGCAGTCCTTTTAGGACTTTAGGACTCTAAAGGCTCAGTTAACTTTAGGGGTTGCTGCAGGCATCTGTTTACATGGGGAGTCAGCCAGTCCCTCCTTTCCATTGCCCCTTCACGCAGGAGGTTTAGAGTGATCACTGAGATGGAGCATCAGCCCAGCCAGCACTGCAGGTCCAGAGGCTGGAAGAGGAGGAGCTGGGAAGACTTTTCCCTTTGTATCAGAAATACCCTCTAAAAAGTGCCTCTTTAGAACTTTCCTAACATTTACACAGTCATCAATCACTAAGTAGCAGCTTGGGAAACAAGGCCAGACCACCAACTGCCAAGAATACCTGACCTGGTGGTAGTCGAAGTCCAGGAGTCCTTCCTGCCTGCAGTAGTGGGTTGCACAAGCAGCCACCCAGGCCCCTGGCAGGAGGAGAGACCAATACTTTCAAGCAGAGAATAAAGGAGTTTCCTGATATCCCACATTTTCATTTATACAAGAATCATCCAGGAGGGGAGGTGATATAGCTTCTCTTCATAATCTTCATATCCCAGAGACAATTTCTGTGATTTCACAACATGTGTAGGGTGAGATTTACTAACAGCCCGCTCGTATCTTGGCCCAATGCTGCTCAGTCAAGTCTCTCCAACTTGATTCAAATACCTCACCTTACCAAATCCCAAAGGAGCAGAAACTCTCTGCCCTGTTATTCTGCTTTGCCTGGTTGAAAAGTGAGATGCAGAGTTATGGCAAAGCAAAGCAGGCAAAAGAAAACAAAGCAAAACATAAACAATCCAGAAGACTCTGAATGCTTCAAAACCACCAAGCCAGGAAAATAGGAATAGGTTGCATGAAACAGCAGAATGAAGCTGAGGCCCGTGAAGAAGTAGCAAAGTAAGAAAGGTGGAAAACTGTTTCAATTTTTTTGTTTGTTTTGTTTTTCTGATGCAAAGCCCTAATTTGTTAGGAAAGCAATTCTACAAAGTCTCAATTTTCATTAAAAAACAAGCATCTCTAATCCTCACAGCTGCAGAAAGGATGGGAAAAAAGCATGGAACTGCACTCTATCATACCCAAACAGGATAAAACAAAAAAGAAACAAAATTATTTGGTTTGAATCCTCAGGGAATTTAAGTCCAGTTTCTTATGGGAACTACATTTCCATATTTAGTATTATAAGGACTGAATGGATTAAAGACTACAATGATGATCACAACAAGAGTATTGTAATAAGAACAAAAACAAGGAACAAAGTGTGCACTAAAAGGTTTGTAAAAAAAAAAAATACTCACTTGCTTAAGGATCTCACGCTCTGTGCTGATAGATGCTGCACTAAGACTGGAACTCCCAACATCCTCGGATTTATTTTTTTCTATGAAGGAAACTGTTAATTTTAAGCATCTGGAGTTAAGGTCCTGAAGAGCCAAGAAGCTCAGGTCACAGAACCCAAACCAACTTCCCTGTTCCATGCTGATCAAGCCAGTATTTTGCAAGATGGCCCAGCAAAAAGCACTGCGCAATTTTGGTGGGTGTCCAGTTTGTTGAACAGCTCTCCCCTTGGCAGAGGACAAATTTGGTTCTGAGTTTTGCCTTTTGATGTCTCACAGACCAACTTTCTTTGTGTAAACAGATCCACTCACCCACTTTATATTATTTCATAATTCTCGGGTTTAGAGAGCGGAGGCCCTTGATTATGCTGGAATTCAGTTACCTTATAGGACAGTCCTAGTAGTACTGCACTCTGATATAGAAAAAAGGAAAAAATTCCTTTATGGAGGCCAGTACTGGTCATTTCTTAAAAGCTGGTGCAAGGAGCAATCACCACTAACTTTCTTCAGATTTGTAACTTTTGCCTGCCAGATTTAAGAAAAGTATGAAGGAAACATGTTCCTGCCAAGACGCTATTATTAGAAAAAAACTATTCACGGAGCAGCCATTGCTTTGGGGTATTACTGTGGTGCTGCAAACTGCTACTAATAATTAATAAGTGGCTTATAAGAGCTTTGTCTTAGGAAAGTGAGTTCACATCTCCCATGGATGAAATAAAGGCAATTTTTACATTATTTATTCCTATCAAAGAAAGTTTCCCACTAATAGCAGTGGAAGATGTTGATCAGCTCACAGACTTCTTTAAAATCAGCTTAAGGACAACATTGCAATCACAACAGCATTATGTGGGGGCATTTTTGTCAGCATTGACAATTTTTATCCTGTACAAATGGTGGTGTTTAACAAAGACATATGTTTACACAGATGGAGGAGGGAGGTTGTAGTAATGGTGTGATTGAAAGTAAATTGGATTGGTTGAGTAGCTGATGCCAGCTGCCGTTTCAGTCTAGGAGTAGGTGGGTACTCGAGATGGGCTGTAGTCACTGGGACCAGATATTGGAAGTTTGCTGGGTACCTCCTATCATCCATTTAGATGATCCTGAACCCATCACCCAGCAGCTGAGAGCTGGCTCAGGGTTCAGAATTCAGTGAGGCATTTTGGGTTTGTGTGTTCCTCTCCTGAAGGAAGGAATGGCATTTAAGTACACATCTCTTTAGAGGCAGGCACACAACACATAGATGAAGGCTAAACCTAAGCCTCCTTAAAGCTCTCCAAAAGGAAAATTTATTTAAAGACCACCCTCTCTCTCTTCCCCGGTGGTGGCTGACTGTCCAAAAAGCCAGACACACAGACAACTGTAGTTTAGCCAAAATAGCATGACATTGTCCTTGCAGAAGAAGCACTGGTCCTGGAAGGCTAATGTTTTGGCTGGTCAAAAAGGGGTTTCTAAAGATAAAAGGTCATTTTCAGAATTTGGGTCTTCATAAGCTACCACTACTGGTAGACTGAAGTACCTCAGAGCTAATGGGAATGACAACTTTTTCTACTTAGTGCCAGTCTCACATGAGCCAAGTCTCCCTTCTGTTCCTCCCCACATCTCTGTTCACAGACCCCACTGCAGTCTAGTGATGTTGGGATGAGGGACAGAAATGGACCAGGAAGGGCTGGGCTACATTCAAGCTTTCACTTCATTTTGTGGCATTAGTATTTTTCCTTCTCTTCTTCCTACTCAATTAATTTCAGTTATGCAGGAAACTCTTACACATTCAAGGTCTTCACAAATAATAGTCAGGTGAAGCTCTCACTGTAGCTAACCAGATATCCATCCATTCTACAGACAGGTCTACATCATGCTTCCCTATGTATATTATGAACAGTGCCTCAAAAAAGCATTTTTTAAAAATTTCGACACATTACAATTTTTAAATTTTCTAAGGCTGTTTTTGGTGCTTTACCATAATAACTACCATTTCCTTTTCATAATTTCATAATAAAATCATTGACCCTTTATTCACTGAATTGCAACTGACTATTTAGCTTTACCGGCATCAGGTTAAGTGGAAGGCTGAAGAAAAAGGAAAACAGCACAATTTGACATTCTTAACTTCTTTAGCCAGTCACACAAATACGAACTACAAACGTAATATTACAGAGGGCGTGACTTGTGAGACATCCCAGGTGAAGAACGAGAAATTGCCAGCTTACTTTTACAGGTTTCTAGCTTTGAAGAGGGTAATGCACACCTATTTGATAATAATCACTGTGAAATTATGTTTCAAGAAGCTGTTTTCACAGTGAAGGCTTATATACAAAAAAACCTATTTACTCTTTTTTTCTTAGAAGAAAATTTTGTAGACTGGAGAGAATTTTCATTGTTGAAGCTATAACAGTGAAAAAGGTTTCAAAAACCAGCCATTTATTTTATATTTGCTTAGGCTGCTGAAAGGTTCGGCTATAACTTCAATTAAACAGCAGGAGTATCCTTCGAGCAGGCGTAATTTACTGTTACAAACAGCAATGCATTTTATACACCAGAACATCTACACATATGGAGAAACAAAAGCAGCTACATTGACTATAACAATAAGATTGCTTCAGCAGCCTAAATGACAGAGTTAATGCTCACCTATGTTAAATGGCTGCTATTTCCCTATTATAGGGGGTGATACATCTTCATTGTTTCAGTAATGTAGCCAACAATTGAGAGCTAAGTAGTAGCCACTCTTCACCTTCAGTAAGCTTTACAGGTATTTTATATGCAAAGAAATAGACTCCTTAAAATATGCCATTTACTACATCCCACTGAATTACAGTGTATAAACAATAATAGTTATTTGCTAAAACATTACAGCACATATTTGTTGTAGCAAAGGAGGTAAAGCCATGAAACCCAAGGACAACGTAAAAGCTTCTAGTTTTATACAGAGATTGTGAACGTGAATGGCATTGTCTATATTGAATTTGGGACTTCCATATGAATAATACAGGGATTTACAATCAAAAATCCACTATGGCAGTTTAAGTTTTTATTAAGACAAAAAGTTAATCTTGCAGTAATGCAAATTAAATCCTCGCCTTTAGACAGTCTCATGTAAAGCTAAATCAGTGCTGTTCCTCTGGCCAGGAGGAGCAGCCTTTTGCAGATGGAAAGTCTCTTTGCCTGTCAATTGCCTTCCAGCTTCTTTCCAGCCTTCCGAAAACCAAGACTGACTGTGCTGGATCATCTACCTATCCTTTAAAGTTAAATACAAAACAATACACCATGGATTCCTGCCCAGTAAAGGAAGCATGGCCAAAAGGTCACACCACAAAAGGGACACTTTGGTGGGCTATCACTTTCCACCTGTGCTATACGCAGGGGCAGGAAGGGAGTTTAACCAAAACATGCTCTTGATGAGTAGTTGAAAAGAAACACATGTATATAAGATATGTAATACTGTGTATATGGGGAGAGTAGAAAGGAGACAACACCTCCTTTAGAGAAATGTTAAAGATTAAAACACTAATAACATTAATTGCTGGAAAGAGCACAAATACCACAGTCAGGGTGGTGTTTAACTCCGGTGAAAGCAGCAGATGCCTTGGGCACCTTACGCAGGCAGCACTGCTGAAATAGATCATGTTGTGCAAAGCTTTTGAAATACACCATATGCAAAGATAGCTGATTTTTTTTTTTTTTTTAAATTCAAAAGGGTATTTGTTACCAAGAGTTCTTTGCTACTGAGAACTTCAACTAATCAGTAAGAACTATTTTGAGATGAAAATTGGCTTTTGACCATGCCTTTCAACATCGTGGTGCAGCAAATGTATAACTTAATAAGGGAAGTTTGGAACATTTTAAAGAAGGTCTGACTCTCCTACTCCAGCCCAGAGAAGTTGATAGTGCAAAGGTCCCTCTTAAAATGGAAAGAGTTTCAGTTTATTTATGAAGTGAAGCATGAACTAAGAATCAGAGACAGCTCACAAAATTTTGCACTTCCCAG
Source organism: Sinosuthora webbiana (assembly GCA_013397395.1). Classification (NCBI taxonomy): domain Eukaryota; kingdom Metazoa; phylum Chordata; class Aves; order Passeriformes; family Sylviidae; genus Sinosuthora; species Sinosuthora webbiana. The sequence goes on along the minus strand of VXBN01014233.1, from coordinate 197,400 downwards.
GACTCCTGAGCAATTTGGGTAAACAGATTCTGTTGTGCAGTCTGTAAAATCAGGCCACTAGAAAACCCCTTTTATTAAGGCCTTGTGTTATGTATGTTCACGTGTCTGTGGGATCTTAGGTGTGAACAGTGTGCTAGCTCCTCCCTGCTAGCTCGCCATGGCTCACAAAGGACCTCCCCTTTCACCAGCAAACATCCAGAGGGGCAGTTCCCACAGAGAAGCTGACACAGCAATTCCCTGCACCGGTAGGTTAGCGTGCCACCACCCTGAAGGACCTCAAAGGGAAGAGGTTTGAAAGAGCAAAGTATTACCTCAAACAGTACCCCCAGCTTAACTCGGTGCTCTGATAGGAAATGAAAACACTCCTGGGGGGTTTGTGGTATTCAGATTTCTGTAACTTCTACTTAAAAGACCTTTGTTATGCCAGTCAGACATATTGCCATGCACTGCTGGCACAGAAGTGCTTTTGACATAAGAAGTTTGATTTCGCTTGTGATTTTATTCAGCTCCTTAGAAACAATAGTCAGAGTAGCACAAGCATCACAGGCTGATCATCCTGAACTGCAGGCACTGGGGAAGTCTTAAACACTGCAGAAATTATTTAGCTACCAAGTTCTGTATCTTGGTAGCCATGAAGAGAGAGGGCTGCTGGGAACTTGATCCAGATAGCAGCCTTCAGATCCTAACATAATAAACAACTTCTACCATGACAACTGGCACAAAAATCTGTTAACAGTGTGCATCTCCTCTGAGATGTGTTTGTGTCTTGAGACTTTAACTGCTTTAAGGGATCTTAATTTATTCCACAGAGGAAGCTCTAACTCTTGCAGTCACTTGCATAGTGCAACATGCACACAAATGAACAGTAACTTGAGGAAACTTTAAAAGAATGTAATTCTGATGTGGCACATGTGACATCTTACCTTGCTCTCCACGTGTTATCTATGTACACGCAAAGTACTGCAAATTTACATCAGCTTTTTTCAACCCTATTCAAAACCTGCAATGCAGGCTAAACAAAGACCATTGCCTGCCCTCTGTAAACTACAAATAGGACGATTTCTTTTCCTAATAGCTTAATACCAAGCTTTAGAGCAGGAATCTCAACAGGCAGTCACCCCTGGGGCTAATTAGATGCTGTACCTCACTGAAGAAGTCTCCAGTGACCCCTCCACTCACTCCCTTTTGCCAATTCATGTGCTTTCAACTTTTCCTGAAGAATTACAATCAGCATCAGAGATGGGCTGAGATGTTATTCTTATCTCTTATCTGTTTTCAATCCTTAATTTTAACAGACAGGGGTTGTTAACGTTTTAGGAACTCAGAATAATTAGGTACAGACAAAGAAACAGGATAGACTATGTGATCCAGCCTTCTGCCAAAGGAATATGGGAACGAGTGGTGCTGCTAATTTTTATTAGGTGTGTTTTTAAACTCTGCCAGTTGACAGCTCAAACGTTGTCAGAGGCAAAAAAGGTGCACCCACATTTTATTTTACATTGCAGGCAGTTACAGGAGTACTTCACACCTGCCAGTTTGCATCTGCCTAGGTAGTCAGTGTTTTCTTCCAAATTAGCCCCACACAGCGCCCCCCTCACCAGCTTACACAGCCTGTGGCAAAACTCAGCCACATCAGCTATTTTTGTACAGAATAAGCCATAGGTGGAGTGGGAAAGCCAGAGTATAATGTATTTCACTGTACTGCAGAATGCTTACAGTGCTTTGACAGCTGCTTGCAGAGGCACAGCTATGAGCCTCAATTTTGCCTCTACCTATCCCATCAGCATTTACTCTTCTTATGAGGAAACATGGTAGTGATTATTCCATTATGCTCTACACAGTGATAACCCTAGGACAATTCAGGAGCTTCCACCATACTGTAAGCAGTGACTTCCTTGGCAACTGAGTACTTTGCAACATTGCAAAGCAATACCAGTACCATGTCTCCCAGTTCAGCTTTTTCGAAGCCTCTAATTTTGCAGTAATTTTTTTTGTCATATCCTTAGGTCAGAGCAAAAGGCTTTTCTTATTAATCTGACCTCTGAAAAAGTACAAACATAAAATTAATGAGTCTGTGCTATGATTTCCCCCCCACACCCAGTTTTATCAAAGAAATTTCTCCAGAAGTGTTGATTTTTCTTAATTTCCCTAATGAAATATGACCTACAGGACATCAGTTACTTAAAAAAAAAAAGCTAATGTCCAAAAAACCCCCCCTAAGAATGAATTTAAGATAATATCCTCAAGAACAATCTGCTTACCCACTTTTTACAAAAAACTTAGTTTGAAATGTAAGCATGTTCTACACATATACAAAAGTCCTGCTGTGACATACAGCAAAGGACTCACTGTGACTGGACATCTGCATTCCTCTCTGCCAAATTAAAGACGAATGCACTTTTAAAACCACAAGTAGCTTAAAAGAATGCCAGAACATTTAAAAGGGCACTAGATTTTCTTCAGACACGTAAAAAGGCACCAGTCATGCTTTGTTTAGTTATATTATCCTTTATTATTTTACAATGTATTTCAAAAACTTTTACAGATGCTTTTAACTGTTCTACAAGAGCTGCAATACTGTCATAAAAGCACACCTACAGACCGAATGCACAAACGAACTGTAATACCTACTGGTATTGAACCATTAATATCCAAAGGGTGTGTAGTCTTTTAGTAAATAGATGTGCAGTAATGCAAATGCAAACAGATGTTAATGCAGAAAAACAAAACTCTGCATTCATGGCTATAGAACAGAGGACTTTTCAAACACATTTGGTACTGTAACATTCTAGACAGCAATATGAAGAGCATTACATATTTAAAGCAATACATGCCCTGAAAAGCCTGTATTTTCAATCTGTGCGTGTAAACCTGAATCAAAAATAAACTAGATATATTAAAAAACATGAGACATCTAGTCTGCCAACAAGATTTTGTTGTATTTTTTTTTTCTTAGAATGACAATTAACCTGGGTGGGTGAACTCTGACCTGCATTATTATTATTATTATTATTTTACATTATTATATCCTCAGCATTTCTGTAGCACTACGACAGCCTGTGGGGTTTTTTATTTATTCCTTGTGCATAGGCACAGGAGAATAGCTTTGATGCATTAAATTTCTTTTCTGAGTCTCCAAGTGGTAAATATGATTCATATTATAGCAAATACATTACCACAAAAAAGCACTGTATAATGACATTTATAACGTTTCAAAGTTCTCAGCTGTATTTCTCTGATGCAACAAAGCAGGGGCACTGCAGCTTTCAAGCACTGTGCATTGAATCCTCTCACACACAGTGTTTACTAACAGCTCAGATATATGTTATTCTCTACCTACAGAAGTTTTGCTTTTATTATCACTTCTGCTCACAGGAATTACTAAGATATCTTTAAACTTATACTGTCTGTAAGTTACAGGGCAAAGCCAATTGTTTGCATCTGTTTTTAAGCCAAGCTGATGTATTTTCATGGGAGTCTCATGAAAGACATTAGGAGGAAACAGTAATTGCATATCGGGATTGTTAGGGGAAAACAAACAAAATAAAGAGTCAAAATTTACGAGTGTGGCACTGTGGCAAAAGAGGCATTCTGTCCTGCTTTATAGTTCAAGTTTAAAGTTTTAGTTACCATTAAATATCTCCTAACAGTAAACACCATTTCTTAATCAAATATAGTCTACATTCCTCTATTCTCTGCAGGCAGAGCTGCAATGGGTCATCACTACATTAGACCACAGCTTTTTCTGCTAGTCTTCCCAGCTAGCCTAAACAGCAGTCAGTGGTATTTATTAGTTATATATATGTATATATATATTTATATCAGTCAGTCACACCCATCATTACAAATATGTTCTAGTTTATTTACTGTACAATGTATGTATACATATTTGTGTTTTTTCAGTCCCTTTTTTCTTATCTTAAGCACTCCAATGGTTAAGGGCAGGCTGGGAAAAAGATCAATATATATAAAAGGGTTACACATTTCAAGTCTGTAGTGATTCTAGTTTAACAGCAAAAGGGGATCCTCGTGCTCATGCTGTGAACACGGCTGGCAAAAACAAAGGCAAAAAAAAGAGGCAGACTGTATTTTTCTCTGGAGTCAAAATCTAGAAAATTGAACAAAACAAGGTTAGTCCAGAGGGATGTACAAATGAAAAGGGCATTTCATTCAATGTACAACTGGAGCTATTAAGAATTTTCTTTCACAGAGGCCCTGAGACGAGTTGACAGGATTCTCTCTACCATGTGTTTCATGTGAAGTCAAACTTAAAGCTCTATAGGTATAGCATTAACATTTGGTATATAACAGTGGACCCATTTTTAAAAAGTGAAGCAATAAAACCTACATGAAAAACTAATGAAGGAACAATTTGATTGGAGGCCTCTGTCCTTTGAGCCCTGTCCTATCAGGCTAAACGTCCAATAAAATGTAAAATGCAGCATACATTTGCTTAATCTAAAATTTCCGTGATGATTTATTGCAAATTGCACTTGGCAGTTCACCACACCAATGGAAAACTGGCCCCCTTGTTGGTTCATTCACACAGTCTTTCAACACCAAATACAAGTCACCAGTAGAAAGATCTTGATAGAAAGTTTGCTGCTGTGCTGAGCCAGCTTGCTGCACCTTCTGGGTGTGACCCAACACGAGACACTGCCTTGTCCTGTTCCTTAGTAGGGCTCTCGTCTTCTGGCAAATACTCAGGTAGATCTGTGTTCTGCTCTACTTCCACTGGAGTATCTTGGAACGGAACTAGCATCTGGTAGAACACAACAGATTACAATTATGTCAAATGTAACTTAAAAGAATGAATCAAAGCTATAATATATACATGTTCAGGGTGACAGGCATGCACATTGTGAGACTCTTCCCCATTGCCCTATCAAGCAAAAACATAAATGGAACCTACTATGCTTAGAAGATACACAAGAAAAGCTTTGGCTTAATAGGGAAGAGAAAGGAGCAAGACCACATCTTAGAATAGCTGTGAAACAAAAGCACATCAGCAACTCCATCCAACAAAACACACCACGTTCAATTGTGACTCTTTACATATCATTATGGAGATAATTACAGTACTTCTGTCCTTCTTCTGAACAATAATTTCTGTGTAACTGTTCTATGGATTCATATCCTGACATTGGATATCCTTGATTCCCCTTGAACTGGATGTGTAGCACTCACACTTAAAAAATTTGGCTCACTAGCAGATGTTATGGGCACAGAGGTGCTGGTATTTAAGATACAGCTGAGCTGTGACAATTGGTATTTAGAAAGATACAGATCCTACCTCCTCACCACTTTCACTTTTCACAACTTGCTGTGCTTTCATAACTTTGGTTGATGCTATTGCCGTTGCCAGCGCCTACAAACACACAGGAAAAAAGCAAGAGCTCAGTGCAACAGAATGCAACGATGTGAGGATCTGGAGGGTTACAAAGCACTTACCTCTGCTTTTAAATCTGAGCGAATTCGGACCACACACCTTTGAACAGCCATTTGAAAGGTAAAACTAATAACACCTTTAATTTTCAACAAGGCTTCTTCACAAAGATTCCTTCGAGACTGAAAAACAAACAGAAGGCCCACAACTAAAAAAACATACCACGTGAAAATGCTCACTATTAATTGTTAAGGTGTTCCTGTATGTTTCAAAGCACATGGTTGAGTAACAGAAAAACTAAGACTTACATTTTAGTGCACAAATATTAGAGACTCTTGCCACAAAAGAAAAATTTGCTTACACTTTAGAAATCAAAGAAGGATGGAATCAACTGTAAATAATTAGAAAAAACTGCTGAAAAGCAAAGAATGTTTTTCTCCGTGTGATCAGCTAAACAGTCCCCTCTGGTTAAGTTCTGATTGACTGAAGTGATCATTGATGAGCAGTTAGTGTTTAAGTTGCTATTTATCAGACACCTTGGCTCCATACTGACTGAATGCATCAAAGCAGCTGTTGTATCTTTCTGCTGCTTCATCTGTGCATCTCACAGACATCATGGCACAGCATACGTTTAATTCTTATTTTAAAGGGAAAATATTTGATAACCCACAGAGTGTTATGTTAAAGCAAGTGACATCACCTACTGTGCTGTAACATTACATTGACCCGTACTATTTGCATCTGCTACATTACCTTAGAATGTTCTAGTTTTTTTTTTTCCTAATACTTGCATAAGATGGTTGCACCAAAATAATTAAAGTCTACTTGAAGAGACTGCTAGCACAAAGGGGATAAAAAAAGATGGGCTATATCAGAAATAAACTGACAGCCTTTACACAGGTTTAAAATAATGATATACTTAACTGTTCCTGAAAGGTTTAAAATAATTAGCTATTTCCAAGTATATTTGCATTAGTTACCAAATAATCACTAGTCAGTATTCACTGTATGCACAACAAGCATATTAAATTCTTTTAATCTCTGGAGGAATGAACTAAAGCAGTTCGGGGCGGGGGGTTTGGCAGTTTATCATATGTATTGAAACAATTCATTTGTGTAAGTTCATGTATTGAAATAGCTAACATTTTTGCGTTTTCAAAAAAAAAAAAATTTTGTCAGATGGGCTACCTTTACTATACAAAGGAAATATTTGATGCAAAGATGATAGGCCGCCTTACACAAGTGAAAGTTGAAACCTGCTTCTGAACACAGGAAGCAACACTTTCATAGCTTCTTAGCCTAAAAAAATAAATTCATACATGGATGTGTAGCAAATCTGTGACAGAATTCAGCTTTTGACTCTTAAGATCCCAGGTAAATCACAGGCACCTCAGTTTAATTTGAAATGAGGCTTTCAGTGATCAGATAACTGGTGAATCATTTCTTAAAAGACACAACTTATTAAGGTTCACACAAACCCCTTAAAAAGCTGGCAGCCTGGCAGCCGCCAGCTTTGCTGCACAGGTATACTTTGCAAAAGACATTTGACTGGCAGGCAGCCACAAACCCCAGCAATACACAACTAAAGATCTTTCTGCATGGTAGTCCTGCAGCATGGGCACAGGCAAAATTTAGGTTATTTCCTTACACACCAAACCGTGATTACCATGCCCCTCACAAATACTACTAAAATGTATAGACTAGAAAACTGACTGAGGGGCATGCCTCAAACTGCTACCTTTTTATCTTTATCAAAAAATTGGATTATTAGATCTTAAATTAAAACACCTGACACCACATTAAACAACAAATGACCTTTCCCCTCTCTGCCTGAAACGATCAATATCTACTATTTGAGGTTTCGAAATCCACAAGCATTTGTAGGATCTGCAACCATTCCTAACAGCAGCTTCCATTTACAAATGTCAGGGACTGAGAACACCATGTCTAAAGCTCTGTGTTTACTCACTATGCCTTTTCAAACTCATACATGCAACTCAACATTCTCTGCTACTTAAGTCAGGAATAAACTATTGAATGAAACTAAATGGCTTTTGTTGCTCACAAGCTTTATCACCCTCCCGGTCCCAACTTACCATAACATTTAAAACAACATTATGGGGATGTTTCACTTCTGGTGAGCATCTCTTAACATTTCTTTAATCATCTGATGAAATACAGAGCTGTGTACACCAGCCATCTCAGCCTCTGCACAGCCAGATTTTCCTTTAACAACAAGCTAAGAAAATATGCTGGTATGATCTACCTGAAGTTTTGCTCTCTAGAGATGAATATCTAAATACTCTATGCTTTTTCACAATACCTTTACCTCAGCATTGCAAAGAGAAAACTCCACAAATATTGCTATGTTCCATTTGTTGAAGAAAACAAAGACATGCTTTTAAGATAGAATTGGACTACAGGCAAAATATCTAAACTCACAAAGTAGAAGTGGATGAAATTTCTTGCTTGGAGATACCTGTGAACAAACAAATCAACTACAAGCTTAAAAACAACAACCTATGGGACTGAATTTAAAAAATTTCACAGAGTAGAAAAGCCAATGGTGTTGACAAAGCACTGCCTTTTTAGTTAGAGCAAGTGCTGGAAGGCCAAAACTGTAAAAAATATTTGTATAAAGTGAGCTAGAGCAGCATGTTATTTCTAAAGGAATTAACTATGGTCTTATGAAAACAGAACAGTGGATACACTGTTGGTAAACTGGGCCCGTGGACATGCTTACTTGGCAGAATGTAAAGCAACAAAGCAAAGGATCAGGTCTGATCATTTAAAATGGGTACAAAACTGAAAGATACAGAGTCCGGAGGGCACTTGTGGATAACGTGCTTAAACAGCCTACATGCTGTTTGGCAGCCGTAAAAAGGCAAACATGGCCCTGGGGTGTTATCTACAGGGGTATGGTAGATAAATCTGTAGAAGTTATTCTGACATTACATAAAGACTCAGTGAGACCTCATTAATTCAAATGCCATTCTGGTCACTACAGCAGGAAAGATCTCACAGACAATGAAAAGATGCAGCAAAACCAATTCAAAGCAAATACAGCCTTTCTAAATTAAGAATGGTAATAAAAAAACCCTAGCGTCTGAAATCTCTCATAACTAAAAGGAAACTTTTTTAAGCTAAACACACTTATAAAACCACAAGAGATCCTTAAGTGAAAAATGCTGAAGGCACCTTGTTTAGTCTATTCTTTCTTGAAAAACCATCAAGAAAACTGCCTTAAAACATCTTCTTTAGGTGTTCTGAGTAAGCTCAATTTATGCAAGATTTCACACACATCTCATGCTTCAGAACACAATTCACAGAAATTGCTGCCAACTGATGATGTCACACAAGGAGCCTGACTGGGTTTCTGGGGTTAAAATAAATCTCAGTACAGCATGCCTTATTTACACAAACTCTGAAGGTTTCCTTACCGAATCATCAAGGCCATCTATATGCAAAACCACTGTCTTGGCACGCTTATTTGTGCTGCCGAGGAAAAACTGTGCTTTCCGCCGACGGTAATTCATCTCATTCACATTGTCCATGTCTGACATGTTGGAAGACTGAAGGATATCATAGACTTCAGAAGCCAGAAGTTTAGTCTCTCCTGGTGTAGTGGTCCTTAAAGAAAAAAAAAAAAAGGACTAAGATTTCCAAGTGTTTGTTTTCACATTAGTACTGCAAAAAGCTTTTGATTATATCCTTGCAACTGGAATATTCCATGTGGTACAGTCAAGACACGGCAAAAATGTTAAGTGGGGAGAACAGAAATTGGGTAAAACTATTTTCTTTTCCCGATTTCAATTTTTATGTCCATTTGTTGATTCCATGTTCATTTTAAACTTGTCTGTTCTCAAACAACATAAACACAGCTTACATCAGTTTGACAACTACAAGCCAAACAGGGTAGTACATGGTCAGTGCTCCACGGTTAGTTTGTGTTGAGCTTTATTTTTTTTATAACAAAACTTCTCCAACTGCCTTGTGACATGTTTTATTTCCCACTTTCCTTGCTCCTTGCTTTAATAATAAAAATAATTTCTCTGTAGAACTGGCATCTTTCCCAATGTTTTCTTCTCCAAAGTTATCGAGCATCAGCAGCACAGCAGAAACACAAATTTTCTTCAAGAATCCAAAGGTTATTCCTGATTAGACTAAAATTTATGGTATGAATTATATGATCACATTTTTTTTAGATAGGAAAAAAAAGTAGATAATAGACTCAACATATATTGAATTCTTATGATTAATTAATTTTAATAAGGTACTAATATAAATCTGTTGTCCAAATTCAGCCCTGTTTTAATTATGCCAGTGATTTAAAGCTGTGTGTAGAAACAAAATTATTACTGCATCAACTTGCAATTAATCTTAAAATGATGAATGACAGCTTTGCGGCTTTGTTTAGCAAACACTAAGTAAGTAACAAGTACCTTTAGATTTATTTTTTTTTCCATTTGACTTCCTTAATTGCCAGACATTAAACACATTTTCTATCCTACCATATGGACAAGAGAGAACACTAAAGAAAGCATGCTAGGAGTTCTCGGCTTGTGGGGATCTCAGCTAGCCTTTTTTCTTTACTTCTCTGCACCTTGTTTTGAACAGCACCCATTCGGAAAGGAAAATGTCAGCTCTTGTGAGAATTCAGTGGATTAACAACATTCAAAGGGGAAAAAAAAAGAAAAAAGAAAAAAACTGTAATAAGCAAATAACCAAGACCTAGAAAGGGAAAGTATTCCAACATATGCTCAGTTTAAATACACGCTTATGTTCTGCTTTCCTATACTCAAAAATCACGTATTAATTCACAGAAACAAGTGCTGGGAACTCACAAAGATTTCAACTTCATCCTTCCAAAATTTATTAGATAAAGTAATAGAACTGATGATAAAGCCATGCTCCTGGATGTCTTGATGTAGTAATAAATCAGCTTTTACTATAATGATAGCTTATCAAGAGATTAAGGAATTAACCAATTAGTTTTGCCAATTTCTTTCAACAACAATCCTGTCTCTATCAAGTGATTTACAATAGAGGAGTTTTATTTTTTGGTAAGTTCAAATACAGTTCACTTAGCAAACTACTGAAAATGTCACTAGCCACCTACAGCACCCACTATCCAGTTGGTAAGGGGTTTTGCTTCAAAACAGTTGTACTACAGCATCAGACAGTCAAAAAAAAAAGTCAGCAAGACAAATGAGAAATAAAGCATTGTTAATATTTGCCAAAATATATATGTATGAATATATATACATACCTACGCAAAAGAAAGAGAATTTAAAGCTCTTACTATGTCAGCAAATATAAAATATTCAAGCGCCAAAAAGCAAAAAATCAACAGTGATTTTCCTATAGGTTTTATTCTCCCAACATTATAGTTGGCACAGTTCTTGAAAACTAATGACCTGCTATTAACTGCACTACTAAAACAACCTGTTAACTTTAAAACACAGAACTCAACTGGGTCTTATTTGACACAGTTGTTCCAAGATCTTCCTAAACCAAGTCTATACTGATAAATTTTATGTGTGTAACACATATACACACACACTCTCAAACAAGATACTCAGAACACACACACACACTCAAAATACTCAGATGATTTCCTGTATTTTTCCAATCAGAGGATTACCACTATCTATCACTAAGTTACTCCTATTACCTTTAAAAAAAAGGACTTTAATCTTATTTAAAGAGACAAATCCAAGACTTTAATCTTATTTAAAGAGAATCAGTAATAAGCAACTGACTGTGTAATAAAAAGCAGCAAGAAACTCAAGACACTACACTACAGGGGCAAGGACAATGGCTGCCACTTAGAAACGCCAGATTGCAAAACAATCCCAAGCAAAGGTATACAGCAGTTTTACTCTGCAGAAACAATACTACACTTTCAGCAACTCATTTAAACAAAGATGCCAAAAAATCCTGACAGAACCTTCTACAGTTTTAAATATGTTGGCAAAATGAGTGAATACAAGTTTTCAGCAACCTGTTTTTCTTTCATCAAAGCAATTTCCGCAATAGGTGCAAAAATAATAAAAATCTTTGTATCTTAATATCAGACTAAAGGAATTTTTTTATGACGAAAGTGGTGAAACACTGGCACAGATTGCCCATAGAAACAGTAGATGTCCTATCCCTGGAACCATTCAACATCAAATTGGACGATTCAGTTACAGATATCCCTACTCATTGCAGGGGGTCTGGACTAGAAGACCTTTAAAGGTTCCTTCCAACCCAAACTATTCTATAATTCTATGATCTTTAAGGAAAAAAAAATACCTATCTGAAAGCAAGTATAATAAACCTTCTTGGCTGCAAAACCAAGGTGATGTTCAATGGTGAGTCTGTTCCCTTACATACTATATTGCTACTAAAAAATTCAATGAAACGGCACATAAAATTAAACCACAGAAAGGTGGATTTTTAAAAAAAAAAAAACTACTGTAACTCAGGCTGTGGTTTTGTTGCCTAAAATGAGAAAACTTTAGGAGAAGAGTTCTGAGGGTGCTGACACCAGCCCTTACTGTGTGTCAGTAGTTTTAGGTAACACTGCCCACACCTGTCTCACCCAGCCTCCTGCCACCATCAGAGCAGCACAAGGGAACTCTTGCTGTCTCTCTCTCCCACTCCAGCACAGTACTTTAGTCACCACTGAAGGTTCAACTGCATACTATGAAGTCACTGCAGCTACAGCTTGCTTGACAACAATGGATCATTGGAAAAATCTCACCAAGGGACATGGTACAGCCCCCATTGCTGGAGGTTTTCAAGACACAGTTGGACAGAGCACGAGATACTCTCAATCTAGGTCCCCCTTCCCAGGAAAGGTTGGACCAGATCATCTTTTGAGGCCCCTTCCAAGCTGGGCTGCTCTGTGATTCTATGACTAGTGTTCTGCTACCCTGCTAGGAAAATGGTAGCATCCACTTAGAGCAGAGTAACAGTTGGCAAGAGTTGGTTACCATCTCTTTCAGAGGCGGTAACATCTTACATTACTTCAGCGAGATTCAGAAGATGCCTGTCAGAAACCCAACCCTTCAGTTTTCACTATCTTCCTGAATTCCTGTCATCCTAGATTGCTGCCTGTCCTTCCATCATGTTCACCCAAGGCTGGCTATATAAGAAATATGAACACAGAATCCAAGTGACACATGCTGTATCTGTCAGAAGAGGATACAAGAAACAGTTCTCATTTTCTACACTATTAAAAATAACTTTTTAAAAATAGTCCAAGTGCTGCAGAGGTTTTATTAGCATTGCAAGACATTTTTTTTAAGTTTTAGCTAACCTTAAAGGACATGAAAACTAATGGCTACACCTCCAAAGGTGTATGTGATGTGGGCAGAGTATGGATGCTTGGAAATAATGTGTAAGCAGTGTACAGCATTACGGCTGTACAACTAGCATGTGACTGAAGTATACATACAGCATCAGAAATGATAGCAGAAGGGCATGACAGCCTTCCTAGCATAGCTTCATCTCATGCAAAGGTAACAGAGACTTAGTTTCTTCCTTTAGAAGAAGCACAAAGACTGAGAAAGACTAATATAGTGATTTTCCCCTTTTAGAGAAGGGCGAGACATAAGTTAGTTTATAAATATATACATGGGGGTGTGAGTGTGTAAAATATAATCTTATCCTTTTTTAAGCTACAATATTTTATGCATCTTTTTAAAAATAAACGTGTGTACATACTTGTAAATTACATACAAACTCCTGCATCAGAGGAAACATGCAACAGTAATCCTGCTTAAAGTAGAGCAGACCCTGTGCACAAGCATAGGAACTATTACCTGCCTTTCCTTAGTAGTACCCATTGTGCTCCAAAGACACATTAGCCAAACGTGTAACAAATATACTACAACTGCATTTCATTACCGTGTTTCTACTGAGTTTGCAACCTTGACACAGCAGGTTTCCAAACAAAAGAGGGGATTTTTCTTTACCTAAGAAAAGTTACATCCCAGACTCTATCAAAAGGAGATTTACGTCATTTAATTCCAAAAGTTTTACTTCTGTAATAATTCTGCTTTTGTGGATGTACTTGCTCAGTCTGCCCACTACCCACAGTAAGATGACAAAGTTAATTGTCCATTCATGAAATTTCAAGGCTCTAATAATCTCTGAACCCCTGGGAAGGCGATGAACAAATCTGAAGGTGCCCAAGAAGAGTGAGCCCAGATTAAGAAAGAGAAAGACATGTCTGAGTACCCCAGGAGCCTTCTACAATGAAACAACTGGCTTCACTGGGATGAGAGAGCAAATGGGTAGTGTCTGTGGACGCTGGCCCTTACACAATCCCCACAGAGAAGCTGGTGAAGGATGGACTGGCTGACAAGATTGTGATGTGGACTGAAAACTGGCTAGATGGCCAGGCCCAGAAGGTGGTGATTGAGGCCAGAAAACCCAGCTGGAAGTCAGTATCTAGCAGTGTACATCAGGGATCAACAGCAGCTCCCATTCTGTTCAGTATCTTCATTAACAATCTGGGACACAACGGACCCCTAACAAGTCTGCAGATGACACAAAACAGGAAGCAGTGACAGATACATCAGACAGCTGTGCCAGAATGACCTCAACAGGCTGGAGAAATGGGCTGACAGGCACCTCATCAAGTTCAACAGGAGCAAGTGCATCTGGGGAAGAACAGCCCCAGGCACCACTCAGGTCAGGCACAATCCCAGAATGAGCAGCTGGAAAGCAGCTTTGCACAGAACCTGTTGGACATGAAGACCAGCATCAGGCAGCAATGTGCCCTTGCAGCAAAAGTTATTCTGGGCTGCATTGGCAGGAGAGCTGCCAGCAGGTACAGGGAGGTGATCCTGCCCCTTTCACCAGCAGTGGTGAGGCCTCACCTGGAGCGCTGTGTCCAGGTCTGGGCTCCCCAGTACACAAGATGTATGGACACACTGCAGAGTCCAGAAAAGGGTCAGGAAGATGATTACAGGGCTGATTAGAGAAGGGAGAGAGATCTGGGACAGTTGAGTCCAGAGAAGGCTTGGGGGAAGCTTATCAGTGTACATAAATACTTCAATGGGGTGCAAAGGGGACAAAGGCAGGCTCTTCTCAGTGGTGCCCAGTGCCAGGACCAGAGGCAATGGGCACAAACTGAAAAATCAGAAAATGCTTTTCCACTGCAAAGGTGACTGAGCACTGGCAGAAGCTGTCCAGACAGGTTGTAGAGTCTTCACCCTTGGAGATACTCAAAAGCTGCCTGGACATGGTTCTGGGCAATGTGATTTATGTGTCTATGCCTGAGTAGAGGAGGTAGAGAGTGGAGACCTGCAGAGGTCCTTTCCATCCTCAATCACCCTGTGACTCTGTGAACACAGAGAAGCCATTAAGTAAATTCAAACAGCAATATACATGGAGCACATCCGTTTTTACCTACTTGTGGATCTCTAATCTTTCAGGTTTAGAATATTTTAGAAGATAGGCTTTTATGTAAGTAAAGCAAAAATTTATTTGATTTTCCTGCCAACTATTTTCCTTACACGTTGTCTTCCAAAGAGTTCTGGATGACAGCTTACATAATTCTAATGCATCTGATAATTAGAATGACTGATTTCAGAAACTTCCTGCTCTCATATTTAGACTTACAGTTCACTGCTCAGTCCTAAATTGTTTAGTCTTAAGGCATCATGAACTAAAGGCAAGACTAGATGCAAAAAGGGAGGCATCATTCTCAAAGTCATTAGAATTTGTCAGTTGGTACTGCTGATATTTTCACCTTCACAGAATAATTCTCAAATGGTTAAGGTTGCAAGACGACCCTGAAGATTATCTAGTTCCAACCCTCCTGCCATGGGCAGCAACACCTTCAATTAGACCAGGTTGCTCAGAGCTGCATCCAACCTGGCCTTGAGCACCTTCAGGGATGGCACATCCACAGCTTCCATAGGCAACCTCTTCCACCTTAGTTTATAACAAGATCTTACTACACAGTCATCACAGGAAAAACTACTGAGATTGTTACACTTTATAATAACAATTTAGAAACTTTTAATACAAAACCTAGAATTCCAATAGTTCACTGGTCACATGTCAAACGTGACATTGATTTTGGGAGAACACTGCTCCCAGGTTTCTCACTCAAAATCTCTAATTTATTTGTAATTCTACTTAGTGCAATAACTGTATTCGGTAATAAAGAGTAAGAAGCCAAAGATGAGCTCATACAGGCAAACTAAAGAAATATTTTAATCTCAAGTAACTTCACAACATAGATCAAAAAAGTCAGTGTATATAAGCTCACTCAGTAGTTTACACTGTTACTCTCCTATCTGAATCTGATGTAGTTCAAGAGTATTCAATCTGTAATCTACAGACTAATTTCAGCCTTGTACTGATGGACCTTTTTTCCCCAGGGTTGCTCATGAGCAAGAGAACCAAAGACAGACAGAGAGACCATTCTCAGCTTCTAGGTTCAGAATTGGACATCACTTGCATCTCAAGGCTGAGATGGGATAGTCCCTGTGGGACTATCCTGTGCAGAGCCAGGAGCTGAACTTGATGGGCCTTGTGGATTCCCTCCAACTCAAGATATTTTATGATTCTCAGGATACATGAAGAGGAGCTACAGCTCATTCCCCTCCTCATGGAGAACAGCTAAAATTCATTTGTCGAAACTGAGAAACCGCTTTGAGAAGAGGACAACCAGAGGTAGACTCTATGATAGAACCCAGCCTCAGAACTCTGTTAAGATCCAAGCAAGAAAAACTATACAGGAGAACAGTACATTTGCAGTACACCACTTACATATTTTCATTTGATCCCAATCCTCTTCATACATGCAGGTACTGTCCCTATATTTTTCCCTAGTATTCTAACTAGTGATATCTTCAACCATCATTTTATTTCCATAATAAACTTCATTCATTGTAATGCACATAGTAGCCCATATGACACAAAAAGCACAAGTAAGAATTTCATGGATTGACAGGAATTCCATCATTCTGTTTCATCACTGTTGGGAAAGCACAAGCATACCAGAACGTTTTAAGTATATACACAGTGGAGATTTATCATTTAGTCATGGGTACAAAAAGGTTAATCAACACATACTCAGATCATTATGCATTAAGACCACTGATGTATTTGTTTCCAGCTCAACAATTTCTTTTGGAATACATTCTTCCTATACTTAAAGACAGAAATTGTTTCCAGCAACTAAAGGGAGCAGTAAGCTGCAAAGAGTAGCTACATTCTGTAAGAGGGGGTGGGAAAACACTAATCCTTGATTTTAGAAGTGAGACACAGTGATTGACATGGTTCTGATGAAAACTTTGAGCATGAATGACAAGCCTAAAGAAAGAGCATGGTATTAGAGAAAAAGCAATCTGTTTCAAGACAGTTATCTGATCTAGATAGTTTTCTGCCTGTTCTGCTCCAGTGCCAGGGCAAGATTCTTTCTTATCTCCAAAAATGCTGCTCTTTCTTGTAAGCTTTTAGTGGATGCCGTGACACAGTGGGCTCACTCTTAAGCACACGAGTGCTCTCCTGACTTGTTCCAGGCAGCAGGCACATTGTTTGAAAACAACTTGAAGAGCAGCATTACTTCAGCACACAACTTCTCAGAGACCCAGTATGGTGCTATTACCATGCTACACCTCAGTTCCCTCCAGCCCCAGAACACAGCAAAAACCAGATAACATTACAGAGCAGCTGACAAAATGATTAGCACCTGCTTTCAGAAAAGAAAAAAGTCAAAACGCTGAAGAATACTGGCAGCAGGATCCTTATGTTGGTCAGTAACATTATAGCAAGCACAGCAATGGGTTAACAGGAAAAACAATTTATAGGTGTAGAACAGGAAAAACAAGAGAACCTGTATGCCTGGGCAAGCCTTAAGTGACAAAATAAGCAGCAGCACTATGGATCTTCAAACCCCAAAACCAAGCAGGTGGAGTGCTCAATGACCCAATGAACAGCCCGAGTACAGCGGCGTTGTGTGCCTACACTCCAGTGGTACCAACCACGTGGAAACAAGGCAAGGTCACACAGATTTTCCTACAATGCTCCCCTGAACTGCCAGATGTCTGTCACAGGCCTTCCAGAGGCTACTCATGCTGACAGCTGTGACAATTTGACCAGGAGACACTAAACTAGAAAGCTTGTAATGAACAAGGAACTCTCATGTCTTAAGGTTAATTTTGTACTTAAGAAGACATACCCCACTGAAATTAGGAGCGAGGATTGGATTTCCCAATGCCACTTGCAGCTCAGTTTACATCATATACCTAGTGACCCTGAAGATGTACAGAAACCCCATCTAAATGCTGGGATGTTCTGAAGACTGTTGAAAACAAGCAAACAAAAAATTTTAAATATTAAATGAGTTGTAAATAAGAGTAAAATCACAGTACAATCCCTTTAACTGCTGTAAAATCAGCAACTGTGATATAATTTAAACATGTAGTAAATTGATTAATTACCCATACTTAGAACATTTTCCTGATTCATTCTATTGTCCTCTGATCACAAGAAGAGAATGAACTTTCAAGAATGGGATAACGGATTTGAACATATGCCATATGCTTAACCCAGCTATTCATCCAATTTTGTTTAACTCTTGCTATTTATACACTAAATGGAAAATCAACTTTTGATCTCCCACAGCTTGGTATCTACCATATGGACATACTCTACATAAAAAAAAAAAAAAACAAAAAACACAGGGCCTGCTAACTCAACTAAACTCAAAAGGCTCCATAGCAGCATTTGCTAGACAGGAGTCCACATAACAGATAAACTCCATGTTGAATTTCACAGTAGCTAATTCCAACATCTTGCCTGCTAATGAACAGTAATCATTTCATGGATGGCAAAAATCATGTTTATTCTAGGGTTTCAACAAATTGCATCAGGGCTAAAAATAAAATTAAAAAAAAAAAAAAAAATCTTAAGGGCAACAACTGTCTTTGGTCCTTTACAATGAAAGATATAAAATGTTGGCATTAAAAAGCCAGTTCTTCCTGGGAATGATGCTGTGGTAACCAGGTAGAAGAACTGGTAGTGCTGAAATCAGGTTCAGCACAGAAGTATTTTAGAAACACCTTGAAGGAAGCCAAACACCACTTTCTTGTGTTATCAGCATGCTAACAGCACTATCTAATATAATAATAGTTCATTATAGTCTATCACTATCTGGAAAATCCATTTATATCTTTAAATCCCCACAGTTTATTTTATTTTTTAAAGTAAGGTTCATCTGTATTTCCCTGAAATTTACTAGAGAAAGTTAAAAAAAAATAAAATAAAGGGGTTGAAAGCTCTAAGATACAAGCTTCCCTAAACAAAGCCTGTATGAATAATAAGAATTAAACTACAGCAGCAACCTGTCCCAGAGGAAAAAAAATGCATGTTTAATCTATGTAGGCATTTTTATGTCTAAGCTTTGTATTTGATTACTTTGCTAATATAGTTAATATCAATTCAGTAGAGACTCAAAGTAGGTAACTATTGAAACACCTTGTTTTCCTACTCTTAAACTACTTATTTATTGGCAAGGAACCGACTTTTTTATTTTTAAGCAAGCCAGTATTAGCAGCTTCATTTCTAGCCAAAGGGACTGCAGTCCCCATGCAAAATAGGTTGAAGCATACAACAAGGTTTAAAAAAAGTGTTGTGGGAACTTGATGACGTACTGTATAAATACAGCATGTGCTAACAATTTTAATTTGTTTCAAGTTCTTAGATAGGACTTTCTACTGCAAAATTCAATGGAAATCCTGCCAATGTAGCAGGTACTGCAAAACAACAAAGTATCAAAACCTGTTCCTGGATAGAAATATTGAGAATCACACACTTTAACATTAATTGTTCCAGAATAAAATTTATAGCAGTTCCATCCAAAAACTGCTAATGAAGGCTGTATCATCATTAGTATATTCTCACGCATTTCCCTTTGTAGCATTTATTGCCTGTAATATCCATCTGAAACTATGTAAGTTCTAATCACACACCAGCACCTTACTATGTTTATTGATCAAGCAGCACTCAGGAAAAAATAAAAGGGAAATCCACTTATGGTTTCTAAGAAAAAAAGATCTGCAATTTTTTTTGGATGCTTACTGTGAAGGCCAAAGACCAGGGACAAATACCACCTGTGGAGAAGGTCACTGTAAACCAAATGTAGACATTTGACACTGGCAGGGGAAGATGAGAAACCACACTGTGTTAAGAATGTATCAATTCCCTTTTCCTAAGTAAATGACTCCAGCTTACAATACCATCAATCCACACCTGCACTGGTATTAAACACTCCACCACACAATTTGTTACTTTGATTTTAAAGCATCTTAAGCATTCTTAGGTCTTAATTTTAGTAAGCATCAGTAAAAGGCAGCATATTGAAGAACCTACCTCAGCACTTTTTCTTGTAAGCTCAATAGTAACCAGAGAAGGTCACTGTATTCCTGAAATGCTTTCACCACCAGCTGATGACAAGGTTTATTGAGCATTAAAGGCATCCTGTGTTGCCATTTCTAATCCTGACTCCTCAGCCAATCCACTTAAAACTCTACCCTTCCACATAGGTACAGAACTGCACCACAAAAAGAAAAGAAGTTGCCTTTTGGCATGCCATGTCAGGCAGATCTTGAGGCACTAAGTTCAGCATTATAGTATTTGTTTCCTATCCTACAGTCAGCAGTTATTTAAATACCAGCTTGGATTCTATTATTTTTAACATATAGTTTTGTGTCTCACTCTGTAAAGCACTTCATTTTTTTATAATCCACATTTCTGAGTTCCCTATTTGCTTTAATACAAAGTCTGCAAAAAAATAGGACATAAAAACATCTTAAGCTTAAATGACTTCCTAAAATATTTAACTCCCTGTTTCAGCCAATTTCTAGATAAAGAAGAAACTGGCTAACACATTGAGCACAAAAGGCTTTTAAACAGATGTATTTTTATTAAAGTTATTTTATACTTAATAACCTTTTCTCAGTGTTTCAAAGTTCTCTATTTTTTTTAAATTCTGCAATACTCATCACAGTATTTTTTGCCTACAGTGAAAAGCAACTAGCCCATTTTTTAGCTTCCCAATTGATTTTTTCCCAATTTAAACATAAAGCACTCAAAGCAATTATGATTGTGGCCCTCTCTATGTCAGACAATCAAGAATAATGCCTATTTACTCAGTAACAGGTACGGAAAATTCTCTTCCAGGTTTAGGAACCTATGATTTGGTAATTGTACATAAATCACCACCATAGAACTTAGGCACTTCAATGGATAGATAACTACTTTCACCGCTCGTTATCATATTCTTAAGCCAGTCATTGTAGACCAGCCAAAGACCATGATTTTGAAGAACTTGCAGGTACACTTTACAAAAATACTGCATTAACAGCTACTTACTTTGTTACCTCACTCTTTGTCAATTAACTAACATGAAATACTCAAAATGCTAAGAAAATGGAACATTTCTATCAAAGAAAAGAGGCAAAAGAAGCTGTTGAAATGCAAGCACTGTCGTGTCAGACAAAGCTTTGCATCAACTGCCAGCGCTGCACAGAAACCAGTAACAAAAGTTCTGCTGTTTCATGGAGTGTGCAAATGCTTTGATGTAGCACAGTAAAAGCTGCTCTACTGAACCAGCATGGACTGAACTGGTACTCTGAAAAGTCCATGGAAGCACACTACCTCGATTACATTGAGACATTACATTAATTAATTACAAATTACATTACATCAGGCACTGTAAAGCTGCACAACCAACAGCCCTGCTAGAAATGCCAGACACCAAGTGAAGCATTGCGAGGTAAAAGCAGTAGCTTGGAGAACAACGATCAAAACAAACTATATTTCTGATTGCAGCCAAAACTACTGTAATAGGAATTACACACATAACAGAATGAAAAAAAATGGAAAACAAAAAATCCAAAACTAGAGGTTACAAACACCTAAACCACTGAGTACAGAAACAGTAGTGATCAGATAGAACTCACTAAGCAAGTTGCATGCAAGCAGCAATTATGACTGTGTGATGTCTATGACTGCAAAGAGGTCCTGAGATAAACAAAAAGAAATCCAAAAAATAACCCCACTAATATCAAAAGTACATCTTGTAAGAGCACAAAGGACACCCTTCCATTGGGTCATGCTTTTGTATTTTTTTGTGATCAATGCTACACACACAAACAGTGAGCTTATCCTAAATTGTACCTCTCAAAACAAACCTTTAACCCATGCAAAATATAAACTCAGAGTCAGTATTTCAACATGTAAATTGCTAGTTACATTTGAATTGCTGATGATCCAGTCTTTGACTAGGTTTACAAATGACATCCATCTTTCCAAGACTTTAAACCTTCTTTCTTTACCTCACAGCAGCCATAATATTCTCCTAGAAAGCCTATTACATTATGACTAAAGTTTAGGTTAACACCAGTATTCTAACAGTACGATTTAAAGTAATGCTTTTTGTGTTTTATTTATCATCATTTGTCCCTGTGCCTGCACCTCTGTGTTGAGATCATAACTTCCTATTTGGTTACTAACACTGAAATACACTAGAGGAACCAAAGACCGCTGAACCAAAGTCTGAAGTTTTGTTAGTCTGCCATGATCCACAAACAAGAAGAGCAGGAACCTGTACTGAGAACACTCCTAACTAACTGAGGTAGTTCACTACATTAAACCCCCTCCCCTAGACACAACCTCCTTCAAGTATCAGAAAGCCTCTGACAGACAAAAGGAGCTTTCAGTTATTCAGAACAAGTCACATGGTATTTTTAAAGAGGATATACTAATGTCTCCTACATTTTGTAATGATTCATTGTTTTGTTTTGGGGGGGAAGGGGGCAGAGGATGCTTTCTAAAAAATAACTTCAAGAAACAATCCATTTCCAAAACTTGTAACATTTAGAAAATATACAATAAAAACATTCTTTAAAAGAAACTCAGGGTATCTAGGAGCTGGGGATATGAAGCTACTTTGCTTAACAATGCTGAACAGAACAGCCTGCAGGCGTCTTCCTGCTGTGACCTTCTATTATTAACAAACACATTGTTCCAGCAATAAATACACTGGAGCCCCACAGCCCAGAGATGCACCAGCAACCAAGGGTGTCATTTTATTGGGAAAAATAACAGGAAAAAAAGGCCAGGAAAGTTAACATGGAACAGAGAGATGTGTGTATTATTCCTCCTCCAGGTGATACACTCCAATTTGGAAATAGTGACTAAAACCAACGTTTTTGGAACCTACTGCTCACACAAAATCCAAGGCCTACGGTAATTGTATTTTTCTCCAAAAACTTCTCAGTGCAGAATCACAAGTAGTGTAGAGTTCAAAAATAATCATGCAACAGAATCATGCTTCCCATTACCCAATCTCAACTGTTTCTCAATTCTGACGTGTTAAAGAAACCTCACATGCCAAGGATTACAAAAACAGCATTACTAAGTGATTCAGGTAGAGAAAAATAAAATCTCTACAGTCTATAAAAAGCTGTTGCCTTCTCCTTTGCAGATCAGAATTTTAGTATTCCAATTAACAATATAAATGCATCACATGTAAGAAGTTCACAGTTTTTTAAATGTAATTTCTCACAAAGTATTATCTAGAAGCTAGCTATATGGCAACTTCCCTTTAATCATCAGATATCCCTTTAAATACATAGTTTGCCACCTTCCTAATTAATATATGGCCTTTGCCCTGCCTTTCCCCAACCATTCATTCTCTCACAAAGAAGAAAATATAGTAAGCCACACAACAAAAAATGATAAAACTATTGTCATGCTACATCCCTACTATTTTAATTTCAACAAATGCTATGTGAAATACTTGGCTTTTCCCTTTTTTTTTTGTCAGACATCATAAATTTAAACTTTGCTGGTTTCAATGAATAATTAAATTTTCAAAAAGTGCAGGTAATTAAGACTACCAAAAATTAAAATTGAGTAAGAAGTCAGCAATTATAGACTGCATGTATTTTACCAGATCTGCAAGGGATTCTAATTAAACACATATTAATTGCCCTAATCTTCTTAGGCAAGTAATAAATTGGAAGAGCTGATTAATGCACTGGATTTAGTTCAGCTTGTTAAATCTGACAACCTGGCAAAGGAAGACTATCTTGAAAAAGCTCTTTTAGCTAAGTAATTGGAATTTTACTCTCAGTAATTTGCCATTCCATAATAGGAGCTATTTAGTATATTGACTCTTCATCAGTGGGTTTTTTTAAAATACATTCTAGTTATACTGAAACAGTACCATTATGCTGCTCATAAAGATTATGAAAAATTATGAACTTTGACCTTCATTGTCCATCAAAAGCCACTTTCACTCTGAACACAAATTAATGTATTTTCTTGTAGGCAATAAATCCTAATTAATTCTAATTCTAGAAGCTGCTAATAACATTTTAGAAAGTCCATATGGACACATTAAGTCCTCTACACAATTCATAAAGCCAGCAACTAAACCAGTTTTCAATATTAAATAACTGCTGATGACTGCTGGAATACAATGAAACATCAGTATTCAAAGAGCTTCAATCTCTTCTCTCTTTTCTATCTATCTATGCAAACACTTCTGCATGTACCCATGACAAGGGAGTGTAACATTTTTGTAATATAAGCCATACAAAAAAAAAAAAAAAAAAAAAATAGAGAAGGTTGGAAACCTCCAGTTGAGATTTTAAAGGTCTGCTATCTCTACAACACAGTTGCTTTACTCCTAGCTTATAACATGGAAAAATGCATCAAGTTCCACCTAAAAATAAGAAGATGTAAGTGAACAAAAGAAGAAAAAAAATCGCCCTTGCTAAGGGAAAAAGCAACAAATAAAGAACAGGGAATCAGAAATTTTTATAATTGAAAAATGTTTTGAAGTATTCCATGAAAGCTGAAACAGCTCTTCATCTGTCCTAGAAAGTGAGGAAGTCTATGAAGTCTTTCACATGAAGAAGCTTAGAAAGTTGTGTGTTCCAAATCATGTTCAGTCAGAAAACAAATCCTAAACATAAAATATCTAGCTGCCATCAAATTTTCATTCTGTGGTTCTCAGAGCTGACATTCCATACTTCTCTTGTAGAACCTGCAATTTCAAGGATCTACATTTGAAATTTATTGCTCTTCTGTTACCAAAATCTAGTGTTCACTTGAAAATCAGTCACAGTGAACCTGAAACTTATCCTTTGTTCCTTAAGTGTAGTATCAACTAAGGAATCAGCCAGACATCAGTTTGGAGCAGCAATATGATTTTCACAACTGAGCTTTAACACTTAGAATAAGTAAAACACCAACAAGTTGATCAGATAATACTAAAGGGCTGAGAACCCATGGAAGGAGACATGAAGGTACCTCAAAGAACAGTCAAACTCAGATGTCTCAAATATTTCCTACCCATTTTTCATGATGCAGTGCAATTTACTGCTTTTCACTGAGGTCCCTAGCACAGGAGAAATTCTTTACTGTGAGGGTGGTGAGGCATTGGAACAGGCTGCCCAGAGAAGTTGTGGATTGAACACACCCCTGGAAGTGTTCAAGGCCAGCTGGGATGGAGCTCTGAGCAACCTGCTGGAGTGGAAGGTGTCCCTGCCCAAGGCAGGGGAGTGGAACTTGATGATTTTTTAAGGTCCCTTCCAACCCAGGCCATTTTACGGTTCCATGATTGGATACACGGGTGGCATTCAATTTCAACTCTCATCCTCAGTAGTCTTCATGAAAGAAATAGTATTTTGCCATCATGACACTGAGGGTAAGTAGGTGATACAGACTTTTTCCATTGGTTGTGTATTACCTGCAATGAAAAGGCTGGGGCTTGTGCCTGAGGCTCCCATGTACTACTAACAAGAAGCCATTAGTAGAAAACCAATTTCAACTACTTTCCAGTTGATGGCATTGATCATTTAAAGATCTGATAGACTTGTTAGCTGCATTTGAGTTATAAGAAGAAATTCCACATCTGAACTTGAGGTCTCTAACACAGAAACCTTCAAGGCTTATAAAAAGACACACGATGAGAAAAGCCCTCAAACTTCAGGATTTGTGTAACTGAAAGCAACAGAGACCTGGAATGCTAAAAAGCCTCAACTTCCTAGCACTGTGTCAGTTCAGCACTGCTGAACTCAAGTTTAAGTTTGAAATATGACAAAAACTCAGTGTGTGATTTGCCTGCACTCCATTTCATTGCTTGAGAAGATATACCACAACTTTATCAGTGAGAGAATAGTTTGTCATAAATCAGAATTAAACAGGGAAAGCCACTGAATATTATTTAGTTGAGTGAGAAAATGGACAGTGAGAGTTGAAAAATCCTTGGTGAAAAGGAACTATTCAGATGACAGGATGTGCTTCATCTGTCAGAAGAAAAAAGCCAGTGACTACAACTTCTGGTCCAGAAACAAAAACTAGAAAAGCAGAATTCTGACAGAAGTTCTTATCTTTTTTGTACAATTTGTTTGTATTTTTGTAACACATTACCAAAAAAAAATTTAAATCCCAAATTAAATTCTGAAAAAAAAAAAATTAGATAGAACAATGAGTTAAATATGCAGATTCTGGAAAGTACACAGGAACAGAGAGCATGAAGGCATTTATACCAAAGCATCTATTAAGGTCTAGTTTTAGTTCAACAGACTACAGTATCTTTTGGTAAACTGAAATCAATAAAAAGCTAGAACCTGCATTTTGTAAAGCAAATCAAAGACAGTAGAGACCTTGTTTTCTGCCCTACAGACTCTAACAAAAAACCTCAAAACCTAATTGTGATAAAAATAAGTCTACATTTATCTTCTCGGCACTTTTCTACCATCTTTCCCCATATTTATGCAGGCAGTACAAAACTTAACTTCAGCATTTCCTGTCAACATTAAAACCTAAAATCCTGACAAGCACATGACAAAGTCTTGTGGTTGAAGATGCTATGTATTTAAATTTTCATGATATCACACTTTCCAAATGTTACAAGCATACAAATCAAACGTATGTTCTTACTGTTGCCAAAGAGCTTTCTAGAAAAAAAAAAAAAGAAACACCTACAAGATTTCCAGTTTTCATTGACTTATCTCTCATTTTCTGCACATATCTGAACTTCACTCTTTTGGCCCTTGAAATTGAAACCTAGAAAAAAATGTTGTTGAAGACATTTCCATAAAATTCTTTCATGTTTTCCAAGTAATTATTTGCAAGCTACAGAGACTGATAATGAACTACCATTCCCCTTTCAACAACTTTTTCAGTATGTCTCTGCACTCTAATTAGACACGTAATCTATACTAAAAGTAAGTTCTCTTGAAACACATGCTTCTGTTATTATCTAAATGTTTCAGGTCTTGTAGTTATTATAAAAGTTGCAAAGACTTCTGTATACTTCACTTAATTATGCTTGTCCTTAGGAAAGGTAAATATCGTAAGACTGAAATCCATTTTTCTCTCCATACATCATATTAGAACACCTATCACTTCAAAAGTTACAATTATTTTTAAAAAACTGACACATCTCTTCTAAATTTTAGTAACTTTGTTCATTTTTCTTTTTAAGACATATGTTTTAAATCTCAGTGTTTTGCATAACTGGTGAATCACAAGATGATATTCAGGCATAATGCTGAATTCTGTGCCAATACATAAATCATCTTTAGCTTTTGCACAATTAATGAAGTACTTAAAGGTAAACAGTAGTAATATTTCCTAGATCACAGAACTTGAGTACAGACCATAATTTCCCCTCCTTCAGGTTCACACATATATGTAAGGAGCATCAGACAGAGGGAAACAAAACAATAATCCTGTAAATACCCAAGAATAATCCTGAATCCTAGGCTGCATCAAAAGCAGTGTGGCCAGCAAGCTGAAGGAGGTGATTCTCCCCCTCTGCTCTTGTGAGATCCCACCTGAACTGCTGAGCACAGCTCCACTGCAGCCAATGTAAGGACATGGAACTGTTGGTGCAAGTCCAGAGGAGAACCACAAAGTTGGTCAGAGGACTGGGGTACCCTCCTTACAAGGACAGGCTGAGGAAGTTGGGACTGTTCACCTTGGAGAAGAGAAGGTTGGGTGGAAACCTCATTGTAACCTTTTGGGTTTTGAAGGGGCCTACTGGGAAGCCAGAGAGGGACTCTTCATGAGGAACCGGAGCAATAGGACAAGGTGCAATGGGTACAAATTGAAAGAGATTAGGTATTAGGGAGAAATTCTTTACTGTTGAGGGTGGTTAGGCACAGGAACAGGTTGCCCAGGGAGGTTGTGGGTGACCCAACCCTGGCAGTGTTCAAATCCCAGTTGAAACACAGCCTTGAGCAACCTGCTCCAGTGGGTAGGGACTAGATGATCCTTAAGGTCCATTCCAACCCCTTAACATCCTGTAATAATAGGACTCACTGACAAGAACTGGCGGGGCTGGAGGAACTAGCAGAGTCTAGCCTTGTGTTTTTTCTAAAAGAAACATCTACATCTACAGCACAAGTGACAGAGGTTCAACTAACATATTAAAATACTCAAAACATTTCTACTTGAGTATTTAATATACAGTTTCACTTGTGTTTTACCCTATTCTAAATAATTCTATAAACATTCACCTGAGACATCTCAATGCAGCAACATGACTTTTCTCCTCCCCCATGAAACAGTTCCTTGTACATCCAAAGTCCAGAGCTCCAACAGAACACTCCAACACCAAACAGTGCGTAAAATAATCGCCTTCAGACGGTTTGATGGCAAGTTCAGTTTTGCTATGACAGTCTAATCTTTGAAGGAGGCTGTTGGGGTTTCTTTTGAATAGTGATTCCCTTAGTTCATCACATAAATTTCTGTTGATTAAGTGCACACACGCATCTTCTCCAGTGTGCATGTACAAAGAGCTCTTCCAGTATTCCAGACTCAGCAGTTAAAAATCTTGAGAAAATCCAACAATCACAAATTTTAAGAGACATAACCCATCTGACACCTTGTACAAAGATATCAGAGACCACTACAAACCTCATTAATTTCTACTCCACCTGCAAGATGTTTTCTCAACACAGAACTGCACATACTTACTTCCAAAAAAGACACATTGAAATAAATTCCCTAGCCAAAGGTGGGGTTCAAAGAATAAATGTGGCAGATGCCAAGCAATTTCTTTAAATGCACTACTGCAAGGCAACCTTATATAATGATGAGAAGGATTACAAGAGAACCTGAAGGAAAGGGACAAAATTAGTTCTCCTGTGACAAGGCAAAGAAAACTTGTTGTTGGGCAAATGACCTGCAAATTAATACTTCTTGTAGGCTAGGGTCTAACTACTTCAAAATACTGTAAAATGAAAATCATTAATTGCCTGCAGTCACACGATTTCAACAAGGAAATATTAAAAACTCAGTATACAAATTCAGTCCAAGTTTTACTTTGTATCACAATTATGTTTACACTGTTTGGAACCAACATCATCCTATTGCAAACTTACTTTTGTATTACATTCTGTAAGCTGAGCATCATACCCAATTCACTTTTCATCTTTTCTCTGTTGACACGGCACTCAGCCAAATAGCGGAGAGCCTAAAAGAGAAAGGACACAGCAGATCAGCAACACATCCAGCTCATCATCAGTCATTTCTGTTAGTGCACATCTGCAAAAACAGTCACAGAGGCAGTTCTAGTAAGGAAAAGAAAGAATTATCACCTACTATGAGCATTAAAAAATTATTTTATTTTTATAAATACACAGAAAGCACAGAGTATCTAATCTAGGAGGAAAGGCTGAGAGACTGGGTTTGCTTATACCAGCTGAGAGCCTAAGGGACGATTTAACAGCTGTCTACAGCTATGCGAGAAGCCTTTACAAACATGGTCAAGCCCAACTTTCCTCTACAGCAGCAGCCAAGGGGAAACAGCCACAAACTGTAGCTTGGGAAGCTCAAATCAGGTATTATAAAAAGCTTTTTCCCTCTGAAGGTAGTACAACACTGGAACAGATGACCTAGTGAAACTGCAGAATGAACGAGACAAAGCTACAACTGACCTGATTGAGTGCTGGTGACAGTCCCAATTCAAACAGGAAACTGAAGTGAATGACTTCCAGAAGTCCCTTCCAATAAACATTTATGTGACCTGAGATCTAAAGTAATTTTTATACATGATGCCTCGAGTGTCATTTCCATCAGTTCTGTGGGTTCCCCCAGTACTAGAAACATCACCACTACCAAGT
This sequence comes from Sinosuthora webbiana, assembly GCA_013397395.1. Lineage (NCBI taxonomy): Eukaryota > Metazoa > Chordata > Aves > Passeriformes > Sylviidae > Sinosuthora > Sinosuthora webbiana. Next base: position 167,853 of record VXBN01014233.1, on the reverse strand, counting down.
TCCTACTGTCCACAAAAAGAGGTCTGACACATGTATAAGCTTTTGAAGATTAATTGCAATTTCATCATTCCATGCAGGAATAAAAATACAAGCAGCAGCAAGCTTCTTAGCTTACTGTGACCTAAACTGGGAAATTACACTTATTTGTTGCCCAAGGCTTTGTTACTTGACTTTCAAGGTAGATTCTTGGCACAATTTTACACTGTTGACCCCAGTTGGTAACTGCCCATTCAAATGATGCTCCTAAAATAACACTCTTCCAATTAAAATGTCAGTCCTTCTCATGAAACATCCCTCTATTGTTTGTGCTGAGAAAGTTTTCTTAGGAGCCTCCAAAGGTGTTTTACTGATGTAGGTACAAGAACTGCACTTGAAAAATCCTGCAATACACAAATACAGTGATTTATAAAATGGGGTTTGCGACACAAGGTTTAGAAGAGCACCAAGTCTTTATATATAGTAATGTAGTAGCTACACTGCTCAGTAACTGCTTTAAAAATAACATCCCTCCTTAATCCCTTCAGAAATAGAGGACTAATCGTCGGGGTTTGTTTTTTACAAGGCATCTTCAGCACGTATTAGGGGAAATTCACAAGACTGTTTTATTGCCTATTAAGAAACTCTGGTTGCTGTCTGGCACTATAAGAACTTAGATGTGATTTTTGTTATTTCCTGATGTGGACCAGTATCAATAGTTGCAGCTTATAAATGCTGTATATCCATTTATTATCTTACTTTTCAACTATAGGGAAATAACTAAATGATAGCTGACAACTAACTTGCGTGCTATGAAATGTATCCTTGCTGCTGTAACAAGTTTCTCACTTTTATTCTGGCAATTTAGGAAGGATGCAACTCAGCTGGACAAAGAAAAACCTATTCTCTCAACAGCTGATTTTTTTGAGTCACAGCTCAAAGAAGACCAAAGTCATGAGACCAACTGAACTGACCCAACTTTTCAACACCTGGAAGTTCCCATTCCTCCTCCCCCCATGGGAGACACAAAGGTCTGAACCTTGAAAGAGGTGAGATCATTTACATTTGGTAAATTCAGTACACTGAAAGCATAGGGAAAGTTACTGGTATGAACTTTGGCTCAGCTGCTGTTCAGCTATACACTTACCTGTGTTAGCTTTAAGGCTCACATAGGTAAGTTCATCAAGTAAGTTTGTAATGAACAGGACTACCTGCGTAATTCAATATAAAATACACTGCTGCCAGTCTTAATAAAAAGACAACTTTGATGGTTTTTATGTGAAATTTTAAAGCAGTTCCTTAACTTCAGGGTCCTATCTTATAAAATTTTAGTCCAAACTTAAGAGGGGGAAAAAAATAGTATTGCCTCTTTTACTGCTGATTTTTTGAATTTAAATCATTCAAAACTTCTAACATTTGAAGTATATCATAAAGAATTTCTGAAATCAAGACTAGAGAAAACCTGAAATAGAAATAGCTAGAAAATATATAGCACTTTTTCATCAGATACAAAGAAACTACTGAGCCGAAACTGCACATGGGGAGAGAAACACCCTCCCTGAAAAGTTCTACAACACATCCAAGAAGTTAAATATGGACCTACTAAAATTTATTCAGGTACAGGAACTGCTGAGTAGTACGAGAAGAAATTTAAAGTCAGTGCTACACATTTCTTTAATCATTGCATTTAATGAGTCCCATTCAAACTGAAGCACTTTTTGACCAACAGGAAGACTACAAAAACAAAGACTTTTCAGGACAGAAAAATATAAAACATAAAGTCTAAAAAGCTGCCAGCTAAGACACTCAAACCTTCAGAACCCAAGCAGTTCAAGAAGTCATGAGCACAAGGAGTGTGAGTAGCAGACCAGAACATGTTTTCAGAGTAAACTGATCCATTTCTCATTGCAGCCACATCCTGGTCTCCTCTAAATCCCGATTGTTAATCCACTCTAACTGCAGGGTATCACTACATGGAACAAGCCCTGTGCCTCCCATCCTCACCCAAGGAGATTTCCTTCCAACACAACCTGAGTACCATCAGCAGCTGTGGAATCACACTGCAGACTGGATTAGTCCTCACCACTCCTGACAAAGCCAGTCCTTTTATGTAGAAGTCATTTTTATAACATGATCAGACACTGATTTGTGAATCCCATGCAGGCTGTGGGAATACACAGCCCAACAAAACAAAGGAAGGAAAAAGACATCCAAACAAGAGCTTCTTTTAAAATCACAGCCTAAGGAAACTACACTGGGAAGAAAACCAATGCAACACATTCCCAAGAACAGTAAACTCAACTCCAAATGCCATGGCAAGGCTAACCAAAAAGATAATTAGCAGGACACAGGTTTCCTGGCTTATAGGACCTCTCTCCCCAGACTCCACAGAAATCAGAGTCATTAAAGTAATTCCATGAAGTCCACTAATATCCACTGGGAAAGCAACACAAATGGAAAAACAAAGAATTATGGTACAGATAGGTCTCAGTGATATAAAGAATAATGTACACCTGCATGTAAAAGCCAGAGCTCTTTGTTCTTTTACATTCTTTACTATTCATTAATTACATAAATAAAAACAAAGAGCATCACATAAGTATCAGTAACTTAAAATCTCAGAAGTTTAACCCAACTCTTGAAATGTCTAAATTCTGACTTTCATTCCTCCCACTTCTAAGCAAGAAACATTTTTTAAGGCAATATTACAATTCAGGGTAAGAAATCAGGACTTCAGCATTTATGATTAAGAACAAAAAGAAACAGGCAAAAGCTGAAACAAGCTGTATTAGATACTGACAGATTTTGGGTTGGTTGGTTCTTTCAGTTTTGAGAGGGTTTTGTTTGTTTTTAACACCATGAGGCTGGTCAAATGCTGGAACAGTGTGCCAGAGAGGTCATGGAGCTGTGATCTGAGTGCACTAATTTGGGCATGGGATTGGACCACATCACCTAGGGAGGTTGTTTCTAACCTAAGACATCCTGGGATTGGATTTTGATTTTTATAATGTGAATATTACGTCTCTGTCCATATTTACCAAGCTCTGTGACTTCATCTTAAGAAAGAGATTTAAGGGTCCTTAACTTCCTCCACACTAAAATTCAAACAGCTGTATTAGGGAAAAAATGCAAAGTAAATCAATAGCTTTAAAAAAATCCCCTGGAACAATGTGTCATTTTTGAAATACATGGGTTTTTAAAAAATGCATGTAAAAATGCCTGTAATGAGTATCAACCAGGCATTATTTTTCACATAATAATACCCAGGCATTATTTTTCACATTTTCACTTGCGTAAACAAATCGTTTAAACAGCTTTGTTTGTAAACTGCTTGTTTAAACAACTTGTTTAACAAAGTTTCAAAATGCCCTACCAACATAAAAGTATCTCCAGAATACTTACTAGTAAAGCTGAATGAACAACCTGAGGGTTGGGATGGTCCAAAAACAGAATGAGACCTGGCAGGCATCCTTGATCCTGAACAATGGCCCGTCTGTTCAATGGATCAGCTGCAAGATCTCGGAGCTGGTTAACCACAGACAGTGCATCAGGCTCCTCACTCATAGCAGAATTCATCTTTTCTGCACCATTCATACAAAATACCTGCTGAAAAAAAAGATTTATTACTACTATCACAACATTTATCATTGATTAAAACATAGACCAAACAAACAAAAAAAAAAAAGGCACAAAGGCAATGATTTGTTCTAAACAAAAAAGGTAGAAAAAACCCCAAGGACCAGAATTCATGGAATGTGGATAGAATTGATAAGGATGTGGGTTCTGAAATTTATCAACTGGAAATCTAAACTTCCTATGCAGAGAGCAGATATATATTTGGTTAATAAGTTTTTTATTTGTTTCCTACATGTTATTTCAAGCCAGTCAATCTTCATGGGAGTATTGTCTGTTGGTTTTTTGTCCTTACACTAGTGAGAGATGTTTTCAATAAATCCAGTTTTCTCACAAGGCACCCTGCAAGTCTATAAACATCCTTGTGTGCAAAGGTGCAAAATCAAAGTATTTTCAGAGTAGCTTTGGCAATCAAAAGAATTCACAGAAAAATTTACCGCAAAAGTCAACAAAACATTACCAGTGCATCAAGAACAGTGAACATGAAGCCTTATTCTTCATCTATACATCAAATAATCAGTGTAATGCCATACATTCAAAGGCAAAAAGGGCTTCAGAGGCTGGGCTTGAGCTGTTTTTTCTCCTTTTCACAAGTATCCCTCGATAAGAAGAGAGCAAGCAGGTCACGCCTTGCTCCAGTCGAAGTCCAAGGCACCAGATCAATTTCAAAGGAGACACGTGCTAGCTTGAGAGCATCAGATTGCAGAGTTGTTTAATAATAACTGCTTAACAGGCAACAAAAGCACAGGTTTGCTCAGAGAAAATGCTAAAATCTCGGTGTAAAAAAAACAGTTTCTTCGTGCCTCTGAAATTACTAAGTGCTAACTGTAGTCCAGTTTGTTGCCAGTACTAACTCAGCCAAGTAACTTAAGGCACAAAAGTGGGAATGAATAGACATTGTGAATCTGCTAAATCGTTCATTTCCCCCCAAATAAAGAACAAATACCATTTTTAAGTGATCACATTCTTTTACCATCATTTGCCAACATTACCTAAGTTTTTCCTCACTGAAGGTTGGCCTCTGAGGAACATAAATTTATCACACTCATCAAAAACAATGAACTATAAATATGCATTTGAATTATGATAATTTCTGACATTTTCACATAGAAAAAATGCTGTTAACCTCTAAGTCAATGCTTCTTACTTCAGGAAAGAGAGTGCTAGAGTGAAAAGTGCAGGCCAATAATCAGTCTCCAGACTATTCCTCTTGACTATCAGAAATCCAAAAGATATCAACTGGGAGATACAGCAGCTCAACCAATGCAAGTTTGTGTTTCCAAAGGAAAAAACTCTAAATTAAAAACAAAACAAAACCTCAGCAAACAAAACCACCAAACAAAGAAAGCCAAAGCAAGTCTGTTGAATATTATTAACTATTTGCCATAGGACACAAAGGAACTTGTTATTCAAGACTTAAAAATCAAGTCAGGTGTGGAGCTGATGCTAATCAAAGTCACTGACTTCCAGGTCTGTGTCCCAAACACCAGATCGTTCCTAGAACTCTTTCCATCCTGATCACCTTTTGCCTCTTTCCTTCTAATCCTTTGAAAAAAACCCACCCATATAACCAAATTTTAACCCTCCTATTCCATTAGGCTACACTCATCTGAAGGCAGCTAAAAGAGAGATGGAGAGGGGCACAAAGGCACACAGTGATAGGACAAGGGGTGATGTCTTTAACCTGAATGGGGGCAGGTTTGGATTAGATATTGGGAGAAACTGCTGAAAGGCCGGTTATGCATTGGAACAGGCTGCCCAGAGATGTTGTGGATGCCCCATCCCTAGAAGCGTTCAAGGCCAGCCTGGATGGAGCTCTGAGCAACCTGGTCTATTGGAAAGTGTCCGTGCTCAGAGTAGGGGGGTAGAACTAGATGTAGAACTAGTAGAACTAGATGCTCTTCAAGGTCCCTTCCAACCCAAACCATTAAGTGATTCTGTCATTCCCAGACCCTTCTCCCTCTCTCCTTAAGCCTCAACTCCGGAGACAATCTGAAATCCTCACTCTTCTCCATGACCTGCAACAATCAATTCCATCAGAACTCGCGGCGCCGCCCTCTTCCCGCAGTTTTTTAATTAAAAACATTAGATGCTCTTAAAAATTACAGTAAGATATTTAGAATTCAAGAGTCGGGCAGAGCAGCGAGCCAGGTGCCTGCTCCTGCCTCCTCTTGGCAGCTTTGAGACCAAAGCCGCAGTCCTGTCTCCCTGCCGCTCTCCCCCTCGGCTTTGTGCTCCTGCCGGGCCCCGGACAGGAACCTCCACCAGCAACCCCGCTGCCAGCCCTCCCCAGGCGGCCGAGGCCTCAGCCCGGCTGGCACCAGGCCCCGAGACACAGCTCCCAGGCCCCGCGGTCGGCGGAGACTTAGTCTCGCAGCCAGCGGGCAACAGGAGCTCCGGGATGTGTTTGGGAAGCAGGGGGGATCTCGGCCGCACACGCCGCCCCCTCACGGCCCTTCCCGGCGCGGCCTGTTCCCCACCCCGGCAGGGCCGTACCGTCGCAGAAGCCGTCTGTGGGCGGACTAGCAGCTCAGCCCCGCGCCGCCATGTCCCGCGGGGCGGCGCGGCGTGCGGAGAGCGGCGGGGGGAGCACGGCAGGAGGCCCGGGAAGAACCGCGGGATGAGCACCGGGACGAGCGCGCCAGCACCACCCACCGCAGCCCGCTCTGACCCGGCACCGCGGAACACCGCGCGGCACGATTGGCGCGTTCCGAGCGCGGCTTTCCGCCAATCGTGGAGTTCTTTGTTCCTGGGAGGGCGCGGTGCAGGCCGGGAGGTGTAGTCCAAGGGCTGCAGTCCAGAAACACGCCCCTCGCGCTGAGCCATTTGTTTTGGATTTTTTTTTTTTTCTCCAAAGACGGTTACCGCCAGAAGTTGGATTTAGTGCTCAAATAAAGCGTAGCGTGTACTGTAAAACAATTTAGTGTGACCACAGAGCGTGCCCGTCCCCTGGCTCGAAACGCGAAGTGGGCATTCCCCATCCCATGAGACACCAAAATTAAATTTGGTTTAATATAGAATCAAGACATGTTTAGGCTGAAAAACCTCTCTAACAGCACCAGGTTCCACATCTTGATCCTTTACGATGGTTTGGGTCCCCATCTCTTCCAAGTCGTAAAGGTTTTCCGTTTCCTCGTTCTTCCACGTCACCTTCGCACCTTATTTTAAAATGCTTGAGTAAAGTTTTCAGTAGTTGCTAAAACTGAAAACACCACTAAGTAATCCTTGAATCAATTCAGCACGAAGAAGCTCTCCTTGAATTCCCCTCTATCCCGCAGCCCCCTCATCCCCACAGCGATCCCGACGTCCCGCCCGGTTCCCACAGCGCTCCTGGCTCTCCTTTCCACAAGGCTTTAATGAGACACAGCCGACGCCCGCCCAGGAGCCACGGCGGTGCCGCAGCCGACAGCCGCACCTCCAGGAGCCGCAGGCCGCCGGCAGCCAGCGCTGGGGCTGCGGAGGAGCCCGGGGCCGCCCCGGAGCCGCCCCACCAGCGCGCCTGCAGGCGGACACGGCGGCGCTGGCCCGGCGATGACAAGGGAGCGCCGCTGCCGCTCCCCACCGCCTCAGAATCACGGAATCAGCGAGGCTGGAAAAGATCCCCGAGGTCATCGAGTTCAACCTGTGACCGAACACCACCTTGTCATCTAGACCAGGGCACTGAGTGCCACATCCAGCCTTTCTTAAACACCTCTGTGCACGGTGACTCCACCACCTCCAAGGCAGCCCATTGCAACGTTTAACCACCCGTTTTGTGAACAAATTCCTCCTGATGTCCAACCTGAACCTCTCCTGGCATAGCTTGAAGCTGTGTCCTTTATGCTGTTCGCTAGCTGCCAGGGAGATGAGACCAACCCCCAATGGCCGTGACACCGGGACCCAAACTCTCCATCCCGCCTGCGCTCCCGGCGTCCCGCTCCTATTGGCGGGTCCTGCTCACGTGACCGCTCAGGGGGCGGGGCGGAGCAGCTTCCCCGCCCACGGCCGGCTCGGCGCCTGCCGGGTAGCGCCTCACCCCCGCAGCTCGCTCCCCGTCCCGCCTCCCGCGCCCGCCGCCGNGTCGCGAGCGGCCGCGCGAGCAGCGGGTGAGGCAGCGCGGCGGCCGCGGCGGCGGGTGAGGCCAGGCGGGGGCGGCCGGCGGTTCTCCCCTTCCCCCGGGCAGCCCCTTCCCTCCCCCGGGCAGCCCCTTCCCTCCCGCGGGCAGCCCCTTCCTTCCCCCTGGACAGCCCCTCTTGACGCGGCCGATCCCGGGCGAGGGGCAGTGCAGGAGGGAAAGCTTGCCTGAAACCACGTCCAGGCCGCTCGGGGCGGCCCCGCTCTCCCCGGGCAGGGCCGTGCCCTTTCTCGGGCCTGTCCCGGGCAGGGCAGGTGCGGGCAGGACCGTGGAAGTGCCTCGGGGCGCTGGGCCGAAGCTTTTGTTCCTGCAGGAGAACTGCTGTGACGAGAAGGTGACAGATCACGGGAAATAATGTAAATACAAGATAATGTGGAGATAATATTGAGGAGTTTGAGGGAAGTTTTTTAATGAAGGCTTTAAAATAGTGAGTTGGCTTTTAAGAGGAAAAATGACCCCTAAGGGGCATGGTGGTTTTATTTCTCTTTTCTGTAAACATAGCTGCTTGCTTTGTGCACCTTTAGTCATTCTGCTGCCCTGCTCAGGTTCTTCTGTAGTGATCATAAATAAATAACTTGCTGGGGGTGTGTTTTCATTTTGTTTAACAAGCTGTTGAAATTCCAAATATTGAGGGTGAGTGGAGTTTTGAGTGCTGAAATCAATCGCAGTGCATTGATCTCTGCCTGACAGCGTCAGCAGTACTTCATTAATATTTGCATGCTGTCCTCAGAGTGCACTGCAGCTCTTGTGAAGGCAAGACTCACAAAGATGTAATGGATAGGAATTATGTCTTCTGATCCCCACTGGCTTTCACCTGGGTGATAAACATGAGGCAGCTAAGTTATCTGCACATCAGGTCTAAAAGTTCTGGTTACTTGTTGCTGAATGCAAATAATGTGCTTCGGAGGGGTCTACCAGCTGAAATATGATTGCTGTGTGTAGGAGCTTGATGTTGTTACACAGAGAGATCTCTGGACATTTTAAATGCTTTTCCAGACAAACACACCCTTTGGTTTATTAGACTGAGCTGCTGTTGTCTCCCAGAGCTGGAGCAGAAAGACTGACAGTGACAGCACAGCTGGAGAGGTCTGTCTGCCCGGCAGGGACGTGTCTGGTTGTCTCTATCATACAATACCTTGTGCTCTGTAGGTGTTGGAGGGTTTCACTTACTGCTCGTTGTTATCACTGTGCAGGTATAATCATTCCTGAGCAAATGCTTTTGATTAAACTAGTGCTGAAACATGGATTTTTCTTTTTCTCTGTCCTTAGCTGGCAAGGTGGGATAGTGTGAATGAAATCTGATTAATGGGGTTTTGCATGTTCGGGTAAATATGATGGGGCTGTATTTTAAAGAAAGCTTTAGCAACTTCTGCTGCAAGTGTGTATGACTTTTAAGTCCTGCTTTAAATTTCATACCAGTACTAGCTTAGATTGTCCCTGTAGTATTCCCTGACTTTTATCTCTCTATTCATATCTTTCCAAGCAGGTGTTTCTGTTAGCACTAGGGTGCTTCATTATTTGTAGCTTCCACACCAAAGAACCAGACTTCTGTTTCTGGCTATATGACCTCTGCCAAATGCATTTTTACTTTACTTGGAGCTGGTCTGTGTCAGTTTGGGACAGACTCTGCTCCTTTATCCAAAGAGTCTTCCTGCCCATTTGGCTGTCGTGATAATGCTTTTTTTTTTTCTTTTTTTTTTTTTCTTTATCTTCTTCTTCTTACTTTTTTCATAATGTTTCCTTGTGGATGTAATTTTATTAGATGAACTTGGGTCATGTGGTACTCTGAACGACTGAGGAGATACACTTGCCCTAGTTCTTGCTAAAATAAGGAGGAGGCTGGTCTTTTTGTGTTTGATTTTTTTATGTGGTTGATATTCCTTTGAACCCTTTGAGCTTCTTTGAAGATTTTATACTTTTTAATGTTACTCCTTTTCAATTTAGAGACTACACCTTCCATTTTTCAGATTTCCTGCCTTTGTTTATTCTTTGTTAAGGTTAATCTGCTCCCTCAATCCCATTAAGGCGTTCTCTTTTGTTTGTATGGATCTTAATTGAATGAGAGAAACCTTCAGTAAAAAAAAATGAGTGTCATGTTTCTTTTGAAGAGCAAGAACTCCTTGTCTGGAAGGAACTTGGATAAATACAGCATTGCAAAAACTCAAAGAAGAATTTCAATTTGAAAGCAGTTGCATCTGATTTCTCTTTCTTTTAATCTTTTGTGTGTAGGACTCACTAGAAAGTAAAGGGCTTCTGTTCATATTTAGTGGATATTATGCCTTATGTGTACAGACTCCAGAGCTTTTCTATTTATTTAATGAACTTTTTGTAATTTATAAGTGGTATTACCTCTCAGCTTTGTAGACTTGATATTTGATATGAGAGTGTTGAACAGAGCCTGCAAAAGTGGTTGGGAAAAGTAGGGGCAGACAAGCTCCAGGGGGCTTGGAAATCTTGCCCTCCTGATTTCCAAAGCTAAGAATTCCTCCCTGTTTCCATCTCAGTGAGAAAGTTCTTCAGCATTGTTAATTTCTGGCTTCCATTGAAACAAACCCATGAAATTCCAACCCCTTCATGCTTTATGCAGTGAAATGTAATTCTTTATGTTGCTGCTCTTTGGATGTCTTGTCATTCTTGTCTCTGATTCTGAGACAGAGCAGAGGGACCATTGTTTAGGGCAATGTTACTGTCACTCAGGGCTCTCATTGTAGTAATGGAGTTATGGAAATTTTTTGGGAATTAGACTATTTTTAGGTAGCACCAAGAAGACAGAGGATAAATAACCACAAAGATGAATATTTTAAAAGAGGTATTATTCTGTTTACTAAAAGCAATAAACATTTAACTCCTGCTCCTGAAAATGGCATGTAGACAGAGCATGAGAGAAGAATCTGTTAATGCTTTCATTCTTGCTGTCCAGCAGTTTCTTTTGGAATGAACCCTGCCTGTTCTTGGCACATGAACCAGTTGTGAAATAGCTGAGGTTTGTGAGGAAAGGTATAGTGCAACATAGTCTGAAAGAAATAAGTCTGAAGTTTGCCTGGAGGTAATTATGTAAACTCATATAAAAATATCCATCTGATATACTTAGAAGCATTTTTCTTTTAGATAACAGATTAGCTGGAGGTTGGTCAAACATGGTGGTTTTCCTTAGTGCCACAAACTAAGGAAGCTATTCCAGGAGCTGGGTGGTTCTCTGCACTCTTACAGACTGATTTCAGTCACTTTCTTCTGCAAAAACAGACGGGTCACTGGCAAGAGCAAGGCATTGATAACCCCAGTCTCAGGTACTTTTAAGTGTTTAGGCTGCAGAGGAAACAATGACTTACAAAGTGAACTCTAAATATTCATTTTACTGAAGTAGTTGTTTTCTTGAATGAATGCTCTGTTTTGTTCAGTCATCAAAGTCTTGGAACCTGGGATTATAAAGGGTTGCCTTAATATTTTAGGGCAGGATAAGTGTTATGGACTATTTCCAATGCTTTGTGTCACCATGCTCCTTCTTTTATTCCTGTTTTGTTTTTTTTTTTTAATCCCATTGAACAAGTTTCTGAAATCAATTAGCAATATTTCAAACACTGCTATGACAAGTTTCTGAACTTTGCCAGGTGAAATTCATTAGATACTGTTGTCCTGGATGCTTATAACTTCTCAGCATTGTCTGCAATCCATGCTAACACCTGTCTGTCTTATTTGCTGTTGGCAGGTGGAAACACTGAATACATGCTGACTGTCCATATCCCTCACTGCTTGCTTTCTGTTACATCTTGGTTTTCTCTCTTGTCTCTTACTGCTGATACCTGTAGGACTTTTTTATGCCTATGAGATGGAACCCTTGCCTTTGTTAGCTTACTGCCTCCTATTGATACTATTCTGTCATCTTCATGTTGTGCTACTTTTTTTTTCTACATCTGATTTTGTGCTTTTATTTGGTTGTCTTGTCAGTTTTTGTGTTGTTCTTTTACCTGTTTGCCATTAAGTTTCTGAAATTCGAATTGGAAACTTTCTAGACCTGCTGTGATTTCTTTGGAGGAAGTAAAAGGTATGAGGTGACTGGAAGACCAGTGGATCAGGAGACAGTCACTCCTTTTAGTCCTATCCCTTGCCTTCCTCAGCCAGCCCTGTCTTTGCAGTTGCTCAGCAATGCTCAGGCTCAGAGCCTTTTTCTCTTTTGTTTGGATTTGCCTTGATGCAGCTTTCGTTTTTCTTCCTGTGATTTCCACACCGCTTGTTGAACAAGGCTGGACTTTGGAATGAGGTGGGGTGTATCACACCTTTGGAACAGGTTTCCCCTTCCAAAGGAGCATTCCTCTCTCTTTTATGTCACTGCATGCTGCAGTGCCAGATATGATGCCAAATTCCATGTGAGGCATTGTGTTCTTCCTGTTTTAAGAACACAGCAGATCCAAGATCCATACAGTGGGTTGTGTAAGGGAAGAATAACAGATGCTTAAAGGAATAATAGGCAAGTAGATGGTAATTCTCTAATTGACTTCTCCAGCATTCCATAAAGAAGTCCATGACTTATGTATTTATTATGAATGACTGTAGCTTGCATTCATGGCTGTTTGGTAGCCAGCCCATTATTCTTCTCTCTTGTTTTTCTTATAACTGTTGCAGTTTTCATTCTGATCTCCTGGTGGAGATTAATAGTTTTTTCTTCCGAGCTGAGTCACAAACAAAAGAAAATCCTGTGATGATGAGAAATGAGTAGCAACTGTTTTCTAAGCCTGACTAAAAAAAGATCACTGTAAGATTGTACTGTTCCTGCCAAGTTTCCACAAGAAGCTCGTTATTACTAAGGAACTGTAAACTGTTGAAAAAAAACTTGTAATGGAAACAATGATGGTTTAACTGTAGGGCTTGTGGGCACCTCCAAACAGCAGAGCTTTTCCATCTCCTGACTTTCCAGCTTCCCAAGTACCAGTTCCTTGCTGCTGCATTGCTTTAGTCATCCCTTGTCAGTGAATAGACTGGTTTCAGCAGCACTGTTGTTCATACTAGAAATACATTGCTCAGGGTGGATCAGCAGAGTGTTGTTTCCAGCCTGTTACACAAAACAAATGTACACCTAAATCTGTGGCTTTCTTTCCTGGTTTTGGTGGCACACACTTCTCAGTGAGGTCCAGGTTATGACTGGTGAAGAACACAGTTAAAGTACACTATTTTCACTAGAGGAGCAATAAAACCATCTTGAGAATGGAAGTGGATATAAATAGAATTTGAAATCTGTCAAATTTTATAAACTGCTCGAATATTTTCATGTCCTACATCTACAGTATTTCGTGTCATTTTCCTGCATTAGTCATTTTTCTGTTTCCTTTCTCTCCTTAGTTGTAGGAAATAGGGAAGAACAACAAAGCTGTCAGAGAATGTGAATCAAGAGAGGTGATCAGCTTTCTGCAGTCTGTTCCTGCATAGAAATGAGTTTTAGATATGAGTGTGGCACTTCAATCTCAGTGTTAATCCCCATCTGCAGGCGTTCCATAGGGCTTGATGCTCACTTAGAGTTGTTGAACACCATCATCTGTCCAAGCTCAAGTGAGCAGCCATTTCCCCAACTTTTTGTTTGTTAACTTTACAACAGCTTGGATTTCTTTCCAGTACCTGAAGAGGACTACAAGAGAGCTGGAAAGGGACTTTTTGCAAGGGCCTGCAATGATAGGACAAGGGGCAGTGGCTTTAAACTGAGAGTGGGTAGGTTTGGATTAGATGTGTATCACCATGGGGGTGCTGAGGCACTGAAGCAGGTTGGCCAAAAAAGTTTTGGCTGCCCCATTCCTGGAAGTTTTCGTGGCCAGGCTGGATAGGGCCCTGTGCAACCTGATCTAGTGCAAGGTGTCTCTGCACATAGCAGAAGGCTTGGAATTGGATGACTTTTAAGCTCCCTTCTAAATCATGACACTAGTAAAAAGTCTTTGTTACCTGTATTAAATAGATGGTTTTTGAACACCTTTGCTTTGCAGTACAAGGATTTTGGTGTCATCTGTCTTGTATCTAAAGCTTGTTTTTTTAGGAATGTAGCAGTTTACTTCTCTGTACCTGTTCCACAAAACAAGCATCTAAAATTCTTCTGTGTCTCATTTCAGAACTACTATGGAACCTTGGCAGCCTTGCAGGTTTGGAAGGCTCAAATCCAAGTTTGGAAAGGCCTTTCCCTGTCCCCATGATTTGCTGGCTGAGGAGCTTCATTAGAATGGCTTTTGAACAAATTGGATTGAACATGGAATCAGTAAGTGTCTCAAAATTACTTTGTGTTTTCAGAAAATAAGGCATAGAAAGCACTTCATGTTTTTTAGTTTGTACTTCTCTAGAAGAGCACTTGAGGTATATTCAATACTGGAATGATTCTGCATTGCTGAAAAGTCATTAAGTTTATTACTTGGACACTGGAATCTTGAGTAATAAATGTGTTAAAAGTACTGTGCAGTTCCTTCTGGTTGTAATAAACTGTTTACTTTGTAAATACTGCTTCTCATGCTGGACTTCCGTGTGTGTTTTGAACCTGAAGGAGAATTTCATCTTGTTTCTAACAGCGACAAAAAATAATCTTATTTCTTCTTCTTACCTTGGAGATACAAAAAGCCCCATGAAACTGAGGTGATTATAATTGTGTGCCATTTACCTCTTCTGTGCTATAGTTACCTCTTCTGGAGGTGTAACAGTACATGAGAGAGTACAGCTGTATTCTTTACTGGGTAAACAGAGGAATAGGCATGCATAGCTCTCCTCTTGGAGGCGACTGTATAGAGAGTTTTCTTTGAATGCTTAGCAGAGAGAGACAGAGAGCTGCTACACATCAACTGCTCTGTCACTGGAACCTTCAGGAAGTTATTTGAATACAAATGTTGACCTCAGTGCAGTAATCCCTGTAAGATTTTGAAGTATTTCGATGTTTTAAGAATGGGGAAATCCTTAACAGCTATGTGCAATATTTAGTCAGTATTATGGTGGTAGAACATTTTATCAGTCCTGGGAATCTATGGAGAGCAAATTGTTTATACAGTGTAAATTAAAATTGACAAGAAGAATCTGTATTTTAGGATTTTATTTGTATTTTGATCTGAGATTCCATGCAACTTTGAAAATTCAAAGATTAATAATATGTTGCATTATGACACTGGTAATTCAGCAATTTCAGCCTAAATAGGGAGAGGAACAAGTTTTTGATCTGTTTCTCCCCATTCTCATGCAGTTACATTTCCAAATGTCAGCTGCTGTGGACAGCAGCAGAGCACTGATGCAATAAGAGTGTATGACTAAGTAGCATTTTGCAGACTTGCTCAGCCAGTGCTTCAAGTCAACAAGGAGTTGCGTGAACTTGGTTAGAGCAGTGCTGAGACCTCAGCTCAGCTGAGCAGGGAACTGACTTTACTTGCATCCCTTTTGGCACAGTTTGCGTGCAGTTTTCAGAAAATAATGTCCTGGCGTATCTTGTATAACCAAAACTGAGTCACTCAGCATTTTGGTGCACCAAGCCACTGTTGTTGAAGAGCCCCAAGGGCATTTGGAAACCAGATATTTTTGAGTGCTAGTCAACAACTTGTCTGTGGTCTGAGCAACACCTAAACAAGTTTTGCTGCTTGTTTAAAATGTATTGCACTTGTGTTGGTAATAGAGCATGTAGTCTAGACTCTCTTGCTGTTGTGGAAGTATTTCTGCAAACTAATTAAGCCTGCCTTTGACTGGATTATTTGTTCCAATGCCCCATCACTTGAGTTTCTTGCCAACAGTTCTGCTTTAATCAGGATCAGTTGTGAGTAATGAGACTGAATTACTGTGGTGCTGTTTGTTGGTGACTTGTTCTTGAAGGCCACTGATGTACCTGCTGTTTGCTGAGCCATGTAAATAAACAGCAAGGGTGATAGGCACAAATGTGAGGGCTTTGTTGAGGCAACCAAAATGCAGCTTCAATAGACTGCTCTGCATTGAAAGATTGGTGTTCAGCTCACCAGTGTATTAAGCAAGAGAATGTATTTTTTATAGAATGGGAAAAAATTAGATCTGAGTGGATTCATGGCAAAGTTGCAGCTGTGTTGTGAGGATGTAGCAAAGCATATGTGCAGTGCACATTTATTTTGTCAAAGTCTTTACATTTCAGTCAAGCCAGAGGAAGGAAGGATAGAAATTAGAAATAGGCAAAATGTTTGTGTAAAGTTTGTGAAATAATCCAGGGGTCAATACCGTGGAACATAAACTTTCTTTTTTAATAGAACCTTCAACATCTGTGAGTCTTTGCTTAGTATATCAAATATTCAGCTGTTATGCAACTCCCACAGCACCACTGCAGTCATCATACAGGCAATATTGCCATTGCCAATCCAGAATAGCCTGGATTTCTCCTGTTTTCTTTGTTGGGCAACCTTCTATCAGGATGTCAAGTTTGCTTGAAGCTATGATCTTTTAAAAACTGAGGTCTGACTAGTAAATTCATACTTACAGCCATAATTAAACACTGGCCAAGTTTTTAAAATTTCCATACAATGTTCTTATTGTTTACTAACAATATACCCTGTGTTAGAGTCTTCTCATTTTTCTTTTTCTTGTTGGTATTGCTTTTGTTGCCTTTGCTTGTGCTGAAATCTTTCCTACTTCACTCCAGGGTGTTTGCTTCTGTTCTGGCTCATTTTGTAGTGTTCTTCTAGGATTAAACTCGCATTTTATTTCCTTTCATAAGGCTGTTGTAAATACTAAATACAACAAAAAGAAGCAAATTTAATCCCTGTTGAAACAACACAGAGGAAATATAAATTGCAGTAGAAAGAGTTGTAATGAAGCCTGGTGTGTTGAGCTGCTATGGGCAGTTTTGTCTAGGTGGGTCTAACGTTTTGGGGCAGGGAACAAAGTTCCTTTCTTACAAAAATTTCATCTTATTTTCTCATTTTTCCTTTCCTTTACGCTTGAATTTCACAGTTACATTTTCATATTTATTGTAGCTGATACTTATTTGCATTAATAATGGTAGACACTATTCCTGTTTTAGAAGAGCTCTTAATTCTGAAAGAAAAAAGATGTTTTGAGAAATGAAGAATTATGTGACTTTATGAATTTTCAGTGATTAAGTGGCTTTTCTTGAAACCCTATAAAAAGAGGTGTCTGACTGAATGTAGGTTCTTTATTGTCTTGAAAATTCAAATACTGTGTTCTTGAAGATGCTTTCAGCTCCTGAAGTATTCTGCATTACCTGATGTATTATTTTGGCTTTAGACTAAATACAAAGGCTGTCTTGACCTTGACTAGCTATATTGTACTGATGATGTGTAATGTATTTGTGCCAGTTTGGAGATAGAATGTAAGGAGTTCACTGGGACAGAATTCAGTATACAAGCATTATATCCTACTCTAGCATGAAAGGAATTTCTAAATGCATTTAGCAAAAGCGTGGTATGGAAGAATAAGGGAGAACTGTTACAGGGTGAAACAAAAATGAGTTCTTTTAACAGCTGGCTTCTTTATTTTTCCCATGCAGGTGCTTTGGTCAAGCAAGCCTTATGGTTCATCTCGAAGTATTGTAAGAAAAATTGGCAGTAACCTCTCTCTTATACAGTGTCCAAGAGTTCACTTTCAGGTAGGTGTTCTCAACAGTTTAGATTCTGTGTTTCACTATACTGATAAAGGGATTTACTCATGGCTAGAAGGTTTGTAAAAGTAGAATATTATGAACTAGACGTAGGAGAATTAGCCTACTTAAGTTCTCTCTCCTTTCAGTTCACATTTTTTCCAAATAAGAAACTTGAAAAAAATATTCATAAAAGAGAAAAATGAAACCTATTTATATAAACAGTACTTATAAACTAGGCTTGTAAAGATGAACAGTATTAAAAATACTTGGGAAAATAAACAACTTTATCAGAAATAAAAAAGTTAGTAACAAGATAACATGAGTACCCTGTTTGCTTTTGTTTAAAATACAAGGTTGGCACTGTGTAGGTGAAAGGGTAGGGTAAAGAGCAAGTGTAAAAGCTTAAGGAAGTGAAAACCCATGCTTTCCATAATGAGTCTTTCAGGAACAGATGGGAAAGTGGAAGCTGTTACACATAATCTCTTCAACTCTGGTGTTAGGGGTAGGGAGTGGGTACAGAATTGGAGAAATTTAGTGTTTGAAATTCAGGCTGAGAGAGAAATGTTTCGTGGGCTGAGCAAGGGCGGGGAGTGTAAAGATGAATAGAGGGAATCAGCTGCCACACTAAGATAAAGTCATTTCCACACTGCTACATTTTTCAATGCTTAAATTAATTTCTTTATCATAAATGCGATGTATGAACAATATTTAGACTTGAAATTACAGTAGCAGAACCAGATAGTTCAGATTACTACAGGAGCCTTATTGGTGTGATAGTATAAGCCATGCAAACATTTTGCCTCTCTTAAAAAATAACATTGAGAAAGCTGGGGGCAGCCATCTCACATTCCTAGTGGCTTGCTGAAAAAAAAAAAAAATAAAGGGATGTGGGGTTTTGTGCAGGTGAGGACAACAAATGGTATGCTGGGTTAAACTTTTGAAAATATAATTCGTAGGTGTTTTGCCAGCAAGAAGGCTCCATGTGCCTCAGATTTAAAAGGTAGTGAAGACCTCCCGTGTGTCTGATTTTCTGCACTGTAAAGGCCATACAAGGGAAGATGATGTTCCTTTGCAGTTAACCTAATACTGACTTCTCTTAATAGAAGACATTTCTGGTTTATGTTCTTTCAAGGAATGGCAAGATATATCTGGGGAATCTGTTCCTGATTATTTTTAGTGTTTAGGCAAATAAATAAATACATAAATGTTTTGGTCTGGGTTCTGTTAAAATAAATGTAGTATTTGCCTTTTAGTCCTCTTAAAGAGACATTCATTCAGTTTTGTGTGTGCACTAAGTATAAGCATTCAACTTTTATAATGTGAAAGGAAAGGATCCTAAAAACAGAAGTACAGTTGTGAGAGTTGATTTCATTAGAAATAGGAATTTCAAAATTTGAGCCTTGAAACACATGAAAAGTTCTATGGTTTGTGCAGACTCTAAACTGCTTTAATATATAAACTGCTGAACATGTTAATTGTGATGCTAACATCTGTTTTTTATGTCTTTATCTCAGCATTAAGATTCTATAGTGACATTCAATACTGATCTCGATGGTTTTCATGTTGCAACTGACACTTTCCTATAGCTGTCTCCTCCTCTTTCTTTCTTGCCAGCTTTAACTCTCTTATGAAAGGACCATGAACTGAACCTTGCTGTAAGTCACTCTATTTTAAAAAAATGGATCAAATCTTACTCGCATCGTCTGAGGGTGCATGGATGTAATCAGTGTTTGTAACCCCAGAGCAGCAGGCTTTCCACAGGTCTGCTTTTTCCTTATGATAAATGCATGAGACTCATTGAGAGAATCTCTATAATGCTCATACCTCCCTTCTAGCATGCTTTTGCTCAGCTAGTCTGAAAAAAGAATAGTAGCCAAACATTTTGATGTTTGAGGTCTACTGACTCTGTTGATCTTGCCATAGCCAACACTTAAATTAATTGCTAAATACTAAAATGCTGCTTACATATTCAGTTATGTAGAGCAGGGCTTATGTACCTTCTGTACTCTATATGGCACAAACAAATGAAAATAGTTCATATAGATCTTTTGTATGTCATAGTTTTTAGATTTATATGTAGTCTTTAGGAGAAAATAAAACTAAACTTACCAGTTTAGCCTTGGTAGATTCAACCAAACCTAGAGTAGTGCCTCTCAAGATAGCATCCTTCAGCTACAGCACCTCTGCTTTAGTCCCATGCTTCTCCTGTCTGTCTGATGGATACCTGATAACTCACTGGAAGTCACCTAATAAATTGGTGTGCATGTATCAAATGTCTGAATTTACTGGGCTAATTTGAAAAATCACAGCGAGTTTGTCTTACTTGAAGCATTTCCAAGTGTTTAATACATAACTGTATTAGTAATTTGAAACAAGAGGTTTTTTATTCTGTCCTGGAGTGTATAAAAACCTCTGTTCAGCCTGGCACTGTGTGGAGCAAAGAGAGGATCAGGGCAGGTGCCCTGCCCGGGGACACAGTGGCATTTCCGTGGTGTAGCGATGATCACATTCGCCTAACGCGCCACAGGTCCCCGGTACGAAACCACGCGGAAACACTGGCGGGGCCGACTCCTTCTCTGGGAGTTGGACTCGATGATTCTTTATGTGTCCCTTCCTGCTCGAGGTGCCAGAGCACCTCAGTGTGTGTGTGTGTAGTCTTGAGAAATCCCTGATGGGTCTGCAGCCCTCAGGCATGTCTGTGTGTGCTGCGTACATGCACATTGAGGCAAAAAGCCTGCGAAAGAAGAAGTGGAGGAAGCAGCTACACATTTTCCAGAGAAAGAAAAGCAGGCTATGGCATTGATTCATTCAGTTCCTGCCGTCCAGTAGAACTGTGCCTCTGTTTTCAGTACTCTCTTCTCCATTTTAGGTGCTGGCAGAGCAGTTGTTCCAGTGTTTTTTCTGCTGGGATTGACTGGAGGAATAGGGTAGTTCACAGGCAGGTGAAGGTTTTGAGAGATGGGTATTGGCTTTTCTCCTTTAAATTAAAGTAAAAATCTTGCATTAACTTGAAATTCAAATTCCACTGCTGAGGAAGGCTTTGTTGTTTTTAGGGATAGAGAAAAGAAACATCTGTATATGGGGTAACAAGCAGATTCTGTTTATATATAAATACGAATTAAAATTAAGAAGAAACTTGTATCACAATATAACAGAAGGCTTACTACTAAATCTTGGATTAGAAGTTATTTATCTCATGATGCAGGAGTTCTGGCAGTGGTAAATATATTCCTTACTGTTGATTTAGAAAATTATTTTTGATTCAAGTATGTGTAGTGCCTTTATTTAAAAGTGGCTTCAATCTTTTAATGGTAATATTACTGCCAGAAAAATCTGTACCACCTGCAAGAAATGGCTAATACAATACAGATGTTTTAAGTTGCCATTAACATTAATACAAATGCTGTGGTCCTGAAAATTTCTCTTCATTTTTAAAAAGGAAAATGCCAAGGAAACCTCAAACAGCAAAAATCCTAACATGCAATATAGTATTCTCTAGACTGCTTTAAAGAGAGGCAGACTGTAATGGTATTAGGCACAACTGTTAATGTGATAAACATATTACCATCTGTGCTGATGCTACCTGGAAAAAACCCTGTTGTTTCCAAATGATCTGATGGTGCCAATACGCACTCCTGGGAGCTGTGATAAAGACTCTCATACAAGTGAGAGTGTGAGGTGAAGGCAACTAATCTCAATTTCTAAGGTTGTTTGCAACAACTCCTGGGGAAAAAAACAGCCCCAAGCTCACAACTTCTCTCTTCCTGAGACTTCTGTATCAGAGGCTACTACTAAAATGTGTGTGGATGTTCTTCTGAAATGATTTCACCTCATCCAGGCTGCAGTCCTACTATGATAGGTCTGCTACTAATTCAGATTAATGGTAACAGTTCATAGTAGTTTGGTCTTGCAGAGTGGGGTTGCCTTGAAAACTGACCAAAGTGCCAGTGGGCTGGATGCAGACTGTCCTCGCAGCCTGGCACCTACTGCCACCATCTCTGTCAGTATTTCCAGCTTCTTGGCCACTGCTGGCCACAGGCAGCACTTGAACAGCTGCAACAACTCCTGCAGATTTGGCTGTGGGTTTGTTTGTAGAGCTAGACTCAATGATTTTAGAGGGCTTTTCCCACCTTAACCAATCTGATTCTTTGGAATACAAGTGAAAGCTGGGGCATGTATGCATTGGAGATACGGAACTCAAGGTGAAGACTGAGCAGAGCAAATTACTGAAAGTTGTTTCAGTAGCTTTTGTCTGCTGAGGTACTGAGCCCAGGCTGCTCAGGAGTCCAGTGACTCTGAACATGTGCCCTGGTCTGACCTGGGGAAAGCAGCCAGTATTTCAAAATAGATTTGAAACCATTTTGTTGAGCTGTGACTATGGAGCAAGTATTGATGGTCCAAACAATTTCTCGAATCACCATTCAGGTCACTTAACTAGAAATTGAAGAAAGGTTCCAGTCTCTGAAGCTTTGCTCACCTTTGGCTTCAAACAGCTGTAAAGCTAATGGCCAGAACCATGCTGGAAAATGGTCCATTTGTTTGGCATGTTGTAAATAAGATTGTTAGTAGTGTATAATGTTATGATTGCATCCTACCTCTCACTCAAAGTCTTTGTGATTACTGAGCTGGTAGAATTGGCTTTTTGCCTGGTTTTGGGGTTGCTTTGCTTGTTTGCTTTTCCCCCTGTGCAATGTACATACTTCTTGTACAGAAATTCAGAAGTTGTAGGGAAAGGGAAACTTTGGCAGAATTTCACTTTAAAAATAATAGTATGTCAGAGCAAAATACTTAAGAAGTATTGGCAGCCTTAATGTCTTTTTTTAACTACTGGTCATGAATGTAATTTAAAAACATTTGAGCTAATTATTTATTTAATGATAAATAGTATATAATTTGATAATAATTTAATAATAAATATATAATTTGAGTTAATGATATATTTAATTATTTGAGTTAATATAGAAAACTGTGTGAGAATGTTGATGTTTGTTTGTCTTAAAGGTAACAATTTGCATTGTATTTTTAGTGTTGATTAGCATCATGTGATGGTGTATGTAGTTAGCCATGAATTTCTGCAAAGTGGTCAGCAGAATGGATTGAATAGTTTGAAGTCAGTGAAATGGTTCTGGACTGAGCACAGGACAGAAATAAGTGTTTCAAGTCTACGGATATGTTTTGTGCCTGCATATGTTAATAGTTACATGTAGCCTCAGCAGAAGTATTGGGTAACATAAATGTGACTTGGGCTGAGAGTATTGACTCTAAAATCTTCAATCTTGCCTTTAAAATGTAGCTTATTTCTCATGTCACGGAAGGAAACAGTCCTACGCAACTCAGAGAAGATGCAGTGGCCTCCTTTGCTGATGTGGGATGGATTGCTGAAGAAGAAGGTGAAGCCTCTACAAGGCTCAGGTATGTTTCTGAAATCTTTTCTCTGAACTGAGAGGAAGAAGCCTCACTTCTCTCCAGTGAGAATCTACTGTGCATTACAGTTAACAGAGAGCACTTGAGTGCTGGGAGAAGAGACAGAGGTAGGGTCTGGAAAAGAAGTAGCAGAGGTTAGACTAATAGGATTACAAAACTTGTTGGAAAACATACAGGAGATTGGCATTATACAAGGAAGACTTTGGATTTTATTTATTTATGTATTGCAAAGAAGTGCACACAATAGCTTCAAGCAGTGAAAATGTCTGCTGTGCTATGGCACAATTGCTGACAGTGATTCTCTGGTTCTCCTGAGATTGTCATTACCATGGGGCAGTGAACTGTACAGCTTCCTCATTAGCAGCCACGGTCATTCTGGCATTGCAGGAATTGGCACGTTGTTTCTCACCTTTGTGGTTAAGGCTCTGCAGTCTACTAAGTACAATGAAAAAAATTGTGGTTTGGGTTTCATATCTTTAATCTTCATAACAAAAACTGGCAGGGAAGCATGTGAGCACATGTGTCCAGAATGATGGGATAGGTGCTGTTGTGTTGGACCACATGTCTGTCACTACATGGAACAGTTTGGCTGAAGGGATGAAGTTCTGTCTTCCATCCTGCTCAGGTAGTTGCTCAGACTATCCAGAAACAAAGGTACAGTTCTCTAGTGCAGATGAGGTTTTCCTTCTAAACAAACTAACCTGTCAGAGAAGGGCACAGGTTGTTGGCTTCAGAGATTACAGGAGGACACTGTTCTTAATTTGAAAGCATAAAATAGGTTAGTTATGACCTAGATGCCCTCCAACATGACTTGCTACAGTGAAGCTTTGCATAACAAACATTGTGGCACTGCCACATTAATTTCACAAACTCAGAGGGGAGTCACAGAAATCAGCACTTGCTTGGGAAACAATTTCTGAAGTCTGTTTGATCCAAAGGAAATGACCTGTCCCACACTACTTTTGTTTGCACAGAAGTGTTTGGTTTAAGGGTTGAACTGTAAAGCTATTACATTTAATGGAGACAACAGGGAGAGAATGGCTCTTTGGTGCTTCAAAGAAGCTATTAGGAAAGATGTAGGACTGCATATTTGCTGCATGGGAAGGGGGGAGCAGGGACAGATGGATGTGGGATGGGACTAAAATAATCCTGCAGATACGTAGTGACCTTAAGGCAAACAGCTTATGATGGAGCACGGGAAGTGAATTACTTAGCAAATATGAGTATTTCAGTGTGCACTGTTTATTACGTCTGTGCACAGTATTAGTAGTGGAGCTGGTATGCAATAGGTGTTTTCCAGGCATTTGAAATTCTCTGTTTCCACAGGATCACATAGGTGTTACTGTTAAATATTTATCCACTGTAAAATTTAGTAAACAGTCTTGCAGACATAGATTTTTTTTTTAATGTGAATACAGTTTTACAGGGGAAGCAACTAAATGACAAATCATTTTTCTTCTACCCTTTAGTCAGAGCAGTAGTGACAACTCAGGCATAATATTTTCCCATAGTGTTAGATTCCAATCAAGACATCTCCTTAAAACTCTTATTACTGCTCTGAGCAGAAAATACCCTTTGTTATTTAGCTCTTCTGCTCCTTTAAAGAGTTTCTGGACAGCAGGCTTTAAGGAGTGAGGGGACCACTGGCTCCTTCCACCTTACTAAGGGAGAGCAGGGAGGTGGCTGCTATAGGAGGTATCCTGTTCTCAGCATTGCTCTCTATTCCTGTCTAGATAACACCACCTAAATTTTCTCATCCATGATAATAATCAATTCTCCTTGATCAGATTTCTGCAAGTTGTGCTGATGGTTTTTGTCAGTGTCCTAGAAGACTTAAATGTGTATCTAATCCTGGTTTGGTGTAGTCAGAGCACAGGGCTTGTTCCAGCCTTAGATCTTGGCTCTTGCTTTAGGTCTAGCACAACTGCAGATCCAGCATGCTGAGCACCCACAGTAGCTTAATCCACACATCCAGAGTGATGGGGCCCTTGGGCAGAGTTAGCCTGGGGCCATTCTATCCACTTCAAAAAGTCCTTTTACCAGTCCCTATTCTCTCTCTCCTGTTTAAATAAACAATGGCATGCCTGAGAAGTTTGGAGATTGACATTAAGGAGGATTGAGGAGTTAAGTATGTGGCCACATTTTGTGTTTTAAAGTTTATGATAATTTGTTATCGTCCTTATCAATCCTTATCAATTCTACTTACAGAATCATAGCGTGCATTGGAAGGGACCTTTAAAAGCCATCTAGTCCAAGCCCCCTGCAATGAGCAGGGACATCTTTAAGTCAATCAGATTCCTCAGATTCTTGAGATAAACGTTTTTAAAATGCTGGTGTCTTTGTAGGGGCTTAGTGGACTTCCCTGAGCAGATGCTCAATAATGCCTCAGTGTTTAACATGGCTTGAGCTTTGCTGGGTATTAAGAGAAGGCAACAGAGTTACATTTGCTTGTGAAAAGCAGAGAGAAGTCACAGGCTCTTTAAAACTGTAGGAAATTTTCTTCTCTGTAGTTCTAATTATTGTGTTAGAAAACTAGATATTTAAGACCTTTTCCCATCAACTGACAAGCAGTCTCTGCACCTCTAAGCTGTTTCATGTATTCTGTATTTCCCAGTGCTGCTAAAATAGGAAAATTTAAAAAAAATTAAAGTGCAAAAATATCTTGTGGAACTGAGAGATTCTTCCTTCTTTAGAGGAGTCAACTGCAAATGGCTGTTTGCTGCCCATGGGGAAAAATGGTAGCATTTAAGGGAAGAAAAATCTTAATTCAAATAAAATATACAATAGGTTTGAGGCAGACAAATAGATTGGGATAAGGGGAAATGTATTCCTTTTTTTTTACTGAAACCAAGGATTCTACAAAACGCTGTCTGGGGGAAGAGAAAAAACACAGCTCATGATGCAAATAGAAAGGATGCGAAGCTCTAATTTACCTTTAACCATTTAAAGTTTTAATGAAAGTGATTTGTATAAAACCAATTCTGAAGTCAGGTCTTCAACTTGTACCCCTGATCTGTAAGTAACATTGGTTTTGTTTTTATCTATTTCAAAGCCTTTAAAGTATGTTGTGATATTTTTTTTGTTACAGGTCAGAAGTCTGGTCAAAACCAACGCAGCCTGTTCCAGGCGAAGCGCATCATCCCAGGAAATCCCCACACAGACAAAGGTCCTTGCAAAGCCCATCGGGAGAGGAGCCAGTGCCCAGGAGCGCAGTGATGGCAAACGAGGAAGCGCTGCAGAAAATCAATGCCCTGGAAAATGAACTGGCCTCTTTAAGAGCACAAATAGCCAAAATTGTAACCTTGCAAGAGCAGCAGAACTTGGCAACAGGTACTAAATTTGCTGTACTCTTAGCAAAAGAGTACAGACTTCATGAGTGTGTCCCTTTTATAATTCATACTCTGCTAATTCTTTTTTGTGAGATACTGCAACACAAGCACTTCTCCATATTGTTTTGGTTAGTTTGGCACAATAACCAAGGGGTACAGAATAGGTCTTGAAGACGAGTGACTTGCCAGATTTTCTGTATTTTATAGTATTCCTAAAGTCTTCATGTTTGTCTGTAAATCTGCCAGAGTTCTGAATCTGTGAATGAGTAAAGAAGTATTAAACAGCTTTCAGAGCAAAGCTCATGATAAACATGATGGCTTAAACCAAACTAAAAGAATGTAACTTAATTACTGACACTGAAGTCTTTCCCATCAGTAAGGAAATAGGCTCTCTGATATCATTAAGTATTCATACAAGATGCTAATTATGCTTTTGGAATATGTAATATACATCTCAAGTAACAGAAAAGGCAATTAATTGTTTACTGCAATCATCTCTGGGACCAGACACATTGTCCATATGGAACCAAAAGTGGTGCACTGTTTCTGGTAGTAAACAAAATAATTCTTTTCCTGAATTTCTTTCTCTTCTTTCCATCACCTCTGACTCCTTTCAGTTTTAAGTCTTCAAAGATTAGCAGGAGAGGGCCCTTGTTGGCTGCAGATGACAGGCATTTGGTTGTCACTCTTTCCTAAGGTCACTTAACAAGTACAGCTTTGCCTGTGTTTGTGTATAAAATCATATTCTGATTTTTCAGATGCTCCTTTAGCTGTTAACTGATAGCGGTTACTTTATTTTTCCTGTACTGCTCCTATTCAAAACTGTGAAATCGTTTTAAGGATCACCTGGTTTCACTCTTGAATTTTAGTTATGGTGGGGAGGGTGGGGACATGTGAAGTAACTATAAACTTATTTTTAATTTTTTCCCTTTACCTCTGTTTATTAGGGAAATTAAATTTTATTTTATCATCTTTACCTCCCTCTTCTGGTAGAACGTGGTAATGACACTGTGTGTTTGGCTGCAGGTACAAGGAGTAGACTCCTCAGTTTTATTTCTATAAATATCTTTACAGACTTTATACTCCAAGCCTCAAAACTCTGGTTTGATCTGGTTTTTCTCATTTTTTTAAAGGTGCAATTAAACAGAGGTTTCTTCATTTATTTGTCAGGTTATTACTGATACTATATTTATTACACCTATGTTTACCTGAAGTATACAAGGAACTCAAAATCAAGATTATTGTGAGAATCTCTATGACTAGAGACAGATGAGTAGCTGACCGCCTAAAAACCCTCAACCTCGGACAGCTGGAGTAAGCTTCAATTTAAGCACTGTTTGAGCTCTGGAATTCACATTTTAAAATCTTGCATGGTAATTTCTTACTTGTGATGATAAGTAGGAAGAAACACTGCTCCTGTGGCAGATTGTGCCTTCCAGCTCAGTAGCTGCCTCTGACAAGAAAGGGAAATAAATACTGGTAACATTAGGGCAAAACATAACTAAAAGATGTCATGGTGTCCATCCCACTGCAGTAAAGACACAAATGCACCTGGAATTAGGACTGGAATTTCAAAGGATGCTTCTAACTTTTCAAGAAGGATTTTCATGTGGCTTTTTAGCTGAGTCTGTTTAGGTGGTTTAGGAATGAAGAAGTTACAATCTAAAGCTGGCAGAGGGGATGCAATTGAAGTTACTACAGTGATTTTCCTACCCCCCGAGCGTTTGTGACATGTGGAGGGGAGTTACAAGTAAACTGACTTGTAATGCATGTTTTATTTGTAGTTGGGTCCAGTCCACTTGCTTCAGCTGCTGTCCCTGTTCCACCACCGCCACCACCTCCTCCTCCTCCTCCTCTGCCACCACCCCCTCCCTCAGGTCTGGGTCAGAGTAAGTCTGCAGTTGATCTCATTAGAGAGAGGAGAAATAAAAAAATGAACACTGGCGACAATGTGGTGGAAAACGGGCCAAAGAGACCTGAAGTACCAAACATGCTGGAAATCCTCAAAGACATGAACAGCGTGAAACTACGCGCGGTGAAAAGGTAAAAAATGTCAGTGCACCAAGACTGGCATTAATGATTTGTTTTTAGGACTCAAAACTGTTTCAGGGTGAGAGAGATGCTGATGCCATTTTCTTTTCTAGATCCTCAGAAGATACAAAATCTAAAGTGTCTCAGCCTGCAGATCCTGCAACGTTAATAGCAGAAGCTCTCAAAAAGAAATTTGCTTATCGATACCGAAATGATAGCCAAGGTGAAACAGAAAAAGTGATTCCAAAGGCTGAAACAAAGACACAGAGTGAGGTAGTGCTGGTGAGTATTGTGATTCTGACCACATCCTTGGACTAAATTATAGTTGTGCAAACCAACCTACGTCTTTCTGCTAACGTATGTAGATGTTATACAAGTTAGCTTCTCTGTCCACAAAACCCTGTGAAGTACTGCTGATGGGCCAGGACTTTTGGCAGTCATGTTTTTAGTGGCAAGTCTTAGGATTGTGTACTTGGCCCTAGCTTTAAAAAGTCCTGTTATAGTTTTGTCATTTTTTAAAACAGAAATGTTTTCTGTTGCCACAAGCATCTGGTGTTGAGAAAACCATTGCTAAGGGTTCACATCGAATCCAGTCTGAACTGAGTTTGCCTGTTACTACCAACCTCAGCCATTCAGCTGGTGCAGCTGAAACTTTGAAGCAAGATCCTGAAACATATAAGACATTCTTAGGAATTTGGAAAATAAATTGTTCAGAATGCCTGCAGGATCTTGGTTCTTTGGTATAGAGAGTTTCTTGTAAGAATTGGAAATGCTGAGTATATGAAAGCAATTCCTTTATAGTGTGAGATTGTTAAAATGAAATTGTATTTAAAGTCCACCTCCTGGCACAGGTTATTAATGGCTTCTAGTTTATTTCAGATGGATTTGAATTTGGTTTTTAAGGTGTGAACATTCAAAATACAAGTCTTTATCAATGCACACTTAAAAACCAGCCTGGTATAGATCAGGTTTTTTTGTCAGCAATCCTTGAAGCCCTGTGCTTATGGAACCAGAGAGGAAGAGTAAAGAGGGTTTTTTTCATTCGTGTGATTGAAAAAATGCACATGGAAGTCCAAAAGCTGACTCTGCTCTCAGTTAGGTTTTAAGAAAAATAACATTTCCATGCCACAAATCTCAGCACTTTTGGCTACTTCAGCTAATTAATGTTGACTTACTTGCCTTTTGGCCTCTACTGGTTTATTTCTGTAATGTTCAGGCTGTTCTTCTCAACTAAAAGGCTAGATGTTTCCTAAGAATTAATCACATTTCCTCAGCATCTCTGGTGCATTAAGAAGAACACGAGTTGGCAGTGTTTATTCACAAAGGGTTTTTTCATGATTTTCTAGTTTTGAAATTTATAGTCCACCTTTTGAGGTAAAGAATCATCAAGTCCTCAAGAGCTAAGAGAAATGAAGGTTTTCATTAAATGATAGCATGGTGATCCATAATGAGCTAATAAAATCTGTCCATGGGTTACTTACCAGTATCTAACTTTGTTAAGTCAGACCTGTATGGTGTCTTTGTGTGACAGTTTTGGAAAGGACTTGCACAGAAATGCAGGGTAGAGTAAGAAGCACTGTTAAAGTGCTGCTGGAGCCGTTGGTTGTCAAGGTGTACTGACAACTGTGTCTGTCTCCTTATTTTACTGTGACAGACCAAACTGCCTCCGGCCCTGCTGCAGCAGGTCGTTGGCTCCCTCCTCTGAGCAATTTCAGCTGTTGCTGACACAAGTTTTCCTTTACTTTGTGACATCCACATGCAGAGAAGCAGGGTGATAAAGGAAATTATTTCTGCCCCAGTTCTGCTTTTACTACTTGGATAGATAGTAGTTCAACAAGGGTCCTGTTGGAAGCAATCTGAGCATGTTTCTGGTTTTCTTTCCAGTTTGGACCACACATGCTGAAGTCTACAGGAAAAATGAAGACTTTAATTGAAAAATCTTAGTGTTCAAGATTATTCTGCAAAAGACTGTTGAGCTGCTTTGTATAAAATATTTTATGCTGCAAACAGCACTAGTACTGAGTGGTCTCTTTCTCACAGCACAGAGAGACCTAATGTGAAAGGTGGAAATGAGGCACTAAACATGTTTGTGTGTATGTGATTTATCAAGGGAATAAATTGGACCATTATACTCAGGTATTAATTTTGTATTCAAGCCTGGCTTTCCACTCAGATTTATGTGATGGGTTTAGTTTATTAACACTAAGTTATATATGCAACATTTTTTGTGCATAACTGACAAGCTTAAAAATTTGTGTACATGTTATTAATTATGGTGATACACCCTTAAGTTAATACCAGTTTTATGTGAGCTCTACCTGTAATTTGCACTACAGTGTGTAATTTGATACTGAAATCTTCATGTTGAAGTCTCTGTTTTAAGTGTAACTGTAGCAAAATTTTAGCCCAAAGAAAACCTGGAGGCTCTCTGCTTCTTACTGAAACGAAGTGAAAACTTGAACCTGCTGCAGAGGTCTCCTACATTTTACATAGTAGTACATTTTTGTGCAGGGTTTTTTGTTTGTTTCACCTGAGCTTGCAAGGGGAAGAGAGTAAAACCTGCTTGTGTCATCCTGTGGCCATTATAAAGAGTAAAAGCATGCTGTGGGAGCCTCTGTCAGTAGGGAGTCAAAGGAATATGAAATAGTCAGTAGATAGCAGCAGATTAAAATAATAAAGAATATGTGTTAATTAGCATGAAGTGGTGTAGATAAGAAAACCGAGGTACAAAGTACCGTGGGGTGCAAGTTGCCAAAAGCAGCTCATCCCTGCTGCTCTAGGAGATGCTCATGGACACCTCCCCAGCTTGGCTCCCTGGGTATGTTTCTGGCAGATGGGGCTTGCACAAGCCCTCATGGCCCCCTTTGCAGGGAAGAGATGGGATAAGCTGCTGCCCATGACCCATTTTCCAGGGGAAGCCCTTCTGGGGCCTTGATGCAGCAGCTTTTTCCTGCCACCTGTACCAACCACCTGAGCTCACATCTCCAGCCACAGGTGTAGGAAGGCTCAAGCTGAAAGTACAAGTCAGGGTGAATAAAGCTGTTCAGGAACCAAGAGCTGCAGTTGAGGTGCACACTGAAACAAAGCCAGGGTTTGCTCTGAGCATGGATGAGCATTGAAAAAGCTGAGCCTGAGTATTTTTGGTGCTCTATGGTAATCCTGGCTACTGGGACAAGTACAGCTGCCTTCTCTGGGAGCTTCTGTTTCCTAGGAAAAGACAAAAGCAGCACTTTTTTAATAAAGATAGCTGAATGGCCCTGACAAGGTTACTGAAGATGGGGAAGCTTTGATGCTTGTAACTGGAACGCAGGTTGTACATGGAGGAGCTTTGTTTTCTGGTGTGGAACTTGAGATGGTGTTAATACATACACAATGTAACTTCCAAAGTGCTTTGCCATCAGTCCTACTGATTGGTCATTCAATCCTTCAGTTCTTTTAAGTGCCTTTGAAACACCTTTGTGAAAGTTAACTTTGGTTTTAAGTTTTGTATTTTATGCTCTATTGCCGCTATATAAAATTAAAAGCAGATAAAATAAACATGGCATATTTGATTTGTGGTACTCTACAAATGATAGCAGCCACAACAATCTTAAGTTTCCCTTGTGTTACAGTGACTATAACTCGGTGTAGTGACAACCTCTCCTCCAGGGCTGGTTTGCTTACCTTGCTGTGCAGCAGGAGTAACAGTAGGGTTGGCTGTTCATTCAGGTGCATGCTGGTTAAACAGACAAACAAACAAAAAAGGGTTCTCAGGAACCATTGAGGAGTTTATGCCTTACCACAGCGATAGCAGGAAGGGACTTGTTCAACAGCCTCTCCATCCCCTGGTACACTCAGTTCCTCTGGCAGTCCAGAGGAACTTAAATCATTAACTTGCAAAATTCAGGATGGCACTTGACCTATTAAACCAGGCTAAAGCAAGAGACACTGCCCATCTGAACTGGGATATCCAGCACCAGAAATGAGGTGAGCTTTAGCAGTGATGTGAAATTACTGCAAAAGAAATGTCATCGGTGCAAAAAAATAAAATCACAAAGTTGCCATCAGATATCTTATACTGTACCTTCATTCTTATCTTTTTACTTGAAATTACACGCAGTGCCACTGCCCACAGGAAAAACACCTCAAGTGCTCCAACAGGCTGCCCATGGAGGCTGGGCAGGGCCCTTGAACATCACCTGAGGCCTGTTTGTGTCTGTCCGTGCAGAGAACAGTGTGGGAGCAGATCTGTGAACAGAACAACTGGGGGGGCCCGGCCCCTTCCCCAGCAGCCTTCTGGGCTCCAGGGGCAGATGCTGAAGCTGCAGGAATGTTAAAAGTTGGGTGTAGATTTGGAGAAGGCGCTTCCAGCCAGCATGGCTTTTTTTAATTCAAGACCAATGACAGAAACTTGCACATACATGAGGAGGTGGGATTAGAACCAGTCTTTCTAAATCCAGTCTGGTAGGAGAAGACAGAGACCCCTTTCCTGGAAGGGTGGCTTAGAACAAAACTACTCTTATTTTGCACTTTGACAAACTCTTCTGGGTCCTGTCAGAGCAAAGGACAGCAAGTTTGCACCATGTTAAAAATCAGAGACTCTTTATAAATACTATATTGAAATACTCTATAGACCTATTTATAAAATAATCTTAATTTTCATTAAAATTACATATCAACATATGCCTGTAACAAGTAGCAAAACCTAAAATGCAGTTGATGCTCTTTAAATCAAGTTCATTTTTTACAAAAGTGTCACAGAAGGCATCCATCAGATACTGATTTTAGTGGTCATTTTGAAAATACCTGCAAGGCTTGGCGTATGTTTCATTCAAAAAGGCCCCAAGAGGAATCAGTACTCTTCCACACCAAACACTACTACAGTTAAGTGTTGCTCTGTAGTAAGTTTCTCAGTGTCTCTGTAATAAGTTACACACAATTGCTACCTCTGTGTTCTTCCAGATTTAAACACCCTTTCAAAGGCAACCTATTAAAAGTGTCTTTTCTCTCCTGACAATTACAACCAGAGCTCATTGTCCCATCTGATCTCTGTTGGAGTCAATATCAAGAACTTGCACTGACAGCAAAGCAAGGAGTTCACACAGGCTCAAAAGAATGGTTTCATTAGAAATTTATTTCTTTAAACATGGCCACTTTGAGATTAATGATACTACTTCAGGGAACATGAAAGAATAATAAACAGTTTTAGAAGGGAAACAATCAGGTAAGTCAGGATTTGCTTTTCAAACAGTAAAAGGCCAAGCTCCAGGAGGCAATAAATTTTGGCATATGAGGACTAGTATTTTCAAATCCAAAAGTTGGCTTAGTTTTACAGTGGAAGCTGACTGCAACCTTAGCTACCTTTCCACAACGCTGGACTCAGTCATAACTTAAATGTACAGGAGCATAATGTGAAAAGATTTTGTTTTATTAATTAAAAGTTAACAGCAACAGGCACATATTAAAATGAATATGGCAAAGCCTTTACAAATGGCTTTACGCTGAAGCTCTCTTCCAAAAATGGCTGTTGCAACAAACTGTAAACAGAATTAATAAACAGTCTTTTACAATAATAACGGGAAATACAAATGAACTAAAAGAAAGCACCAGTTTCTCAAACTAGATTACAGTTGTGCTTACTGTACTTAAAACAATGTAAAACAAATTACAAAAATGGAATGTTGTAAGTTTAAAATTAGTCCTTTAATTTTGTCCTAAAAAACATTTTCTCCTTTTCCCATCAAAAACCCATCAGTGGGTAATGTTTCAGTAGAGGGAGGAATACGTAAACAATGCACTTTTTTTTTATTATTTTTTTTTTCAAATCAAAAACAAATTTGGTCACTTAGCTTTGTGCATAGTTTAAGGCATCTGTAGCAATTTGTTACAGTTTCCTCCCCAGTGTGGCTGTTCATGAAATTGTCACATTCTAAAAGAATAAATTAAAAAAAAANCCTCCCGCCCTCCCCCATCCCAAACGTACTCACACACCCACACATACACACACGCTGCAGCGAAAGGGGCATTTGTACCCTTGTTCTGAAGGACACGCTTCCCATCCCACTTTATTTCAGATTGGCAAATACCCTGAGCTGATTATGGTGTTTAGACATTCCACCTTTTTCTTGCATGTGCAGTTCAAGTGTACAATAGTGAGAACAACATGCGATGTTCCCACTGCAGAATCGCAATGCAGTTCGGACGCTTCCCCCCCACCCCTGCCCTTCCCAGATTCAGAAGTGTTTTTTCGCCGTTAAAAAATTGCATTCCCATATAGCACTGGAGTAAAGCTTGGCTGTGCTCTATGATGAATGCTCAGTTCCCAGTGCACAAACAAAATTATGGCAAATGGGAGGCTTTTCTGGCATCCAAAGAAACAAGAGCTGCAGTCTCAGATTTGATCTTTTTCTTTTAAAAAAGCAAAAAACCCAAGTTAGTGGTTCCTTCACAGCCATGCGCAAAGGTTAAGTCTAGAACCGATAGTTTCAGAGTACATTTGTAAACATCAAGTCTTGCCAGAGGCAGCAGAGGATGGGCACTTCACATTTCCGTATTAAAACAGGGACTGAGTGGAAGGTATGCTTTGAACACATTTATGCAAGTCTTGCTAAATTCCAAGGGAGTGGAACAATCCATGTCAAGTCTTAGATTTGAAGACCGTATTCCAAATATCATGAGAAAACCCAAGCCATGGGGCACAAAGAAGCTTCCATCCCGTTGCTCCAAGGCTCAGTCACTGCTGTGCTTTGCATATTCGAGGTTCCGAACGACAACCAACTGAGGCGGGTGCATATTGCTCTATGTTCAGATCTGGCGGCTTAAAAAAATTCTGGGTCAAATGGTCTGTGTCAAAGGAAAACTTGGAAATAAATAATGCTGGCATCGTTTTACCATTTTACCAAAACCTTGGGCTGGCATGTGTCTCCTTTAATCCAACCGTGCAGATACCGAGGGACGAGGCAGTTTTGTCATGGAGATTGAGGTCAGGACAATCGAGGTTCCTGAGGTAAAATGTCTGAGTCCATTTCCTCAAAAGTGGGGTCAACATCGTCACCGCTGCCCAGCTGTTCCCTCTGCACTCCCTTCCAGCTCGCCTTGTTCAGTCCCAGGTGGCCAAGCATTGTCTGTGACAGCCTCGTGTTGGAAAACCGGGCCCATTCCCCAAACAGTGGTTCCACTAAGTAAGTCATAAAACCTTCAAAAACAAGCAAACAGAGGCAGATGAAATAAAAAAGTGAAACAGAGAAAAACTAAAATACTCAAACCAAATATTTTAAATAGCATTTAGTAACAAAGAATAGATGTGTCAAATTACTGTTCTCCAATGTGCATTTAAATATTCATTTAGATATTTTGGGCAGCTTTACAAAAAAAAAATCTCAAAATGTAAAGGATTTTACTGATCAGTCAGAAGAACAGCAATACACTGCACTACAAACTAACCTCCTTTCTTTCACAGCAATGGCCAAATGAAGACATTTACTGGACAATATGGAGGGAGGGAGAAATCTAAACATCAGCAACTAAGTCACACAATTTAGAGAAGCTACATTTCTAAAAGACTTAATAACTAATTACCCCAGAGTGTTTGAATTACACTACACAGCGGAAAAAAATATTATGTTTTCACAATATTAGGGTAACTAAAACTACTTTAAAATACAAATTTTAGAAACTTTTTAAACAAGGCCACAAAACACACTGATGTACTTGGTGTGTATGCACATGTTCATTTATTTGAAATGTCTATTTCCATGAAACAAAAATTCACAGGTATGATAGCCAAAATTGAGTCTTTTAATTAAAAAATATGATTTCCTAGCATTCTAAATTATAACATTGCAGCTCATTGAACACATCAGCTTCTGTATCAATCTAAAGCATTAATTCATACTGTGATTGTTGTTCAAGTTATTCTTTTCTTTTACTATGTTTTTAAAAGAGTCCAACTTCACCTCCATAATCAACTTTTATTAAAATTAACTATAAAAAGACATTTTACTATTTAAATCCAAGTCAGGTTAGCAAAAAACTATTAATAAAATGGCTATCCACCGTTCTCCATCACATCTCTGCCCACCACTCTCCTTAAAGGCTGCATTTAAAGGGAATGCTGACATTCCAAAAAGCCAAACCTGGCATGCCCAGTTGTGGCACCTGAGACCACATGGCAAGGGGAAGGGACCCTCCTCTTCCCAAAATACCACTTCAGATGAGAGAAGTTCTGGGCAGCAGCATGGGAGAAGTCAGACAGCTGCCTCCCACACTGTACCTGCTCTGTGAGGAAACACAGGGGCTCCAGGACTGTCCGAGCAGCACCGTTCATAAACAATTCAAGAGATGTTATATAGCAAATAAAAATAAAATTGCTCTTTATAATAAAATGCTGCCACACACACACACAGTATGTTCAGCCTCTAGGAAATATATCCAAAAGGTGTTTTTTTTCAAATTGCATGCCGAAAGAAATCTACTAAAATGAACTGAATTGCAGTTACCAATCTGGATGTTGGCAATAGTTTCTGTCTGTCGGTCACAAAGTGGACTCACACCCAAGTGATATTTTTTTTCGATATCACCTAAAGAAACAAAAGCATAATGCAACCATTAAATCAAGTCCCAACCAAATCAAACTCTAACAGAAGTGAGCTGTGAGTGTTGGTTAACAAGGATACTACCCTGCATCTGGTGGAATGCATTTACTTCTCTTCCCATCTCCCCAGAAACCAAGTAGATCTGTCAGACTAACAGTACTTAAAATTACAGTATTTAAATACTTGGTACTTTTCATCAAACAGTAATTACAGAAACCCCATAGAACCACAGGTTTCCTGAAGGATTACCATCCTCTCTCTTGTAAAACCTCCTACACTGTCATAGAAATGACAATCCCCCCTCAATATGGAAGCAATACGGAAGAGGATAGCTTAGCCTTCAGAAATTTCTCGCTAAAGGCAATTTGCATTTCTGCTTCCCCATCACCTTTATCTAAGATTAAGTCTCACATGATTAGCACCAAATAAAGCAGTCTGTTCCCCATTTACCATATTCACATGCAAATTAGCATGTCAAGTCCACCAAACTAGCTTTAATTTTATTATAAAACAATTTAATAATAATGGAGCAAATTCACTCCATTTGTCAATTAAAGGCTTTATTAACTGCTTACACAAGTAGTCTAAACTGCACAGTAACTAAAAATCTCCCTGGCTCTTACCTGCTTACTAACAGGCCTCACTGCTCAACTTTAAATATTGAAGACACATGAGGAACATATTCCATAATTTGCTGAAACCACCAGGGCAATTTTAAAGTGGCCATAATTATTAATCTGAAGCCCCTTTTATGCTGAAGGATGTATTGCATCAGCCATTCTAGGTTCAGATTCTAAGCAGATTCTCTGCAGAGTTTTAGTAACTCTGACCTTTTGCAGGAAACACAACCCATGAAAGTAAAAAAATCCCATACTGTACATCTCTGTTAGTGCTAAATATAAATGGACTAGGGCTCATGGATGCTCTCTCCACACTAAATACATTATACACTAACAGATACTTCTACTCTTACTTGCCTTGATGGAAGAACTCCTCCGTTACTTTTTCACTCCACTGCTTGCTCAGCTCCCATGTCCGGCAGGGGTTACAAATATCTGCACACTTCAAAGCCATCTAACAAGTTAACACACAGTGTTAGATCACCTCTCCTTCAACAGAAGTGCCTGTAATTATTTAATTCCTGACAGCAGATTATTTTGGGTTTTGTGAATAACAAACCTACCTACCATTTGTGCTTCAAACTTATGTTCTGCAATATTTAAAAAACACTCAGGGAGATCTCATGATCATTCCTGAGTAATATGGAAATTCAGTCAACTCAAAGTATTTCAGGGCCACTATATTTAGTATACTCACTGGTACAGGAGCCAAAAATAACTTCAGAAAAAGAAGCATCAAAGCAGGCAAGCAGTATTTTCCATTTCTGGCTCTCAAGCTTGTATTTTTAGCAATGGTTTGCACAAGACAGAACTTCTCATCTGTTTGTCCACTGTCTCTTATAGCGCAAAATATGAACCTAGTAAGAAAATGCCTACAAACCTAAGAAAATTCTCAAGGCTTTTGTTTTAAAATTTTGCTAAAGCTTACTAGCACAACTGCAAACTGATTCACAACAGCAGTGCTTTCCTTCCCCAAAATATGTTCTGAAAAATCATTTCACTGTTCTGAGGCTGCAGTAGAGCTGTTAGAAGAGCTAAACCTTGTCTTGGAAACACCTTGCTTCAGCAGCTCTAAGTTATTGGACCTACCAACAGACACCATCACCTGGGAGAAGTGCTGGCTGTGGGAAATGAAGTGGAGGGAACAACCTTTTTGCAATGGAACAGAAAGACTAAAAGATAGTTCTGCTCCATTTTGAAAGGAGGGGAAGGCCTGGCAGAAGTAGTATTTAGTATTTTAAAGTAGGTTAGTTTTTACACTAAAATACTGTTTTCAAAAATACAATGAGCAAGATCACCTGTAAGATGAAGTGACGATGGTTTGCGTTCTCTAAACATAGATCTCCTCTATCCAAATGGGATCGGAACATGGACAGGTACTCGTTCTGTTGACTGATGTCTGTGGCAAGAATGAGATCACCTATCTGACTCTCCATCAGCTGCCTGAAATAAGTGACATCAAACATTCAAAAGTATATCAATTAAGAACAACAATCATCACTAGATCGACATGGGTTTTTATCGTATTTATTATTATACAAGTACAAGCTTTAGAATAAGCATTTGCACTGAACTGTTTGTTTTCTTTTCCTGAAAAATTCTTGCAACATTCACAGAAATATCGGAATATTTCATTGGCAGCTTTCAGGAAGACTAAATCAGTTTTTAGCTTTTTTCCCTCCCCCTCCCTTTTTTTTTTTTCCTTAAAAATGCACGAACTGATTGTCTCAAGATTATTTCTAGTCAAGAGTAGGTGAAGATGGTCTATTTTAAACTACAGTTGTGGTGGCAGAACGAGAAAAGACTGCCAAGTTTAGTCTGAACAGGTGCTTGACTACATGAATACACCCCTTCAATGTGCTTGCAATAAATGTTATTTTTCAAATATCACGTTGCACCATGAACTGCTCTACTCTACCAGCACAGTATCCAGGAATTCTTAAAATAGATCTCTACATTTTGTACTCAAAACTACCATGCAATAACTTCTCTCGTTTTGCAGGGCTGTCTTAGCTGACAGATAGTTTGTATCTCAAACTAATACATACCATGTGGTATAAACATACCTGTTTTCTAATGACATATGTGCAAATAAACCAGATTCTCTCAGCAACCCCACTGCTGATCTCCAGTGATGGTTCTCTAATACTGAGGTATTCTGTGAATTAAAAGGGAGTAACACATATCAGTCAATGCCTTCTTATTAAACTGAAGAGCTATATACCAAGAGCAGCACCAGGCAATTTGGCTGTGTTTTGGGGTTGGTGTTTTATTTTCTTCTCTTATTTTTGGTTTTCCCAAGCAGGTTAAAACTCACAAATCCTGAATACTTAGTTAATTTGTACAGTTTTTCATCCCAGTGACACAGAAACAAATGTCTCCATTCCATCCTACCACTAGCTAAACACATCACAATTTATCCTCCTTTTCTATAGTCCTCTCCAAACCTGGTTTTAACAAAACAACTGATTTAATCCTTACCTTATATAAAGTCGCTAGATAATGATTTGTTTTAATTAGGAAAGGTTGGTTAACGCCTGGGTGATCCAAATCGTGTGTGGCAGCTGCTATTAAACTGAGCAGGACATCCCATGGAGTTAAAGATCTGGAAAGCTGCAAGGCAAACCCAACAAATACTAGTAATGCAATATGGCCTTAGAAAAAGTGCATGAGTGTTGCATTTTTAGTTTTCAGTAACTAACAGCCAATAGAAACTTGGAGAAAGCCTTGAAGATGTAAAACTAACATTCCACTGACTTTTCACAGTATTTTCCCCCCCCCAAAAGCTACAAAATTTTGACAACGGTTCAAGCATTATTCTTTCTGAAAGGCAAGGTTCATTCTTAAAAAATGCCAGCACACAAAATCCTTTGTGTCTAGTAATGAAGCACTTTTCCTAAGCAGACCCCATAAAAGCAGCAAATTCTTAAAATTAGCTCTCCCTCTCATTTACCAAGCCCATTTGTATCTATTTGTGTTTATTCTTCTTTAAATTCATACTATATTTTTAAAAGCATGGAAACCTTTCCTCCTAAGAGGAAGAAACTAATGCTCTGTAAGACTCAGAACTGTTTTGGATGTATTTCTAGTCTTGTGCAAAATTGTATTTCAAGGTCTACCAGGAACAGAACTAAAGGAGGAAAATCTGCCACAAATAAATATTTTCAATGTGCATGTCAGTGAACTCAGCGTGCATCTACATGGACTTGCTTTCACTGTTCATAGCTGTTCCTGCTTGTGGCTGAGAGGTTTGAAAGTTTAAACTCAGTAATAAAGTCTAGTTTGCACTAAAACAGAGCGGACAGTTCTGCCCATGTAAAGGTGAACTTCAGAAAACACCCTGCAAGGACAGAAGTTTATGTTCCCTGTTGCATCTGCCATCTATCACACCTCACATGTTTATAATGTACTTTAGTGCAACAGAGCTGTAGTTCAGTACACTGAACTACAGCTGTATATGTTACTAAAAATACAAAGTCTATACTTGTATCTGAAGCTTTACAAAACTTCCATCATGAGTATTAAATAAAAAATGCTCAGAGCTTCCAAACTGAATGCCATAAAAAAGCTCATCATGTATCAGCTCTGATCAGGCTCACTGCACCAATTGGTCTGAGAGCAGTACTGAGAAACTGAGTGGGAGGAGTGGGCAAAGAGCCTCTGAAAAAGGCTTTATGGAGCCAAAACTTACTTGTTTCTACCTCAGAAGCAGAATAAGGAGCTATGCTATTCAAGGGAATACCAGATTGGTGATAATCTGCATCAAGGTAGACAACTTCTCATCTAGCTACCGAGCACTGCAGCTTTCGATTTAACATAGAAGGACAGGACTTGGTCCTGAAATTGTCCAAGACATCACTTACAGCAGCCTGACAGCAGTCCAAGTAGTGAGGAACAAACACTCAATTAGTTTAGCTCCTTAAGGTCCATCACTCTAGCCTTTCTTAGAAAGAAAGCCAAAGAGAACTCCTGATGTATTGCTATGAACTGCCTCTCGCAGAAGCAAACTGTTCAGCAACAGCAAAGATGAGCAAAGCAAAAGTAATGGTAATTTATGGAAGAAAAAAACCACCCCAGATGACAAGTACACAGGTTTATTGTTGCCAGCTCTGACTCAGGCTGAAATTCTATATAAATGTCTTGGGGCACAGCACTATGTTAAACAGCTGCAACTTTAATTCCCCACTCTAGTTCAACAGGAAGTCACACAAAAGATAATGTCAGCTCAGAAGGGGAGAAAAAAGAAAAGCATACTAAGTGTGAATCCACAGCCTCAGCAACAGGGAGGGCAAGGGAGAGTTCAAAAGAGAGACTTTTGATAAAACCTGTATGTGCATATACACATACATGCATGCATGTAGTTTTATATATAGATCTATGACCTTACTGCTCTCTACAACTACCTGAAAAGAGGTTGTGGCCAGGTGGGGTTTGGCTGCTTCTCCCAGGTAACCAGTGACAGCATAGAGGACACAGTCTAAAGCTGTGCCAGGGGAGGTTTAGGTCGGATATTTGGAAGAATTTCTTCACTGAAAGGTGATTAGACATTGGTATGTGTTGTCCTGGGCAGTGGTGGAGTCACCATCCCTGGAGGTGTTTAAGTGGATGTGGCACTTAGTGCCATGGTCTAGTAGACAAGATGGTGTTTGGTTACAGGTTGGACTCAATCTCAGAGGTCTTTTCCAAACTAAATGATGCTGTGATATGTGCACACAATCCATTCATATGGATTTGCACACAAACACACATATTTCTGTGTGCATGAGTGATGTAAAAGTGAGAATGCTGCCTTACCTTGGGCTCTTTTAAGTAACAGTGCATGGCCTGAGTCACATCAGCAGCATGAACTGCATTATGATAAGGATTTTGACTGTGATAATCTTCTTGAACCATAACTGCAGGAAAATAACAAAAATCCAAATTTAAATAAAATTGCAATTTTTTCAAGGAAAAATTTATATGCCATTTTATATGTCCCTATTAGGCACAGAAATATCACAAGTGATATGCAATATCACAAGTTACATACACATAAAAGCATCAGAGTCAATAAATCATCAGCTGAACCACGATGCAACTCTAAGATTTTTATGCAAAGAAACAGTGTTTGCTAAAGGAAATCAACAGTGTTTGCTAAAGGAAATCAACTACATGTAAAGTCACCTCAGAGCAAAAATTAAACAACTTGAAATCAATATATAATCTGAGATACTCGGACTTTGACAACTTCCCAGGGAAGGCTGTCTTTGACAAGCTGTCTGAATGGTGAGGCAACACTGAATACAAAATGAAAATCATGCTATTTACCAAACCACATTAGGATGACTTCGTATCATGACCTGAAAACAGATAGGATTTTAGAAGAATTAAGCACTGCTTTCCTGTCATATGAAGTGCTTTGTTTTCCCATTCAAGAAAGTGGTAATGGAAAAAAAAACTCTATATATATATTTTAGGTGTTTTCTCATTCTTGTATTGGGGCAAACTTAAGCCCATATGCAATTTAGAAAAGAATCTCATTTAGATGATAGTCTGACTATCTATACCTAGATTCAATATACCCTATTTAACTTCTTCTTTGCTTTCTTCCTCTTTCCTCCATCTTTCTGGCTGTCTTTGAACATTATGGGTACACTTCTTTAAAGGGCATCAACATTAGCTCAAGTAAAGGGAATGAAAAAACTATAATGTTAAAAAGGATGGAGGGGAAGAAGATGGAAAGCACAGCAATCAAATTATAAATTCCAAAGTTTTGCCTGACATGACACATTAGTTCTTCCAAGCAAACCTCAAAAGAACATTTTCCTGTCTGACTACAGTCTGTCA
The DNA here is from genome assembly GCA_013397395.1 of Sinosuthora webbiana. Classification (NCBI taxonomy): domain Eukaryota; kingdom Metazoa; phylum Chordata; class Aves; order Passeriformes; family Sylviidae; genus Sinosuthora; species Sinosuthora webbiana. The sequence continues at coordinate 124,765 of VXBN01014233.1, read as the reverse complement.
GTCCCACCAAACAAATATGCCCACAAAGCTTCTTTTCTACTTAGTTTACAAGCCCAAAGGATCCATGTAATTGTGAGTGTATTGTTACAGCCTTAGTGACGTCGTATTTGTGAAGAGCTGTTTTCATGAAAAGTCAAAATACTGTCACCACCATGTAATCTCAACAGTACCCAATGAACAGCTGACAGCTCATATGAAAAATAATGAAAAACAATATCAATGTCTTTGGGCTTTATTAACCTGAAGTAGAACCCTCTCTCACCTACTCCTCATATCAAGTGCATGAATGCATATATCCCTGGCTTTCTTCTTAATTTTTTTGTGGCTTCATAGGCTGATCCAGCTACCTGAACTCTACAATCTTCTTATTTTATTAAAGCAGACGCAGATCAACATTTTGATCACAGTTTGCCAGAACTAGAATAGCACAACATTGCATTTTCTCTCCCCTGGTTCAGGTCTGGAATAAGAACCTGTAAAGACACAGTAAGAAAACGCAGATCTCCAAGCAGAGGATGGAAATCACTGAAAGACCTTGCATGTGTGTGTGTGTATATACACATACACATAAAAAAAAAAAACCTTAAAATCTTAAAATCCGACAGGGGACTAAAATCAGTTTCTCTACTTAAAAAGATTACAGTAGATTCTCATATAATGTAAAAAAACTGCAGCCCTGGACCATTTGAGCTGTCCTAGTCTTCTGGAATTTGATCTTCAAATTGCTATGCATTAGAGAATAAGAGGTAGCAAAAGAAAAGAATGAATTGTGTTCATGCTAAGAAGCTATATTTGGAAGAGAAGTTCTTTGATTTTACAATGGACTAAGAGCTTTTTACTGATATTAAATAGAAGGCATCAACAAAAAGGGAAAGGTGCTGAATTTCCAATTTAGAATAAATTTTGCCTTCTTCAAAGTCTAATCTCATTTTAGTGGACTATGACTTTGAATAGTCATATGTAGTTAAAACTCTCATCTTTTGATAACCAGTTAACTAAGCCAGTCATTTCTAACTGGTTTTTCAAGTATTATAATTTGTATAATGTCAACTAACCAGATGAGAAAGACAAACCACAGTCAGTTAGAACTTGAGTAGACTAAAATCAGATTTCTATAATCATTTTCCTCCATTCCAACATATCAGACATTAAGGTCAGCTGATTAACATTCATGAAACTTGAGAAAATTTACTCCACTTTAAAACAACATGAAATGCAAGACAGAACTGATTTTTTTTAAACTGAAAGAGAAGTAAATTATGAAAACAAAAACATTCTCTTATTTGAAAGGGGAGAAAAGAGTTTCCAAATGTGATTTATCTCCTGTTAAGTGACAAGCTTTGTAACCACAGAATTGTTTTCTCTGAAACTGTGAAAAACTGCTGAAAGGGAGCAAAAACTTGTTTCTCCTGCTCAGTTAAAAAAAATCAACCCACTTCACAAAATTAAAGATACTGTCAGAGAGGAACCAAAGGGAAGGAGGTCTCATACCAGTACCTGTCTATGTACTTTGATGTAGACAGCTCTGTTGAGTGAATGTACCAACTGGTTTGAATATTCTGCATTCTATTTACAATTCTTTTCAAAGAAACATTCCAGTGACACAGGCCCAGACCTTCAATTAAAACTGTCCTGTACTCTGTCTAGGGAGAAACTATGTCCAGAGTACAATGCTTACTTGTAGGGGAATTTGAGCAAGCCAGAGAAAACACCAAACTGGCACCAGAAAGGATTTCTGACATATTCCCTACAGTTAGGGAACTATAACATTGGAAAAAGTAAAGATCAATACAGAACTGAAAATCAGAACAAAAAAGGAGCTGTCCAGCCTTTCCCAATACAAATGTCACACAAAGGCACAATATTCCCAATTGTTTAATAGACACTAAATAAATCTAATAAATAAAATACAGCATTTGCTATGAAACTATTAAACTTGTTAATACTTGTTTGGATTTAACACAGGATATTCTATACTCATAAAAACTTTGAGAGATCATCTCAATTAATATAATTTAAATCACTGCACAATGTAGACTTCACCAGTACTCTTCAAACCTTATTGCTAAACTACAACCAGGACTTCAGTTAAAGTATAAAAATGCAGATAAACAACAATATTCATCAAAATAAAAAGCTGTATTTACCCAAAAATCTACGAAGTTTCATCGTATCTAACTGGAAGTGTTCAATTAGTCCATGTAGATTAAACAGATGAAAGGTTAAGCTGACTAGACTGTTTCCTAAAAATAAGATGAAAATATTGATTCATTGGAAGCCATGAAATCAGTGACTCTTCCATAAGAAAAGTATTTTTTCAAACAAATTGATCACAAAAATTATACAAGCAAACTTTTCTACACCAAGTCATTATATTCTACCAATTTATAAATATTTACATCTTAGTGCATGACAAGTTTCCATTGGTTGTCTCTAGTAACCAGTGGTTTTGCTTATTCTAACGCATTTACCAACAGTCCAATGGCAACTGATAGGAAGAGAATCCTAATGTTACTGAACATTAAAAAACCAACCCATTTCAGCATGCAAATCCATTATCATGGTATTCAGTTTTCTAATTGCATTTATGCAACACATCACAAACACATACAAAATACAATCAGGCAAAGAGGAAAGCTAGACAACACTACTGATTAGAACACATTGCAAATATGCTCTCTCTCATTTTCATCATGTATTTTGCTGGACTTCTCCTTTTTTCACCCAGAACTCTACGAAAAAGGCCCTAAATATTTTTAAAGCTATTACAAGTTTGTAATATATTTCATCTACTCATCATTTTATTATAATCTTCTGTAGTGGTAAAATAAAGAGAAATAGTCCACAATATTTATTTGAAATAGCCTGTCCATTATTTGCTCTGTAAACAATGTAATGGCTGACAATCTTCATTTAGCATTACAGAACCTAGCGCAGACAGAAACTGAGGTACAAAAAGACAAAAATTTCTTGTAAAATAGGCTTATTACTAGGCTAGAATTAATATATTCTCATGTACCTGCCACCTCCTCACAAGGAAATATGCAATTCTTGGAACAACATTTACTGGGGAAATTCTTTCATAGAGGTTCATCACCCAAGGCAGCTCATCCAGCAGAGCTTTATGTGTCGCATTCTGCCCTTACAAACTCAAACTTTCAAGAACAAGGCTGACTGATCAAAATGTCTGCCTAAAATTATTTAATTTGATACAAAATGGATGGTGGTATTGCAAGGCTTCCACAGTAGAAGCTCTCCAGGTCGTACTTTAAACAGATATTTTTAAAAAGCACATAAAAAAAAGGTAGAGAGGGCTCTTATGAGAAGGACAACTTCAGATTTCTCCCATTTGATAAGCTAATCCAAAAGAAGCTATGCTTACATGTTATCTTGATAAACTTTACATAACTGAAACAGAAAAGATATGTGTACATTATCTATATAAGCATTCTAGCTTCACAAGTCCTCGCTATGTTCATTTTTTCCTATCCATTTTCTGTATTAAATGTAACTGTGAGGTTACTACTTTTACATTTGGTTAAGCCAAGCAGCCCTTCAATGAAACAGAAGGGAAAGATCTTTTGGTGCCACATTCTCCTTTTTGAATTAATTCCTTGTTCTGGCAAATTTAATTGCAACTTTGCTACCTATTCCACATGACTGCTGCAAAATCTGCAAGAGTGCCCTCCATTCTCTTCCCACACTGGCACAAATGTCGCTGTGATGCTGGACTTGCCCATCTCCTCCTTCCATTCTGTTCAAAACCCAGCTGCCATTGCTGAGATTATAATGCAAAACTTCACCCTACCCACTGCAGCAGCCCTCCCTCCAGCACATTTCCTCCTCCTTCCCAGCACATTTACAGATCTCTTTTCTGCTACAAATGAACAATCCTTAAGGCTTTTCTTTAACCAACTACTCCTGTAGTTCCTATTGTTATTTGTAATGAGCACACAAAAGTCATCAAAATGTTCTCTTCCTTTTTCTGTGTCGTGCAAGCTGTGCATACAGCAGCTTCCCTCTGCTCAATTCCCAATTCTCCAGGTATTCTATGTCATAATTATAATGGATTAATACCAACATGCCTCTTATGGCACTATAAAGTAAAAGAACTATTCTATCTAACACTACATTTATCAGAAAAATACTTCTTCAATATAAATGACATTTTGGACACAACCATAAAAATTACCAGCACCCCATAATTGAAAAAAAAATTGCAAGATCATAAAATTATTTGTTAATTTGTATCAAATTACCACTACAAATTACTAAGAGACAACAGCAACCTATAAAGTACATGAAGGGCCTCTTCTAAAAATCAATGATTAGTATCAGTACTGACAGCATCATTATTTTAATGGAGTGACTAGGCAAATTAGGACTCAGACTAAAGACTATTAAATCAAAAATTACAACCTGATGGACTTTGTGCTTTTTAGTGAACAATCGCATACAACACTGTAACATAATAAGTTAAGTTATACTAGAATATAAAACACAAATGAAATACCAAAATAAACTCACCATTTGTCAGTCTATCAAAAAGAAAAATATCAAAATTCCAATTTCCAACCTTCTCCAGCATACACTGAAAAGAAACACAAAAGCTGTCATTTTTCAATCAGTATATGCCTATCTTCCTGTAGCTCAGAGGAGTATCTAAGTTTCAGAGACAGATCAAGTCTTTAGAATTTCTACATACCAAAAAAATAGAAGTAAAAGAATAATTAAATTCATCTGTTAACTGAAAAACATCACACATTTACAAATAAAAAGACTGGAGGGAAAAAACCAAACAAGAAGTGCCTTGACAGAACTGGCTGGAGTTCCTCCTTTCAACCTTTAGTCAATTTCTCAAAAGACAATTTAAAACAATTAGGTTCGAATCAGAAATCGTATGGCAGAATGACTGTGCATTCAGACTAGCAAATTAATCTCTGTGTAGTCTTTTACCTTTTTTTTTTTTCCTGCTTATAGAACAGTATCTAGATGATTTCCTAGATATTTGAGCCATTGTATGAGCATTTTAATTTAAGAACCTGGCTTTTGACTTTTCACCCCATTGAACTAGCACATCTAGTGCTAAAACTCTGCTAATCAGAAGAAGCATTAACAGTATCTTTTTATGATTAAACTACATGCACATTTTTAAGATCCATTCTCCAGGTTATCAGATTTCTTCCTACACCACACCCTGATCATATTCAGCATGGATACATCCACTGGATTATAAGTAGATTCTTTTTCTCTGTCAGATGACAACAAAGTACTACATGCAATGACACGGCCTTTGGGATCTTGAATAACCTAAATAAATAATCTTTGCCTGCTCAGTCCCCTTCAGCACTGTCCATCCTCTGTTGCAAACACAGCAGCCTTTCATCCACGTAGCTGCTGCCTTAGCACTGACTCTCTCTTCCCAGTATCTGCTTTCCCTGCTTTAGTGATGCACAAGTGTATGACAGCTATCACTTTTCTTTTCTAGAAGTGCCTACCAAAGATAAAATCCGTTTGACATAAGCATATCCTGAAAAATCCATTTACTGCACTTTATTGAATTTAGGCAGTCACTCTTCCAGTTGTTCACTAGTGAGGTTAGCCTAAAAATTAAAGGGAATAGTTGTCTAAATTGCTCCATTCATTTTTTAACTACAGATACATTTTCCTCTCTTCATATTTTTCTTCAATTATTCAAGGGCATCTTTAATTCACCAGTTATTAAAAAAATAAACAAAACAATGAAACAAAAAACTAACAGCAACAAAAAAACCACTAACCACATAAAAATCATCCAAGTAAACTTCTGGGCAGTAGAGGACTTTCCTACAAACAATGGAATTTTGTCTGGATTTCCATTACAATATACCCATATATATATATACACACACACAAAAATACATAAATGCATAAAAAATATGCTTAAAATTGGTATTTGTTGCACTTTTAGTATGTGATATAGTTATACGTACTAGCAAGCATTTAGAAAAGCATACTTTAAAAAAATAAAAATCAAGTAACCAACCTTTGCTTGTCCATTATAATCATCATCTAAAATGTTTGAAGAATTTGGAACAGTGATACCACGGAAAAAACGGGAAGATCTCAGGTATCGCTGGAAACTAAGCAACCTTCTCACATTTCTTGCAGACACAGAGACCTCGATCTCAGAATTTGCTACAAAAAAATAAGAAAATAAACACTCTCTCTAAAAAACCTTTATCAAAAAGACAAGTGCTCAGGGAAGTTTGGTGTAAAGATAATGAAGTTTTTTTGAGTACCAAATGTTTCAGCACAAATACAGATATTTTTATTAATACTAAATAAAGAGCCACAGATTAGAAAAAAATATATTCTGTGTAAGGATCCTGTGAAAAAAACCCAAATACTTAAATCATAGCTGCAACTTATCTTTTTAAGGCACTCTGTTATTGAAAGAACAAAAATATTACAGATATTGTTTAAAAACACACACAGTACTGCAAACAAATTATTTTTGGAAAATTGCTGTCATGTATACACATCCAATCCATGTCCCTAACAAATCACCTACCTATATGTACACCAGCAAGAGTATCAGAAACTGAGTGCTGATACAGGAGATACAAGTAGACTTTGAGCAAGTACAAATTACTTTTACATAGTTTATAGCTCAGAAAATCTCTTAGCTCTGCTATGCCGAAGTTTTAAACACACTCAAGCAATTTTGATGCTTTTGCAAATAACTACACTCTTCTGACAAACAATTATGACATTTACATTCACAGTATATCTAATTCTATTTCCCAGTACGGTGAAAACACAACAGAAAATTATTTCAGCCTCTTTTCAAAGATTAATCCAAATATTTTGCTTTACTTTTATTAGGTTAACTGATTTACACAAATGACTTATACTAGTTTATGTCCAATTCCATTTGATATGCCTGAAGTGGTTTAGAAACCCCAGCATCAAACTACACAGAGCTACAGTTGCTTTGTAGTTTCCTCAGCCTTTACTTTCTTTTCAACAGTGTCCTCCAAAAGCAGTTTTATAAAACCAACAGGAAGCCACTAATCTTATCTTGATATTCACTCAACCTGCCTGAAATGACTCATGTTAAATAATGAAATTTTAAAAAGAGGTATTAAGTAAGGAAGTCAAGGCCAACATGCTCTTTGTCAAAAATGCAGTTCATCAAAAACATGATCACAACTCCATAGCACAGATCTCTTGTCCTTCCAAAAACAAGGCATATTAGAAGTCGATAAAGTAAGGAGTTACAACTTTTGTTCTTAAACTCAGTCTAAAATGTTGTACATGGGAAGGTGTGACCTTATTGACAACCTGAACTAAAAGCCTCAGTGACTTCTAGTGACAGCAGCTTAATTCTACATGAGATAAATCTTTATCCATTTAAAATTTTCTCTCTGAATTTACTTTCCATGCTAGGCTCATTAATATATTACTATGAAATCAATATATTAATTCCCAAATCACACTAATAAAACACCTTTAAATAGAGCTGACAGCGGCATGATCATAGAGTATCTAATCAAATGCAGCACCATTCCCTATCAATCATCTGTATTAGCAGAGATTAAACTGACACCACTGAATGTTCTTTCAGACATGCCTGGAACACTTCATCAAGACACTGAAGTTCAGGGCTAACACAGACATCCCCACATGAAGTATCCTTCTTCAAGCTATCATTCTCAAGGCCAAGGGCTCTTCCTCTGAAGACTCTGGTACCTATAATATATCCCAGTTTATATATTAAGTAAACAGATGTACTACATATTATAAAGGTTGCTTATAAAGCAACATCCACATATACAGCAGGAAAAGTAATAGGTTCTGTCATGCTGCATTACTCTACCAATATTTCTAAGCACATCTGTGATCGTGAGGTTACAGTCTGAGCACTGCCAGCCTGGAGAACAGAGAAGCAGGGAGCAATACAGCTGCTGCTGCTAACGCAGCGTATGCTACAGGTAAGAAGTTTCTCCCCCTCAGTCTTGATCTAATTCCTTAAGAGCCAAATTTCAAAACAGAAATTAGTGGGTTGGAAATAAAATAATATAAAATGGTTATACTTAGGTCATAAAATCATGTAAAATATCCACAAAGTCACACACAAATGCCAGAAACTTCACTAAATCTCAATAAAACAAAATACTTAAAGTAGGAAAACAGAGCACTTCTCTGGAAGCATAGATAATTTTCTTGTTCTCAAGTACTCTTCTACGGATCTACAGTTAACCAAAACTCGTTTTTGTTGTCATGCTACAAATTAAGTTTCACCATCACAGGTACCACCCGTTAATCCTGGACAGATGTAGGTACTACAAGTAAAACAGCAGCTTCTGGCAGCAAAATACACAACAGAACACAGAAATGCAATAATTTGGCACTACAGGCCTATGTTCTGCCTATACTTGTATTTGTAAGTCATTCAGGAGGGGCTGCACATCTTCTTGCTTCAGGATTTTTTTGATCATAGAGGTACAGAGGCAAATGAGTTACCTGGTTTTCTGTGAAGCTGAACCATCATTCTCTTCACAACATGCTACTGACATTTATTGATCTTACAAATATGTTTAAACTCTCTAAATTATCACCAATTTGCATAGCTCGTGAACCACTACTATTACACGTTAAGCCTATTTTTTCTACTCCTTGTTAAAAGAAAAAAAGCAACGCCTACATTATTCCAGCTCTCCTAGCAGCAACGCTGCTTATCACAGAATCACAGAACAGGTGAGGTAGGAAAGTACCAGATGAGGTTCATCTGGTCAAACAACTCTGCTCAAGCAGAGTCACCTAGACCACACTGCCCAGAACCAACCCCCAGAGGGTTTTGTGCATCCCTAAGGATGCAGACTTCACAACCTCTCTGGGCACCCTGTGTCAGCACTTGGTCACACACCCTCACAGTGAAAAAGTGTTCCCTGATGTGCATCAGTTTGTGAGTATTGCCTCCGGTCCTCACACGGGACACCACTGAAAAGAGTCTGGCTCTGTCCCTTTTGCACTTTCCCTTCAGGTATTTGTATACATTGAGAAGTTTCCTCTTGAGCCTTCTGTAGGCTGAACAGTCCCAGCTTTCTCAGCCCTTTAATCTTCCTCGTCCTTTGCTGGACTCTCTCTGGTATGTCCATGTCTCTCTTTTACTGGGGAGCCCAGACCGGGACTCCAGGTGAGGCCTCTTCAGTGCTGCACATAGGAGAGGGCTCACTCCCCTCGATCTTCTGGCAACACTCCTCCTAATGCATTTGCTTTCTTTGCAGAAAGGGGATATGGCTGGCTCATGTTTAACCTGGTGCCCAGCAGGAGCCCAGTTCCTTTTCTGCCAAGTCACTTTCCAGGTGGTTGACCCCTGCTTGTGCTGGGGCCTGGGGCTGTCACTCCCCATGGACTGGGCTTTGCGCTTCCCTTTGAGCTATTAGTTATTGCACATGGATAGCCCAAATTGGGTAATAACACCTTGACTAAATAAATGTCTTTATCCTTTATATCTGAAATGATCAGAGTAACTTCCAAATGAGAAAAGAGATCTTGAGCCTGGCCACCCTTGTGCAGCCCCAGAGCACCTGATTTGTGGTGCTCCAACCCAAAAACTAAATTTCTCTCTTTAACAGTTAAACATCTACCCCAGGACAATTCAGAATAAGCAAGTCAGATGCAGAGGTTTGACAGCTATTAATTTAAAGAGCAGGCTGAAACAGCAAATAGCTGGCTTTCAAGGAAGGGGGTGAGGGGAAGATACATTCTTCAGCTCCAGGATCACTGATAGCTACTGTGCCTGCCTTTTCCTTTTCATCACAGATAAATTATTATTAAGGATACAAAAACCAAGTGTTTCGCGGTTTTGGCAGACAAGCTAAGGCCAGTTAATGGAAAAGACTGGTAAAATGAATGATACAGTTGTGCAATGGAAACTTGGCATTTCCCTCTAGGCACATTCATTCCCTTTAGATGCATGATTAATGTGAGAATGACAACCTCCCCTCTTCTACCAAGAGTCACGAAAAGAGATGCTAATTTCAGAGATCCTTCCAAACCAAGGTTCAGTAATGTACAGATCATGGAAAGAACACGGTGAAGAATGAAGAGTGCGCTGCATTTGCTTATGAATAAGCATGCTGCAAAAACATCTCTCCTCCCAGCCCAAACATCTTTCCTTTCATTTGGAGCCTTCAGTGTGCTAAATGCCCTTCTGATATCCAACACTGCCCATTTGCTCTCAAGGATAGTTTAACGACGAATTAGAACGGTAAAATAAATATAGCATTTACAGCCTTGTGAACTGAAAGAAAATGAAAAAAAGTTGGGATGATGGGCACATAAAGAAGGATACTACAGCACTGGGAAGTGCAAGGAACCAGAAGGCAAACTGTAGGCCGTAGTGCCTACACAAAGGCAGCTCTCCTATGACATTCTTCTTGCCATTCCTTTGTAAGTTAGAGTTATCATCCAAAGTTAATCAATCCAAGGTTTTGGGGCTTTTTGTTTGTTTGATTAAAACAGTTATATTCTTGTTTCTAAGCATCTTGAGTAAAATGCTGGTGTAATAAAAAATTCCTTTCTCTAAAATAAAGAAAAAGAAGTCATTCTGGTTATTAATACCAGTTATTTTGCTAATGAGATGCATATATAGCAATAAAATTACACACATCGCCTTCATGCAACAGATTTCATCCGTATTCTGAGACGCTAATTTTAATCTCTTCCCACTCCCAATCTTTTAACTTCATGAAAACCTAAAAAAAAAGTTTTAGCACATTTCACAGGGATATTAAATATTTATTTTTCTCATGCCAATATAAAAATACAAAGTAAGTAAAGACAAGTGATAATCACTTAAAAGATCATAATACACTGATGAATTTAATCTCAAAATTTTTGTATGTTTTGTATAGTAAGGACAGTCCACAAAAGGAAGAATGACAATTATGATTTGGTTTAATTATTAATGGAACCTTAAATCCTAACAATATAGTTCAATTTTCTTATAATGCAAAGGTAGACTTACACCCTCTGATGGGAATCTGTCAAAAAGAAACTCTCCAGCAATTAGAACTTTACCTCCATTTCTTCCTTGCTACAGCCCAAAAGGCAGATAGAAAATTATCCAGGATAAAAAGCATTATGTTTTGCTACATACCAATAGAAAGAGCACAATTGAGGATCTTGGGTATCACTGCCACTAAAAAAAAATTTTTTAAAAAGTATTTGAGACAAAGGATCCTTCTTATGTTTGAATGTAAAACCTGAACTTTGAGGTGCACAGACCCCCCAGAGGTTTTTCCCCAATCATGTGAATTATCTTCTTTTAATGGAAGGGATCTCTTATGATTTTCCCATATTAACCCAAATGCACATTCATAATTTTTTACATAGCAGATACTATCGTTAAACCTGACATATCATCTGAAATTTTTCACTACCTGTAAATATTTGTTGGAAAGAAATTTGTTGGAAAGAAAATTTCATTTCACATGCCAATTAAAACCATCTTTCTAAGGATGCACCTTTCTAAAGATGATTATTTCCAGGATACAAATAATTTTCAATTTATGAATAATTTGCAAGCATTCTCTAGCATTTCATACCACTAGAGGGACCCATAAGCATTCCAATTTCACATCTATTCAAATCAAACCATTAAGAAATGCACTATATTAGATCCATGAACATTTTTTTAAATTATGTCTTGCTATTTAACTCTTCTGTATGTTTACCACTCAAGGTCCAAATTTTAAAATATTTTTATAACACTCAGTATTCAAGTAATATATAAAACTATGACTTCATTTGGAAGATATCATTTCAGTAAGGATTTTAAAGTTATGTAAAAAGACTAATTTAGACTATTGGGGTCTAAATTACCTGTCATCCTTAGAATCACTTAGAAGCCTCGTTTAGCATCACTGTAAGGCACTACACTCCTCCTTCTGCTTAAAAAAATATTAAGCCATACTGTTTTGGTTTAAATGTATAATACATAACAATATACACATTCATAAATATTTTTTTCTTTTCCAAATATTTTCCATTATTTTCCAAATAATAATGACTGCTGGAAAATATGTTGTGGGTTAAGGATTAATGAAATAAACATGGCTTTGCAAGTGTCTTCTGACTGAGTGGAATCAGGAAAAAAAATTAAGTTTCAAGTAACCCTAGTAGTACCACAGCTTTATTAAAAAAGTCTAGTAGTTTTCATCAGATGCTTCCTGATGGAGGGGAAGTGCTGGCCACCACCACCACCAAAGATAACTTTTCCTGAAGGACCTTACAGAACAAAAGGATCTCACTGCCTTAGCAAAGCACAGAGCCACACAACCATAGAATAATTTAGGTGGGAAGGGACAGAAGAGACTTCTGAAAGTTCTTAAGTCCAATCCTCTGCTCAAAGCAGAGCTAATTTGAGAGAAGATGCTCAAAGCGAAGGCATTAGACTACTTCGGTATGAAATAAGTGCCAATTCTCCAATGGCACTGTAAGTCATTGCACAGCAGTACAAGTGTAAAAAAAAATTCATGAAAAGGTATCCATAGGACTTTACTAATTTATCTCTTTTGAATTTTGGCTCATCTTAGTATTTCTGTAAATGCCTCAGGAAAGATACAAAATTAAGTGAACTAAACAATGCTATTCCTCTGCTGGAATGAGTAACATTTTGCAATAATCACAGGACTAGGAAACTACATACAATTATGTATGTAGTTTCCATACCATTTTACTGAATCATAAGCCCAGAGATCATGCAGTTTGTTTCTGGGTTTTTTTTAACCTGAATCCACTCATTGGGCATGGCAAATCTGCAATTCACAACAGCATACTGTGAAGTAAGAAACCTCACTGAAGCTAAATATTATGAGAAGCATCATCAGAACACAAATATACAAAATATATACAAACATAGCCTTTTCAAAATGGGTTATGCCATGTTAATCAAGATAGTGATCCTCCTGAAGAACATGACACATAATGGTTCAACCCTTTTCCCGAAAGGATAATATATTCCAGATTGTCACCCAATCATTTTCTTGCTGTCTTCCCAGAAAAACCCACCTCTCTTCGGTGTCCTAGAAATCTTCAGTTCTACAGTAAAGGAATGACAGCACCGTCAACTCACCTTTTTTGTCTATCCTTCATCACCAGAAATAAAGGAAGAATTAAAAAGTAACCCATCACAGTTAACAGAAAAAGAATTTCCTTTACCAGTCTATATGACAACCAATACAGGGAGTCAAACTGGGAGCAGAGATGAAAACAAAATTGTCAACAATACAAAAAAAAAAAAAGCCTTTCCAAATAAGGTACTTGGAGAAAGAACACATTGGAGAGGTTCAAAAGAAATGGGGAAAAAAATAGAATGTATCTCTGTCTTCTTCAATGGTTAAACTTAAGCCAGCAATGAAACACAGAGAGGCCTGTACCTATGCAAGATTCCAGAACACACATGCTGTCTTACAGGAGCTTGGAAAGAAGGAACTGGAGGTAAAACAAACATTTAGAATAACAAAAGAAAAAAAACAACCTGATCTGTATTCTCAACTGGCACATTTTATCCCCAGATCTCCCTTAACCAAGCTCACTTCAAGCTCACTCTTTTTATTTGGCCAGTACAACCACATATGGAGCATTTTCTGTGATTTCCCCCTGTGTGACTGCATTCTCCTAACTAAATCAAAGTCAAAATTTCTCTCACATTGTGGACCACAATTTATTTGAATAATCTAGACTCTGAATAATTAGAAGACAATTTCAGAATTGCATCATTCACACAAAGGCAGCTTTTGAAGAAATCTCTCAAGTACAAGCTTTTTGCTCCTCAGTGATGGTATTTTCAAAAGGAAACAAATACTTCAAGCTATGATCACACAAATCTTCTTGCATTACTTTATTCACTGTGAAACTCATTCTTCTTCACAGTAGACTGCTGAATAAGATAGACAATTACTGGTAAACAGAACCAAATAGGTAATTCCTCTATTTTGAAACACAAAAGGGCATTGAAATTCATCTGGACTCTGCTTAGTTTATCTCAATCTCTAGATGGTATCATCAAAAGCATCATTAGCTGCTGCTACACAAGGATTTTTCAAATTGTTTCAGGCAATCAATTTGGATTTGCACTCTTGTCTCTTCTTTGAATTCTGGCCTCTCAGCCAAGAGAAGTCTAAATTTATTGTTCAAGGTAAACGTTTTCCAATGGTTCATGAGCTAAGAAGCAGAAAGTTAAAAACATCATTGAAACAGCACACGTTGACATTTTTGCCAGATCTCAGAATAGCTTATAATATGTTCCACAAACTGTAATTTCCAAGTAAACAGTCTGAAGGTTGTATAAAAAAAGTAAATAAACTCTGAAATTTCATCACATATTTGCACTCTCAAGAAAGAGAATTCGATTTATCCATCACCTATAAAAATATCTCTTCCTTTCTTTCCATTCCCCTCTAAAAAGGCTCCGTACATACACAGCTAAGGAGAAGAACCATCTAAGTCTCAATGAAGTCTTATACTGTACCATTATACTGTACGCAAGCAACTATTTTCTTCAATATTGAGCATTCCTGAATGTTACCAAACACATACTGATTAATTCAAAATCCCTTCTTCTGTCTAAGATATTTTAACTCACAGATGCGACAGATACGGTTGTCTACAAAACACGAAACAGAGCCCCATGTGTTGGCAACATCATCATCTCCCCACAGAAGCATGCTCAGATGAGACTAACATAAGAGAACTCTAAAAACCTTTTGACATGATCTTACTTATTCTGGGCCAGGCACCACAGGAAAACAAGAAGAAAAATATGTTTCTTCTCTGTAAACCCAAAGTATTCATTTTTCTATCTAGAAAAATAGAATTCCTCCAGACTATATCCAATACCCCTCTCCTAAATGGACGCTTAAAAGCATTAATTTCAGCTGTAACTCCATACGACACTTCTCAATATTTTTTTCTGTTATCTTAATTATTCATTTAATCTTTAGTCATTCTGGCTTCATTTCCTCACTATAACATACTGTACATATCACTGTGCACACACTGTTTCAGATTTTTTTCAGGAGAAAAAGATTAGGGCACATTATATATGCCTTTGTGCATGCTAGAAACACACCAACAATCAAAATTTCTTAAGTGTAGCTGTGTGTGTGTGTATATGCACACACATACACATATATTAAAAACAGACATTATTGACAACCTCTCAATAAGCAAGAAAACAAAGCCTAAAACTTTATTGCTGGTTTACTATTTCTGAGAAAGGGAATATTTTTATCTTGTCACTTAACAATTCTTCTACCAAAGATTTTGCTTCATATTAGCTTTTATCACCATATTCTGACAACATTAAAGACTGAATTACTGTCTATGATGTCTCAAGTAATGTAAAGAAAAATTTGAAGTATTCATGTAAACCAGAAGATAGTAAGAGTGATTATAACCACTGCAATCACTTTTTCAATAACTTCACTAGAAACCAAACAGTTACATGCTGCATTCTCACAGCAAACTGCAAAACTCCCTTTTTGTTTCTTATGGAGTAAAACATGTCAGTGTTCTACAGTCAATTCAATAAAACAATACAGTGTATGCATTTTACTGTGCAACAGTGAATTCAAAGGAAGAATTCACTGCTGCTCTCTCCTTTCCAGAAATGGGGGATTTAAGATGCTATCTGGACATTATGCCCATGATCCCACACAGGCATAAGCATTAAGACTTAGGACACAGTAATAGAAAACCTACTAAGTGATGACTTAACATTACCCAACTGCCATCCAAGAAGAATAATATAATCCTAAATTTCCCCATTCACCAGGAAGCAGTCTTGGTAAAACAAAAATTTGTTTATTAAGCTATTCCTCTTGGTAGTTCCTGTAATTACCTATAAAAAGGTGACTTCTGTAATAACAGATAATATAGAAGGAAAACTACCATCCAACAAAGTTAGCTTGATCATCAGTCAAATCCTGCATTTAATAATCCTCAGATATGACTCCCATTCCACTGTCTCTAACAACAACAATAATTTTCCAACCATCTTCCTAAAATCAAATTTTCTGAAAGTTACTGTTCAGAATACTTCTAGACAGGTTAGAAACTCGAATATTCATGTATCAATTACAGAATTCTGGGATGAAGATATAGATGCTGAGCTTACAATGCCTAAGGGAGATACAGAAGTGATCTTAAGAAATAAATGCTGACAAACTTTACTTCAGCAACACTGGTTGAAGTTGCAAGTTTAAATAGTGTTATGAAGCAAAGTAACGCATTTAAAATTCAGAACTCTTACAACCTATCAGTAAAATACTGGGTTAAGAGCCTATCAATAAAATACTAGAAAAGAAACTGGTCAGTGTATTATTAGCTAAACCTCCTGAAAGACATTCAGCTTCTTCTCAAAACATCACAGATGGAAAAATAAAACAATACTGAACAACCAAGGTTAGCTAAGGAAAATACAAAACAGCACTAATGCTTCAGCGCTGGGACTGACAGCCACTATACAAGTCCTCTGCAAAACACATAAGCAATGATCATTGCAAAGTATTTAGAACCACAGAATAAAGCTAGTGGATAGTACAAGAAAGTTACAGTGAAACTATACAAACACAATGGAGGAAGCATGTCCATGCATTACTGATGTTCAGGATACAGCTGAGGTGGGAAGAAAAAACCAGCAACATTCAGATGGTTTTGTCTGCTCCAGCTACAGAAGAGACCCTTTCCAGTTCAGTATTTGCCCCAAGGAAAGAAGAGCTGACTGACTCCTCCCACATGTTATTGCTCAAATGGGTGAATATTTTTCAGTCATTTACCTCTATGTGGAAAAATAAACTCCTTCTGAAGTAACCGGGAGAGGGCAGGGAGAATATGCAAAAAATTAGGTCAAGTCTGATTCCTGTAATTTCTCTCTACTGGCAGTCTCATAGTGCATTACTAAATCTCTCTGGCTTACAACAATTAAGGAAACACTGATCAGGACTCAATTAGCATTGCTGAGGGAAAGAAAACATTTTATGGATTAAAAAGAATCCCACATTCATGTAAATTACTAGATAACCTACTGATATGGTGAGAGATGGTGCTGAATTCCTGACTTTGAAAGAAACTCCACAATGTGCCAGCAGCCTGAAGTCAAAGAGCAACTCTTCATCGAGCTATAATCCTGAAGTACAAAAAATCTGACTATAACATGACAACTCTGAAAACTAACACAGCAGCTGACTTGAGAGGGAAGTTAAAGCCAAATAATTTTTTGGGCCTCCTAGCAATATCTTTTGCTGTCATCAGACACCACAGGTGATGTTGCTAAAAGCTGGTGGCTGAGTCTGAGCAAGTAGGGGCAAGGAGAAAGGGCGTGAAAGTCCTTGTCCTGACTAGTCACGATCTGCCTGATGCAGAAACTGTGATGAGGGCCATAGAAAATAGTTAACTTGACTACAGCAATAATATGTTGACTGCCTTTTAACAGGTAGTTCTTTTAAAACTTCTGTTAGTATTTTCCTATATCAGCATGAAATGTCACATACATATATACACAAAAAGACAGCTATGTAATTCATAAATAGTATGATATTTCTACAGACAATTTATTATACCCAGTCAGGACTTGAGATGAAACTCTTATCCTCTTTATTGAAAAAATTCTACATAGCACACTCTTCAAACTTTGTTTTCTCACCTATTTTTATGAAACTTTTGAACAAAACTAAGCATTTAGAGTTTTAGAAATTATCTACTTTTAAAAAGAATAGCTTCAGTTAAGATCAGAGCATAAGATCTGTTTCTGCCACTCATTTTTATTCATAAGATAATTACAACAACCACACTTACTATCATGAAATTGGCTTTACCAAATCTCTCCACAGCATTCAGAATACTTGGAATTGGGCTGATACCATGCTGGTAAAGATCCCTTATGACACTTAATACATTCATTATTGGTGTAATTTAATTAAGACTCAGATCCCCTGCACTTTTGCTGCATATTGGCTTGGTGGTGTTGAAACTTTATACTACCACAACTACTGACAAATTTAGTTGTAACAATATAGATGGATAATTTCACTTTTTTTCTCTACAAAAATACCCTTCTTGTAACACTTCCCAAAAAAAAAGATTCCTCAAACACATAATCAAAAAAAAATTAAGCTGCCACTTTCTCCTAACACTTTATTTTTATTTAAGATTTGTCTCTGTCCAAATATTTAAGTCCTAGCTACACATTTGAGTAGATGTAAATGTTAATCATTATGATGAGGTGAAGAATATTGATTACAGAATTACTGTAATTCTGTTCAAGCATCATCCTGGACAGGGCCTTTCTAGTGCTTTATAAAAACAGAAAAGTATTCTCCTCAACTGATTGTGTCTGCCAAGTAAGCACACAGCACACACATCAGTAGCTGTTTAGAAGATACATCTTCATTTCCATATGGATTCAGGTCTAAATTCAATGAGTTTAAATTTATAATTTTTTTTAAAAAAAAATATTTAACAGTGAAGATTTTCCTCTTCTATTTTTGGTAATGAGCTAGAATGAAAGATTTTCCTAAGAAGTATAAAAAAATAGTCTGTAAGAGCTATAAGAGCTGCTAATTTTATTTTAGAGGCTCAGTTGTTAAAATTGATGGAAGCCTTTGTTTATTTGTCATTTATCTGCTTTTAAATACTTACAGTGAAAAATACGGAAATCAATGTATGGATGAGAACCTCTTCTCTCTGTTTCAAATCCTGCCCGACTTCTTACTCGCACATCTCCTAGAAACAGGGTCAAGAGTGAAATAAAAGTGTGGAAGAGTGGCAGAGATAAAATGCAAATGAACATAGCCTGGAGGGGTAAAGATTCATGTACTTAATGGAGGAGAGTAATTCAAACAATAGGCCTACTTCAATGCTTTTTGTTTTAAAGGTGAAATTCAAAACAAAGTTTGAAGACTTGTTAAACATGCAATCACATGCTTTCTTGCCAAAATCTCTCCTGCCTAAGCATACGTTGCCAGAAGCATGTGATAAGCATTCAGATGAAATTAGGAAGAGCTTGCTACACCAGTATGGTAAAAATGCACCTTAATATGACAGAAAACAAGAACATTTAAAGTTGATTTGTTCCTCAGTAACACACATACAACGATAACATTTTGTAGAATACAAAAAAGATTCAACTTCTAGAAATGGTAGCTTTTAGCAAATAAGCTAATTACAATATGGTTTTATATTATATAATATTTTCCCACTAGCATTTACTTACTTGTGCTCAGCTGTTTGAATATTACACAAGAGCCTATTAAAATACCAAAACTCAGTATTAAAATTTGATCAAACTATTTTGCACTGTAATTAGCTTCAACCTCAATCTTTTAGCATGCTAGTTGACTTCTACTTATGCATTTTACCAACTGAAAGCTGATCAGTATTCTTTTGTTAGATATTTGTATGTATTAATAAAAGCAGTTCACCTGGATTAAAAGCTTTCACTAAAAATCCTTTTTCAATTACAAATTTGGAGAAATTTTCAAGGATCAAATGCAATAGTGTCTCCCTCCTCAAACCCTAACAAAGATAAATTTAAGATGTGCAAATGTTGTGGTTTCTAATTACAAAAATCCTTCAAGTGTTGTATTCTCCTCACTTCAAAAACAGCACTTTCCATATGAAACCAAAATAAGTGATCAACAAAAAAGCCCTATGACTGAGTTTATAAGCACTAAACAAAAATACAGCTATTTATTTTTTATCAAGTCATAGACATCTTGAGAGCATTTTTTTCCTTTTTTCTTTTCTAACCTGCTAATGTGTAATGCTGAAGTAGGCAACTTATCAGAAAATAGCTAAAGGTACTGACTCACACTTCAGTAATATGCTTTTAATACTTAACAGGTATCTTTCTAGAGATATATATCTCTAAACACTGACACATCTCCAGTGACGCACTTCACATGAATATTATCTCGTGGGGCACGCTGGAAGGACCACAAAAGGGTTAAGTAGGCCCAGGGCTCCCCTAAAGTTTACATATCAGTAAAAACATAGTAAATACATGTGCCTTTCATTAATCCTTTTATTATTTTTAAACTGAAAACCGTAACTGAGCTGCAAGGGAAAGCAACCCAATTACTATCTGCAAGTAGTATTTTTTAGACCACTTACAATATATTACTTATAAAAGCTTCAAGCATTCATTTGAGCAGAGCGCAAGAGACCTGTCTCCTTCCAGGCAATACAGAGGCAGCAAATTGTAGAACTCTTCTGTTAGGCACAAGCAATTGGTGAATTTTATTTACAAAATAAATTAATAAAAATGAAAAAGAGAGGAAACTTTGGAAGTGAGGGGGCGAATGCATTAGTAGCTGTATATGAAAATAACAATGTACACGGAGGAAAATTCGACTTTCATTACCTTTCACTCATATTTATCTGGGTAATCAGGCATAGCTACAGCTGTGTGAATGAGTTCACCAGCTAAATTAAAAGAAAATAAAAGAGGTTTTTTAAGTGGAGCTAATTTTTTATAGAAAAGGTGATAAAGCTTTTGTGATTTAGTTTTAAATGCTGTTTTTTACTTTTAGAATTTACAAACCACAGTACAAATTAGCAAATAGTTTCAGCCAGTGTATAACTAGGTTTTGGCAAACAATTTAAGTGTCAAAAATACAAAAAGTTCACAGAAAAATACCTGAAGACCAACATGGAATTCTGCAAATAACAAAATGAGCAGGTTCATCTGATACATGATATACAGAAAATTTCTCTCTGTTCTTTTGCATTTACTACAATCCTTGACTAACAGCACAGACAGAATAATAGTACCCCTGGTACCCTTGAAATGCCTGCAATATTGAGAATTTTAGGGAGAAAAACAAGAAAAACTATCTGTAAGTAAAATGAAGAAGTGCAACTGACTACATTACTTTAAAACAGTAATTATTAGAATATCTATTTACAGGAATATTTAGCCAAAGAAGGAATTGTATACTAAAAATGCACATGGCAAACTAAGGAAAAGACAAGTGTAGTAAGATAGAGCTAAAATGAGTCTATTTACTTGCATACATATAAAATGAGAAAATCCCAGCAAAGAAAGCAAAATATTTTCATTGCATAGTTATTGAACAAAATTCTCTCTCCGTAATCATGGTAGAAGCAGCTATTTTTTAAAAAACTCAATATCTCAACAATGGAATAATTTTTTTATACTACAACTGGATTTGTTCTGAAAAAATACACCCGTTCTACAGGACTAGAATTCATTACAGCAAACAAAGCAGAAAATCCTCTTGTGCCAGAACAAAGGCAAAAGAGACGTCTCCATTATCATGATACAGAACTGCTGCATTTTTCAAGGTTTCAGACAATAAATGCACTTGAAAAATATTGGTACAAGTGGAATTTGATGGTACCATACATCCATCTGAAGTTTCTATATATACAGAAGGAGAAAAAGGAATAACTAGTTGCACATTATGAAACAATGTGCTATTAGCACAGTGAAACTAATCTCTAGTGCATATGTATAGTTAGTTCCAAAACATCCAGAAATACTGGATCATCGTTATGCACTCACTCTTTGGTTAATGTAACCTGCAGAAGATTAATGGATCCCAAATGCACCCACTTCATTGTACCTTCACACAACATAACATGTTCACGTCAACTTGCTTGGGAAATCCTGCACGAGTGTTTTGCAACTCTGACTCTGAAGCTATGCAGACTTGAATTTTAAGGAAGAGACATGTTTATCTTCACAGGGAACTCGACAAAAGAGCACAAGATATCTCAGATTTGAGATTACTTTTATCAAACAAAAGGACACTGTTACATAATTCCTTTGAACAGCAACAGAAGTCCAACCTCAGAGCCGATCATTATTATAGTAGCTGAAAGAATTAAAATTCAACACCTAAAAGAAAAGAACTTATGTATAGTTTTCATTTATTTAGACCTTTACAAACATACCGAAATGCTTGCACAATCTTTTTAAGCCATCAGATCCCACAGTCTGCTTATAGGTAAATTTCCTTGGGGAAGGGCACAGAAGTGGCAGCAAGCAGACTGCCAGCTTTCATCTGAAGTGTCTCTTCTCGAGCCACATTCAGCCACACTGGAAAGAATCCTGTGTTACCTTTACAGAACACATTCAAGTCCAGCATCTTAATGATACTGGACTTCCAAGAACAAATTTTTCCTTCTTTGAGTTCTGCTGATTTCAAAAATTCAAGAGAAAGATTTAAAAAGAGTGAAGCCTTCCTTTCCAAATTTTATTTTGAGCACAAAAATGATACAATATCTGATGGCTGAGCATTTAGGTACCCTTTTTTCCAGAACAGTCCTGCATGATCAGGATCACTTGCATTTTCAAGACAAAGATGATACTGGCAGAAATTTAATTGAAGACTAAATAAGTCACGGAAGAAGGAATGTAAGAGGGAGATTTGCAGCTATAACTGAAAATTGAAAAGAAATTAGGGATGTAATAAAACTTACCTTGAAACAGATTGTTTAGTTCCTGCCCCTCTCTCAGATTCCTGCTCACACAAGGACAGCTCTGATACTTACGAGGCAGCTGAAATGCCACAGCTGACATCCCTGGGCGTCAGGGTTACCCAGCACATACTTGGTGCTACCCTAACACTGCAGCGTGGCACAGTAACAATGCAGCAGCTGCTTGGGGAGCTGAGGCCATCCAGAGCAGGGACAGAAACCCCAGAGACCACGGAGGACAGCTGGGAGCAGAAACTATGACAGCCACCTCAAGGTAAAGGACTCAAGTCAAAGCCATGAGATTGTGAAGAGCAGGATTTTCAGACAAAATTACTAACTTCACAGATTAAAATTCCTATTAAATTTGTTGGAGAAACAGATGACAGGTCAGCTGAATGTGCCAGAATTAAAGCAAACCGAATACAACATAAAAACCACTACCAGAGAAGTGTGTGCACAGTACACAGTAGTTATTCTCCAGTGTTTCTTATTTGAAGTGATCAAGACCTCTAAAGGAAGACAAATGCTCCAATTGTAGCTGAGAGGTGCATGCTCACCAATACAAGCAGTCAAGTGCCCCACGCTTTCTACCCCATGCACAGTAGAAAAACTTTCAGTCAGTAGAAAGTGACAGGAAAAAGAAATGCAAAGAAAAGCAATAGAAAAATCAAGAAAGTATCAAGATTACACAGAAGCACTTACAAGATATTTTGAGAATTCTTCATAGTTGCTGAGAAAAGTGGTTGAGGTGATGCAGATGTATTAGCCTTTCCAAGGTCTTAAAAGAAAAATTCTACAATGCTGCATCTGTATCTATATTTTAAAACAGTAAATAAGCCACTCGGGAGTGGCTTAGTGTATATTTTGGGAATGGGGTATGACGGATGAGTCATTACAGTCAACGCTGCTTGTTTATATCGACACACTGATGAAGGCAGTTAGGAGTCAGCTTTTCATTTTGCATACCCCTAAAAGAAGGATCTTTTAAATTGAACCTGGACACACTGCTATGGCACAGGAATTCCTATAGGTGTAAATGAACTGCCATTGGATTACCATTGGAACAGCCAGAAAAAACATTGAATGAAGCAACTTCATGGCCAGCACAACTAAACAAAGGCAGAGGGAGTCATTGTAGGTACTCTTAAGCCTTGTCTTTTTGGTCTGCTAAGATAAACACCTTATCAAGGTACATTTTATTAGTAGATACAGTCTGTATGGAATAAAACCAACAAAGTAAAAGGCAAATATTCTCATGACTGTGCCTAACTTTCCATTAAGTTACAGCTGAGGATTCCTTATAGCTTATTCTGCTCAAGTGCACTAAGATAAATAGAACAATTACAAAACTCTCACAATACTGTAGGAAATGCAATGCTTCCCATTTTTTGCAAAAAAATTGTAATGGAATATATTAACCCTTGAATCTACTCTGATATGAATGTTTCTACATACCGATGAGTCCAACTGTTCAGCTTTCAGGCTGGTCTTTTTTACAGTCCATTTACAAGTACAAAAATAATAAATATGTAAATAGTTGCTAACTCGTACAGTATAGCGCACATAATATTTGGGAAAACCAAGTGATCTCTATTAAGTGAGAAAATAATGCAGATTTATCACATAATGATTCCAACATGCCATGAGCAATTTTTTGTTTGCTTGTTGGTACCCTCCTCCCCCACCTAAGTTGGAAGTAAATCCTTTAAAAGATTTACTGCTCTGAATAGCAGAACAGCATGAATGAATTATGCCAGAAAGAGTTATACTATTCCTAACAAGCACCAATCTCATTATGTAATAATTAATTCCAATGACAGTACAAGTGAAAAATTAATTTACTTAACATCATGTTCTGAATATTTTCCAGTTCTACCTATGAGAATAGTGGAAGATTTCCAAGACAAATTAGATTTTTCTCCCCATTCAGATGTATATACCAAAAACTAGAGGAAGCCGTGCTTTTCTTCTCTCTAGGACTACTTGAGCATTATCACAAATCCTTCTGCAGAAATGATGGGCCTAACTACTTCATTTTAACTTTTGAAAATAAAATAAACCTATTTACAACAACAAAAAAAACCCAACAGCTTTTTCAATAAACATTTAGAACCCAGCATCTTCTGTTCTCATCTTAACAAATCCCCAAAGTAATTAAATTCTCTGATCAAAAACCCTTCAGCAGACAGTCAGTGCTATAGTATTAACAACTTCATAAATGTAAAAAAATCAAAGTAACTGGAAAAAAATGTGAAGCTGCTCAGTCAAAATTGGATTTATATGTATATATGACAATATATTCCTACATATGTAGGTTAGGACTATAAATTCATATACACACATGCATATAGCTTACAACTTTAAATTCATAGACAATGCAGTTATGAATTTCTGGGGACTTTAACATGTACAATATATCACTAAACTGAAAAGACTCAGGGCATAAAAAGACATGTTGTGGCTGATTTAGTTGGAGATGGTTAAGAATCTGTAATGAGTAGCTGTTGGTGTTCATTGAGCTGTGCAAGACATCATGCAAGCATTCATAGTCCATAATTTCAACACAAATTCATAGCTCAAGGTGGCTTAAATTAAGTGGCATCATTTAACAGTGAAACAGACTTAGAGCACATACACAGTCCCCATGCCATCTGCACCACCAGCAGCCTCCAGAAGAGGTGTGGGAAATACTCAATCTGGCAGCCAGATCTGCAAGAGCTTTGCATCTTTCTCCTCTCAACAAGTGACCTCAGCTCCTTCTGTGCACTCCATATCACAGAGGGTCTCCCCTGGATGCTTTCCCCTCCCAATACCATTCCTTCCCTTTGAATTCAACTTTACCCTTTGTATCCTTGCTACTCTGGAAGCACTCCTCAGTAAGCTGACTGAACTACTCAGCCCTCTCATGCACCCTTTCCTTTCTCAAGTCACCTTCTAGGATTAATGAGAAAAATCTTGTTTAAAATCATATCATTATTTCAAGAGCACCTTGCACATTTCACAGCCTCAGTATTGAAGTTTTTAAGAGTGTGTGATAACTAACTCTCCAGCAAGTGTTCTCTAAGCTACAGTTTTAACTAGAAAGATAGCATGCAGAGGTGGCAAATTCCACTGCAGAAAGATCAATCATGAGTCACTTAGAAAACTCTACTTCTTACCAAACACATTGGGTTAATTATAAGAACTTTCCTTTTTCTTTAATATAGGAGTAAAACATCCTACACTCAGGATGTGTGTAAATCATCCTACATCTTTAACTCAGGAAAAAAAAGAAAAGAAAAAAGGCAAACAACCAAAAAACCCAAGTCAACGCAAAAAAACCCGAACTCTTGTAGAGATTCTAACCAAAATATTATCCAGGAGAATAAGAATGGCAAGTTTATTAATCATCAGAGATATTAAAAAGTTATTATTTAAATCAGTCATAAATGTTGAAACTTGCAATATAGAAAATGGTGTGCTTACCTAGCATACGAATGTACAACGCAGTCTGATCAGAGCTGTCATAGGAAATTGCTCCACGTCTCTGAAAACAAAAGTGTATTTTAAGCAAGTTAGAAGCAAATAATTTTTAAATTGAAATTAAAATAAAGTATTAATTGACCATTTTCATTTTAACCCTTAACACTAATTTCAGAAATTGTGTGTCTTTCATACAAAATGCATCTTTCAAGCATTTGTATCTACTGATTTTGCTTTAAGAGGGGACAAAGGAAGGATAGGAATTGGTAGTGAAAAGATTATGAAAAGTGAGATCAGAGTGTGGTAAAAAACATCCCCATGTATTTCTTTCCAATGTTCCTCAATCATTCCTCACAATAGGAAAGACATAGAACAAGATTATGCAGACACAAGAAAGTGCTTCTCATGGCCTTCTAGAACACCATACTTGAAATAAATTCGTGCAGTTCCTGTTTTATGTATCTACTTTTACCTACAGGGCATTTCCATCTTCCAAAGGTAAAAGAGGTAAAAGAACTGAAATTACACCATTACTGCAGCCCTAGGATGCACTTTCATATGCTACTTTCATTCTAGTCTGTATTTTCTGTAGGCAAAGCAAGGTATTACTGAGGTAAGATGTTATATATAAAGGCATTTCAGAGAAAGCCAGCAAGCAGTAGTCCAAATTTGATGATAAAAGTTCAGAAGAGTCATCAAGTTATCCATGTACAACACTGAGATACTCCCACATAAGCTGTATTTTTTACCTACATGGGACACATATGTTTCACACATACTCAGCTACTGTGCCAGTTACAATCCAGGAAGTCTCCCAGGAGGTGGTGAACTGGTCCTCTAACAGCTAAAAACTGGAGGAATGTTCTCACTGGCGTCACAGTCTGCAAAGCATGATTCCACCTAGCACCCAGCCTCACATCTTGCCTTTACTGTCCTTTGACCATCTCCTGCCCCTTCCTAAGGCCTTCATTAATGTTACTCATAAATCCTAGGATTAGAGGATCACCTTCACAATCAGACCTCCATTTTGGCAGTTCAGAACATTTGTTCTTCACAGAAATAAGATTTTTCGTGGGAGGTGCACTTTAGAAACTCCTGTCACCTCTCTCTGTACACCACACTTCTTTCTTACACTGAGGACAGGGAAGTCCTTGATGCCACCAAGAGTCACCACATGCCTTTGAGAACTTCAGATAAAAGTCAGCCTGGTGGCAAACACAATCACCCATTTTTCATTTGTGCATCAGGAACAACACTCCCTCATGGACACACAACAGCCTGAAAAATGTGCAACTTCAAAAGAGAAGAAATCAAACCATGCTAGGAAATGGTAGAAAAAAATAATGTTGGCTATTGAGAAGAATTTTGAAGGAAAGAAAATGAAGGAAAGAAAAATTATGTGGAAAGGCAAAAAGGCAGAACTGCTGATATGCATCTATCCACAGAACAACCTGACTGAACGCAAAGACAGACTAGAGATTAATAACCTCAATCACCGTGATCTGCACAAGTGATGTGCTAAGACTCCAAACTCTTAAGTTACACTTTTTAAAAAAATATTTTCATGCCAGAACATTAAACATGCCAAAAAATAAAACATTACACTTGAAGTTGTAGAAGTTTTTTCCAAAAGTAAGCTTACTATGCAATCAGAAGTGACCAAAAGACCTAGCTCCAAATGGGGTCCAATAATAACAGCTGTTGTAAAGACTACAAGGAAGAACTCCCTGTACAGAACTTTTATGTCATCTTAGCTTTTGTTCTGTATTTCCTTGGAAGATCATAAACCATGCAAATAATTCCTCAATATATGTCTGTACAGCATTTCTCACAGCAGTGTGCCTGTCCCGATGGGGAAGGCAGAAATACAACTCATCAGCCAGAAAATGATGCTGATTTCTCACTAACACTTTCAATGTTTTTCATTAAACTTGCCTTTGAGTTTCAAAAAATCTCAGCTGAATATATTTTCTGTAGCCTGGAACATTTCATATCACTGACTAGGCACAATCAGTGATGTAATTTAGTGCTAACTTGCAATTTGCACCTGTCTATCACAGATTTCTGGACATGTCCAGTACAGTTCTGTAATCTAATACAGGAGAAACCTAAGTACACATGCAGCTACAAGACCCACATACAGCTGGAGCATTAGGCTCCAAGAAAGAAAACAATATACAAAAATTTACTGAAAAATAAATCCTTTTGATATGTCGATTCTAAAATATAACTTGCTCCCTACTATAAATACTGTTAGATAAAGCAGTAAATATAAAGTAGTGCATCCATGTATAATCTCAAATACAAAGCACATTTTTAAAAACATACAGTAGTTGCTTATACAGACAAGTGATTTTGCTCTGCAATGATATACTTGAAACAACCAAATCTAGCAAAATTACCTTAGAAAGTTTGGTTCTCTAAGGAAAAATAGAGACAATTTATTGTATAAATTTCATTAGTAATACTACACAAATAGTAGGACAATTTCAGCTAATTCTTCTAAAAGGGCTGAGGTCCCAAAAATACTGATTCCTTGAAATTTGTTAAATAAAATAGATAAGAGGAAAACATGTATTATCAAGTTCCACCAACAGATGTCGGGTGGGTGACGAGTGGTCAGATCTTTTATCTTCAGCCCAGGCAAATAAGTGAGGTACAGAGAGTTGAGCACTGTGGTGGGCAGTCCGAGACAAAGGATGAAGCTAATGGTACAGAGGGTTTTTGGCAACTTGTGTAAAGTGAACTAATCATATTGTATACATCCAGACACAGATTGCTTTGCGTCAGCTTACCCTGCAAATATGTAACAGACCATCTACTGCAGGTTGTGGTGCATCACCTATTTTCCCACTTCAAATAATACTGTGCATTTGTCATTCTACCCCCTACAGTACTCTAGAAAAATGCAAGGAAAAAGGCAGAAAGACAGAAGTAATTTAGCACACCTTGTGTGTGGTTCTTCAAGATATACTGCCCAGATTCTACTACTTAAACCCAGCAAACAGAAAAACCAGATTTAATCCTTCAGCTTTTACTGCAATATGATCTGACAGACAGCAAATTCTTACGAAGGAAGGCAAACGTGTTGAAGAACTAAAGTTACTGTGAAGCACTCAACCATTCTAACAATTTAATTAGCAGGATTTTACCCTTGTTGATGACCAAAAATGCCACCCTCCACATTGCTAATCAAAGGCCCACTCTCTGTTGCTTACACCAATACACCAAGACTATACTTACCCTAAAAATATACCTTACTTACACACAGTTGAGACAACCGTAGCATACACTCAATCACTCTACAGACACCTTGGATCAGAAATCTTTGTGGATTAAGACTGGCTTCTGGCACCTCAAGATATTACTTGTTGTCATGTTATTGTCAATATTTTTAACTCATTTAGCATAAAATTTTATTTCTAAATCTCTGCGCCACCTCTTGGTCTATCTGAAGATTTGTACCTGTTAATACCAGTACTGACCCTCTGTGCAAATACCAAATAAATAAGCACCATTCCAGCAAGCAGACAGAATTACTAGTGCTCAAAGACAAGACAACCCTAATGTATCTGTGTTTAGGCAAGTTCTGTTTTCATGCACAAGGACAACTTGGTTGGTGGGAATGTGCTGGACCCTAAGTGATTCAACAAATTCCTCAAATGATTAGGTGAGGTTCTCAATTGCTCCGTTCCTCTCTAGGCAGGCCCAACAACAACCACCTGAACTGGGTGGGCTGTTTTGCTTCAGCAGTGAAGATGGATGTCAGAAAGATGACTGGGAAGGATTGTTTATACTGGACTTCCACTTTCAAAGCCTCACCTTAAACTTCAGTTTCACATTAGAGTACCGTTTACTGTTCCAAAGGGCAATACAGCAAAAAAGCTTCCTTTTTTCCTCTCTTTTGAGACATATTTGTGAAAAGTGAATGGAAGAAGTTCAAACTAAATTGGAAGATCCATTAATCCTCTAAGAACAACACTGATACACAGACTCTGCAAAAAAAACGCAAAGGGAGTCTCTACCAGAACTTAGATTTAAGTCAGATCTCTCTGAACATCTTTTCACAAAGTATAGAAAGTTATTAAAGGCCACGCAATGGGAACAACGTGCCAAAATAGCACACAGATACATCTTCAAAGGGAAACCGCTTCAGTGATGCTTGGGAGTGCAAGCATTTGCATGTACCACTTGGAAACGGAGCACCTGCTGCTGTTTGTGTCAAACAGAAATGTTTCCATTGATGTATCAGTTTTATCACATGGACTTCCCAATCTTGTTGAGAGCAGAGCACCAGCATTACTGCTGGGCACTTTATTTCGGCAAGGGCCAGCTTGGGGACTGTCTAGCAAAACAACTCCTGGTCTCATTCTCTAACAAAACCTGCTAGAGCTGTTGGCCTTCAAAATTCAGCACCGCCCATCAGAAAGAACCACGTATGCTTTTTGATACACGACCCTCATTTTGCTACTCAGTTGTTTATTCAGAAGCTGGGAAAGAAACGACAGAGGACAGAGAGCAACACAGCCAGGCATGTGTTTTTATGTACCTGACTGTCCAGTCCAAGCTCCTTGCTGAACTATCAGAGCATTAGTCTCAACTGCTCTGAAGACAAGTGTGGGGAAGTTGTTATACCACGGCAACTGCAATGTACTGGTTATGCTGCCTCAAATACACACACTTGGAAAGCTTTTAAGATCCTAAGACAGTTTATGAACTAGAAGTCTTGAGAAGGACAAACCAGTTAAGACCTTATTTCTCCAACTATTATTAGATTTCAAAAGCAAGACTCATGCATCTTAGACTTATTTCAAATATTTAAAAGTTCCATGTTAGTTTTCCAAAAGGCACCATCAATTTTTTAACTCACTAAAGCACAGAAGAATGCTCTTTACAAGCACTTAAACTGATACTGAATTGAGGAAAGCCACTGTAAAATGGTCCTACTACTATTTAAAAATTTCACTGCAGTTCAAAGCGTTAAAAAAGTTTATCAAACCAGCAGTAAGAAAATGTCATTAATACTGTCTTCCTGAAATTTAATCAGTAGTAAGAACCACACCCTTTCCTTCAAATATTCAAATGTGATGATTTTAATGTTTTCTTCCATATAAAGCTATTTTACATGATCACCTCACAAGACAGATGGCAACCATTTTTAAACTCAGCTATCATTTGAATGATAGTTATCAATGCTAGTGATACATATACCTCACAAGCATATGTAAGCTATTTTTTCTTATATACCTCAGATGTATATCATGTGGCGTAAGAGTTATCCAAAGCTTTATTAGTATAAAAAATCAAGACTTAAAAATATACAAAACAAAAGCTTGACAATTGATCAGAAAGAATGTACAGTCAAAAAAAACCCACAAGTAATTTGTTTAAGTGAGGACAGAAATCACAAGGGTATTGCCTAAGGAAACTAAATCAGAATAGCAGAAAGATTCAAGGCAATGGCAAAATAGGTAATTGGATGAACAAAAAAAATACTATTTCTTTAAAAGAAACCACATGTAAAAACACAATCATAAATAGCAGCGAATTTTATGCCTATCTGTATTATGTCAGCTACCTGGAATTCCTATTTTTCCCTACCTTAAAACAATCTCTGACCAAAGGGGATTAGACATAATCCTTGAACAGGTTTATGTCAAGTTCCAAAAAGCCAGCAGTTCAACGATGTAACAGTAAAATGCAGAAGATGTACTGGTCTAGCACACAGGCTGTAAATCAGTAGAATCTGCCTTCAGTCACAAGCAAACATCCATTGGGTTTCCTGGTCTCTTTCTTGATGCCACAAAAATTGTCACAAGTGCTAGCAACTAAGCCTGACCATTTTTACTTTAATAAATTTAGAAACATGTTATTGGCAATGACTGAAGAGTACAGGCATGGATGCCTGGCAAAGTTTGTTTTCACAACAAACTCAAATTCAAGCTTGTTCAGATTCTTCTGTTAACTCTACAAAAATTTTAGAAGCATGTATCAGTAACAATAACAAAAAAAATCTATCTATAAGGAGCTCTATTTTTTTTCAGCTTCCTTCATTCTCTCCAATGATTCTGGCTCTCCTTCATAACCCTACACTTAAATTTATTCCTCTTTCTGGAATTAATTCCAGATTATGCAGTGAGCTATGCTTAGAAGAGCCTGGTCTCATCTCCAGACACCAATCTCACCTATATTTACTAGCACAAATATCCATTATGGGGATACTTACATTCTTTGGAATGAGAGAGTAAAAACTTAATTCTAACATTAGCAAGCATTTTTCAAAATACAGGGATCTCAAATGGAAAAGGCTACAAAGTAAGTAATGTGGATTTTTCACATAAGCAAACAAAACTGGTATTTCCACTCCTGCAACTCTGAAATCAACAATACAAAAAGGATATCCTGTCCAGGAAGCAAAATACACTAATTTGTATTATTCTCGCTATGTTTAAAATTGTTTTTCCTTATTTTCACAAAGGCTTTAAAGTGCTATAAAGTTGAAAATCTTCTAGTAACAGAGGCAAGCCAACTCCTGCCATTCAGAAGCCATTTCAGATCCCTTTTTTATCTCGTCTCCTAACTGGCACTGCTACACACACACACTCTTTCCCACTTCAAGGCAAGCAAAAGTCAAGAGCTACAAAATCACATATGAACACTTAAGAAACACAATCTTAAACGGCAAATGATGTTTCCAAAACAGATTAGATTTTAAAAGGAAAAATAAGCGCTCATGAAGTTCTTAATGACTTCTTTTCTCTCCAACTACTTATAAACCCATTTAGTCAAAACAGATTTTAAAAACGGCCTACCTTAGAAGTAATCCATTTGATAAGGATCAGAGCTAAACACCAGATCAATGCAATTCCCATTGGATCACCCCAAATACCTGAAGCATAATCTCCCCCCGATGGCCAGCAGTGCTGAAAGCGGCAGGGCACAGCAGTGAGGCACAAGGCAGGCGGCAGCTGTCACCTGACAGCCCCTGCAATGTGCTCTGCCCCGCACCTCTCGCTGCCAGCGCCGGACTCAACAAGAAAGTTTTACAACCAGAGGACACGGCACTTAGGAAAACTTTACTGAACACCACAGAAACGCTAAAGGAAATGTAAAACCACGATTACATCCTTTCCTCATCTTTAAATACAGCAAAGCGTGCCGGACAATAGGTTCAAACTTCAGTAGTCAAAACACCCGAGCTAAGTCAGGATACTGCCTAGCCTTCAAACACTATGAAGAGCCTGTTTCCATCAAACTCCAACACTTGTGATATTCACAATTTCCTTTCATCTGTGCCACCTGGAGAACTGCTAAGAACTGAATTTCAAAACATATTTCAATACTGATTTTATAGCAATGTACTATAAATAATATTAATGAAAGTTAATGCACCGAATATGTGCAATTGTTCAAACCAATTGTCATTGTTTAGCTTCTTCTTTTGTCCACTAAATACTGGGCCATCCTTCACACTGTCTTTCTAGCCATTCCCACTCATGCCTGAACTGGCTGGGGCTTTCATTTATTACTTCAAGGGTCGAACCTGGCTAGAGCCTCCCTAGCCCTTCCCAGGGTTGGAAAGCAGTCTAACTTCCTCCAGGAACACTGATTATGCAGCAAAGTGGTCCTACGTGCTTGGTGCAGCCTTTGAGATTCATTCTAATTTCTGTCATTTTAAGCTGACAAAAGTGTTTCATTTCAGAAATACAAAGAAATACTTTGGAAAAAATACTTTGGAAAAAAAAAAGGAGCTACAGTGGGGGAGAAAAAGGAATAGTGTAGAATAATGAGGAGTTTAAAAGTATGAAGCCAAATAACTGAAAGCAAAATTATGTGAAGTGTTCTCTTCATATATAAATACACACACACATATATATATTGGCAAAAAAATTAATTCCAAATTCCAATATGTGCACAAACACAGAAATTAGCACAGATCACCAAAGGAGTAGTTTTAACATTAAGAAACTAATTTCCTCCCCTCCACAGGAAAAGGGGACATACCACAGCGGATGTTTACTGAATTAAGGACAAGATTTCTTAAGTGGGATAGGGCTATTTGTTATTTTATATCATGACTCCAAATATTTATGATGTCTTTTAAACTATTATCATGGTCTCAGCACAACCTGTGAATCCCTACAGAACCATTACACTCTAAACATTTATCTTCTGCCCTGTCCCCGTGCCCTGGCAAACCAGTCAGACCAAAACCAAAGGCAAGAACATTCAGAATGGGCCTTCTGGTACCTCACCTAATGAATGCAACGCTTATCTAAAGGTCTGTTCCACATAAAATACAAACTGGCACAGATATAGACTGAAAAACATTACCACCTCTGAAGAGCTGACAAGGTTAAAACACCCTGACAATTAATCACCACCAGTCTGATGTTTCTGTAAAAAAAACAAATCCACAATAAATGGCACCAGGCTACATTTGCATTACAATTTGGCACAACTGGAGCAGATCAAAACTCGGCTGCTGTTCAGATCTTTACACCTACACTGCATGAAGCCCAGGAGTTCCAATTTTTTTTTGCAGGCCATATTTACTCCAACTTCTTGAACCAGATCCTGCCACAGGAGGTTCAAGGCTGCCAAAAAAATGACCCAGTAACTGATCAAACCTCTACAACCCTATCGCAGGTTAGGGTACATTTGGTGCACACAATGAGTGAAATGATTTTGTTTCTTTTGGAAGAAGCCTGGTTTGCACATACCAAAATCACTCCACAAAACAACCAAATGGGCACAGCAAACAGGAACAATGAGGTGAAATTTGCTTCAAGGCCAAACTCTCCTCTGAATAAAACTCCAGCATAAATAGCCTTGTACTCTGAAATGTCAAGCATTCCTCTCCATCATCACTATTATCAATCCCTAAAAAGTCTTCTCCTTTCCTATCTCAAAACACAGGAAGATGTTCTTGGAGTGTGTGCATGGTCTTGCCCCAGGTGCATGGAGCAAGACTTTCTTTCACCAATTTCAGAAATACAACATTATCTTAGAAAATAGAGCTATACAAAGTGATCACCCTTTCCTCTTTTGTCTTCCACCATTAAGTGGTTTAATTAAGAAGCTTCCTCTTACTGAAAGTTTTCTTAAAACTGTCTCATGCAAAAGCTTAATATGAGAACACAGAAATAAAAATATCTGACCACCCGTTAAGCACCACTACACCATTATTTGTTTTAATTACGGCTTGGAAATGGAAAGATTGTTTTGGCAATACTATTCTGAATTTGGAGACAGAGTAAGATCAGAAAGTGCACTGGTTTGTATGGAAATCAACACAGAACCTGAAGTGCTTCTTTTGGGGAAAGTGCTGCTTTGAATAATCCCACTAACAATTCCAAGGTGAAAGTAATTACATCTTACAAATATGTGGAAGAAACTATTCAAGGTTTCAAGTAGAGTAAACTCGCAGGTAGAAGGCTACATAAAAATGAGGTAATACTAAATTCCCTCTTTGTTACCATACTCCCTGTTATACTGCCTCAGTTCTGGGATTGCAGGGACCCTTGAGCTGTGGACATCACCATCAGTGTCAGCTTCATCTTGAAACTAAGAAGCACATCAAAATGAATAGCTATCATACAGTGCGTCGTATTTTTTTAAAACTGGGGAATTTGCTAATGCTGTTTCATTTTCTTTCTTCTTTTTCTTTACTGCTTTCTAACAGATTCTTTTTCAGTTTTTCTAAAACCCATTTTCTTGATGTCTGCAGAGACCCCATGGCAAGATTTACAGTAACTAACATTCACATACAGGTTGTTACCTATTCCTCTCTCCTCACCAACAGCTCACATGCACAAGTGCAATTGCTGTGCCTTACCATTTCTAAAGGAACAGAAATATCCCAATGGCTTCCATGCAGACTTGATGATAAGCAGCATTGTAGATGCATTTAAGCAGTCAAAGGCATGTTTTGCTACAATTTTTGCATTTACTGAACAAGCCTCTCTGTGCTGTTCCTGATAAGACAGGCATGCATTATCAATACTGCAGAAAGCAGCTGGGGTCTTGCAACAGTTGTTACAAAGATTCCATTAAGGAATTTGCTAAAGATATCAGTTTGTTCTCATTGGGAAGCAGGCATCACATGGGACCAGCTCCTACCCATTCAAAGCAGCTCCCCCATTAATACACCATGATGATTTTTAAGGCTCCAATTATTTCCATATACACTCCTAGAGACCTGCAAGGCTCCATGCAGAAACCCATTATTTCCTATTATGTACTCTGTTATTTGAAGTACCAAGTACAGGATCCCAATTTTACTTGTAAATTTCTTAATACCCATCTGTTCCAATACTTTTCTATTTTTATTTATTTTCCTGAAGTTCATCAGCCCTGAGAAATG
Organism: Sinosuthora webbiana; assembly: GCA_013397395.1. Classification (NCBI taxonomy): domain Eukaryota; kingdom Metazoa; phylum Chordata; class Aves; order Passeriformes; family Sylviidae; genus Sinosuthora; species Sinosuthora webbiana. Next base: position 88,440 of record VXBN01014233.1, on the reverse strand, counting down.
ACTCAGGGTTGCCTTACAAAGCTTAGTAATTACTGTTACTGCAGAAGTGTCTTTAAATGCTCTAACCCCACAAAAAAAAAAAATTCAGTAACACCTACAAGAAATCCAGAGCTGAAGCAAGAGCACCAGATTTCAGAGACACTACTGGGTCTCAAATGATGCTCTGTTTTAAATACAGCAGAGCTTCATAAATCTCCATCACCACCTGAGCTTTTATACTAAAGTCGAAGGCCTGCTGCTTATCAGTCCTACTTGCCAGAACGACCTGATTTCACATGCATGCACTTGTACATCTGGCCCAGAAAAGAAATCTCCATGGAGTCTCCTTTGCCCTTCAAATAACCCCCTTCCAGAAGAGAGGCTTGTGGCACACTGATTTCTAGGATATACTCCTGCCTGACCTATTACTTGCTGTGAACTATATTAACAGCATGTAATGACAGTAGAGGAATAAGCCTATCATTTACAAATTCATCAGCACACAGTGGAAAATATTTCCATCACATTTATTTCCATCTTTTCTTTGCTTTTCTCCCTGTCTCATTAGATATCATGTGTGATATCTCTCTCTCCAGCAGACTTCACTAAAAAAGAATAATTAAATGGTAATCTATGAGTATTCTTGTAACAAGTGTGGGTAGCTACTGCTGCAGCCCAACCCAACCACTAAGCACTGCACTCAAGGGAAAAAAAAAAAGAAGATAATACACCATTATTTTTATAGATACTGAGTGCAGAACTTCTAGAATTTCACAATGTATACACAATGACCAACTTTTACAAATTCTACTTCTATTTACATTTTAATTTAAAATGTTATCTAAGCATTTTACTTCCATTTCAGCTAATTTAAAAGATTTGCTGTGTTAGCCCAAGTTGCAACTAGGTACAAGATTCCAACTACTCTAGCTGTTTATTAACAAAATCATAGAATCATTTAGGTTGAAAAAGACCTTTAAGATCATCAAGTCCAACCGCTAACCCAGCACTGCCAAGTCCACCACTAAACCATGTCCTTAAATGCCACAACTACACATCTTTTGAGTAATTCCAGGGACAGTGACTCATCAACAAAGCTACATATCAGCTATAAGCAAACATGAAAATCTAAGAAAGTTGGCAAAATTTACATTCACGACCACAACTACATATAAATCACCACTGCAACTGCCTAACTCAGTGTAACTAAACTCAAAAGGCTGGTTGATCTTAAACCAAGGGCTGAGGACTCCAAAACATGAACTTTGAAAATCAAGGACAGCTACAGATCCAGAAGGCAGAAATTATACCCTTCAAAACCACTTTTCAGTTTTAGAAATCTTCCATTTCAGTCCTCAGTAAGATAGAAAAGGAAAGAAACCCCTCTTAGAAAAGATACAATCCCAATGAATAAATGAAGTCAACAACTTGCATTTCTGCAGCATCACCCATTCTGTGAATTTTCTATTGCTACTGCAAGGTAGCAATAGAAAACTATCAGGATCATGCTATGTATCTTTATTTCCAAAAGGTATAAGAGGTAGTCTATATTTTATAAACATATCATATAAATCTTTGTCCCAAAAAGCACATTATTAAACATTGCATTTTTCTGATGGCTGTTTTAAACCTTTCCTCTTGATCAACATCATGATTTTGCAGGTTAACAGAAATGCACACGTAACACTGAAAAAGGCAAGACCATAGATATCATAGTTGAGGGGTGTATAAGAACATTTTTAAATTTCCTTGCATAGATTAAACACCTTGAAACAGTTTGCTTCTTTTTAAAATTATTCTTTTGCAATACAAATTAGAACACTCTCAGTGCCTCTGTCATGTCATGAACTTCAGTTTAGCTAGATGTGTTTCCATAAGAAAAAGTGTTACATGGTATAAACTGGCTCAGTGACAGGCAATCCAATTTAGATCATTTAAATGTAGAAACTCTGAAATTCACTGTTTTAGGTAAAACAAATCACCAGAAGATTAACTGAAGTTCTACAATACAGTATTCTTTCTCTGATTTATTCAGACAAATGTTTTCAAAGGACATTTAATTACCATAGCATTTTAGGCCTTTGTTTAAACTCACAGAACTAAGGTTTCTGCTTCTCTCCAGAGAAGAGATTTTGAAAAGAAGTTATATAGGATTTTTTTCAAAGCCTCTTTAAAGAAACAAAGAGAAAAAAACGTATGAAAAAGTTAGGACAAAGTTGATGCACTTTTTAGGAAATAATCATTTTTTAACCCTTGGATGTAGTGAGTCCTACACCTTGGAGAGAGAACCATACTAGCAGTTGTACAGATGCTCAGTCAGGACTGTCTACAGCAGCCTGTTTCTGCCCACCCAGTTGGCAGGTACCCTCACAGCAAGAAACTGGGCCAATTTTAGAGTTCAATACAAATACCTTTATGTGTGATTTCGTAGAGTTAAAGAACTGTACCATTGTTACAAGACAAAGTTCCACCAGGGTCTCAAGACTGCAATCCACTCAGTAGACTGTTCAGAAGGTGAGATGCAAGAAGTTGAATTTTAGCTGCTCTGAGTTACTGTGATTCACTATTAAATACACCTTCAGCCAAGCTGAATGGTAAACTGGAAGCAAATAAACAGTCATTTCAATTCCCACGTACTTCACATATTGCAAGTAACCCGTCTATGTAAGTGAGAACAGTTGAACAGTAACGTGTGACAAGAAAAGCTACCAATCTTTTAGACTTTGGTATAAAAAATTTATGTTCTATTTCTAAAGCATATCCTTTGAACAGTGAAAGATCATCTTACTGTGCTATATTTAAATGAGAATCTAAATAAAAAACATGCAGTTTACAATCTCACGGAAAAACACAGCAAAACTGTCAACACACCACAACAACCAGAAAAAAAAATCACACAACTTAAAGTCACACAAATTGTATCTTATTCTTCACAAATTATCAATAGAAGACACAAAGGACACAACAATCTGTCTTCTAAATTCAAGGTTTAAGCTTTTTGCCTTGGAGAGACGCTTTCCCAATAACTTTTATGCTTATAGCTCACCTGAGATTCTGCAGAGCCTCCAGAAGTGTGTGCATGGAAAGGGGGAGCACAGGAAGCACTCAGGGCCTCCCCATACAGCAGCTCATGTATGAATTTCTACACGTGTCTGTCCAGCTCATGAACTCAGAGAAGAGAGTAATGCAGTGCAATAAATGAAGGCTGAAAGGCACAGGGGCAGGGTAAAACGGGAGATGCTCCTTTTCCCTTGCTCCCTGGGCTTCTCTCTCACTCACATGTGAAAATGAAAAGGAAATCAATAAAATTTATGGTAACAACTAAGAGCCTCTATTTGACTAAGTGATGGGTACTCCCATAGCTATGAGGGCTCACCTGTCTCTAAGCCTAGAGTAGTATCTTCCTGCCTGGTTCTTGTCTAGTAAGTTTTTCCTAATCCAGCACTGCTAAAAGCTACCTTTAACCCCTCCACACAGACTTCAATTCACTTTGTAGGAAGCATTTAAAGAACAGTTTACACAAAATGAAAAATATTCACGCTTATTGAGACTCCCCAGGAAACACAGCTTCCATTTAGTTTAAGCAAGGATTTTCAATTTCCAAATCTCATTTTAAAAATATTATCAATTCCCACAGGGAAAAAAAGAAACAAAACAAAACCTAACACATTTCAGCAGTTCCCTAGGCACACTGACATATGCTAAAGCTCCAATACAACAGTATGTTAAATATTAGAAAGGCCGTAATATAATCATCTTTGTTTCTGTTTCCTTGCTAGCCATCACACAAAAATATTAGGTTGTCAAAAAAGATTAAATTTCAAGGGGAAAGCTGGAAGATTCACTTTCACAAATTAAGCAGAGACCGCAAAAGAACATCTGAAATAAATGAAGTCTGGCTTTCATTGTCTTATTTTGTGATTATTTCCATTAAAGTAACCGAGGAATTACAGAGGACAAACACTGAAACCGGTTACACCATTTGCTGTCAAATTCACAAATCAATATTGTATTTCATTTATAATATGATAGTAAATGAAAACAATAATTAACTTAAAGTCATAACAGAGTTTATGAAGAATAAAGGGCATCAAAGAAAGATCACAAAAAGGCAAAGCACAAAACTAAGAAGCCGCACATGGTATCATAGTATATGAAATACAGAAAAGATTGACCAACTACATTCCATTTCTTTCACCTGAAAAAAAGCCCCTAACATTTCAAGCTAAAAGAAAACCCAAACAAATGAAGCCAACAAAAACCCCAGAACAACAAAAAACCTCACACACACCATATACAACCCCAAATCATAGCAGTTACAGTTTCTGCTACAACGTTCTTCCTAGAAGAAATCCATCTAGAGACGCAGTTGCACTCAACACTTATTTCAGAATTTGCATGCCCACCATACCCAAAAATGCTTTCAGTCTTCCAACTAAGGATAAACTGACCAATTTCACCTGAATTGGATAGGCAAACCAATTTCAGCCAAACCCCTTAAACTTGAAGAAGCTCTAATGAGACAGTAAGCTGAAAACTCTAGTCTTGTCCATGCCACACACCTGCTATTTCAACACCTTCCCTCACTTTCCAGGCCATGATATATTATTGCCAGCTTCCCACCTTTCATTTTATTGAGCAACCAATTACAACCGGTTTTTTACATACTTCTAAATTCTCATTCTCTGACCTGTAGCAGATGCAGATTTCTTACAGCAAATGCTTTAAAAACTTGCTAATGAAGTTCAATAAAGGTATTTCCATGTACACCTTATGTTTTACAGACATTTACACAGCTTTAAACATGTGCCTTGCATTAATATTCTGTTAGCATGTGGGTGCCAGCAATCCATGCATCCAAACACTTTTCATCAAAACCCGAATGTACTTATTTCAGCTTCTCACCCACTACAGATAAAGCTGACCCTGAAACAGAGAGAGCTTTTCAGTAGTGTTGTGCCTCATGTCTGCAGGTGTTGAACTGAAAAAGACTACTGTGTTTGAGACTGAAATACACTGAAAAGGCTCAGCTTTCCATTACAGAGATGTCAGTGTAAGAAATATTTTCCTGGATATAAAGGAAGAGGATTTATTTTTGTTTGGTATGGTTTCTTCTAATTGGTCAGTACTAAGAAAGAAGTAGCTGACAAAGGAACAGAAGAATTATAAGCTCAAAACTAATATAAAAAAAAAATCCAAGGCAAAAAAAAAAAAAAAAAAAAGTATGATTGCAATCCTGTTAGGGGAGGCACAGAAGGAGGTATGGAAACAGGCATACAAAGAAAGTGCTCTATTAATAGATTAATACATTTTTGATGCACTTCACCGCTGACACATTGACATAGACATAGAAAAAAAAGGTGGAAAACATAAAGGAGAAAATCTAGGGACTTCTCCAACTACAACTAATATCCTTCTACAGCCTTCTCTCTTCTTGTACAGACTCATTATTCAACCTGAGTGTGCACTATCACATTTACAACATTCCAAGACCTCCTAGAATTAAAAACCACTTTCAAGTAATTTTTCTTACAGGGATTTCACAGCAGTACACCTCTAATTTAATATGTCATTTTTGAAGGTAACAAGATGCTACTTCCATTGTCAAGATTTTAACACTAAACAGAAATTGAATTAACCATAGAAAATAAGTTATTTCAATAGGCTTTAAAAGATTTGCATTTGTAAAATTATGTTCCGTTTCCATTTGCTTAGTTATCCTGCAGGGATTCTGAGAACAGCCACATAATTATTACATTGTTTCTTAAAGAAGCAAGAATTGTAGCAATACCAACAAGAATGTTTATCTCTGAAGCTCCTTGCCACCCACTGGACGCCTGTCAGTCTTGGCACTGGCCTTTACGTGCCCATGTAAAGAAGATTTTGCATGGCATAGCCCCCTCTTGACCAAATTAGGCTAGCCTCATCTGCATTGACATCAGTGCCTACAATTTTGGAATCTCATGGACAGAAATAGCTTTATCACAGGGCCCAGCATACAAATTAAGCATCTGTATAGGGCATGCTGAACTTGTGGAAGCGATAAAAAGCTGTAGTGGAAAAATCTTAGCATATACTTTGAAGCTGTATCTAATTAAGGCAACAGTTAGCTACTCTGGGTGAACTTGTTATTTGAAGTCTGGGGTTTAGTCCGCTCGCTGTCTTCTCTGTTTGCACACAAACTAATGATAAAACCTTACATTTTAACCAGGAATCATAACCAGTAGCTCAGTATGTATTTCAGGTATGTGGAAATCACATACATTTTTGATACCAGATCTCAGTTTTGTCTTCAAATTTAGCATCACTAATCATCCCGTTATTCAGCAAGAAGCCATTTCAGCTTGCTACAGCATTATCTGCAGGACTAAACCTGTGCTGTCTGCACAACAAACTAAAAATACCAAGACACAATTAATTTCATTAATGTTACATGATTTAGGCAGTAAAGGGGGAATCTGGCACATTGGATCATAATTATCTCACTAATGTAGTGAACTAATTTTACAGAGGAACTTTTGGAAAGGAGTAGAAGGACAAAACAATTAAGCTAGATAAGCAACCCCTGAAACATGTTTGGAAAATGAGGTAGGAGAAAGAGAGAAGTAGCTTGTATAGACTGCAGCAAAATCCCAGGCTTCTCATCATTATGTTCCAGACCTCTCATCATCATGTCAGAGCTGGGAGTTCACAGATCAAAAGGTACACAGCACCACACACTCTGTTCTCCAGGGGAAAGGAGGATCTGCTGTCAGTTACTTCTCCAAATATGATGGAAGACAGACACAAGACCTCAAGATAATTAAAGCCTTTCTCATTTTGACAGAATTTTAAGACTCATGGAAATATAGATGATCATGCAGAACAAAAGAATAGCAGAAAACATTAAAAACTTTTTTTTTTTGCTTTAGAATAAGTTACTGAACATGGATGTTATTGCTCCTAAAGGGAACGGTACTGGAAGTGCAAAGACTACTCCCAAACACATAGCTAAGGAATACAGAAAGAAATGCAACCCAGCCTGTAGTTCAAGATCCCTGGGTTTTTGCAGGTGCCATGGGGAGCCAGCTGGTGACACACACAACAGAACCTCACTTCCCATGCTGTAAATCAGCCTACCCCCACTAAAATTGCCCCAATGTCTTCCTTATTGCTTCCTACACAGAATTACAAATTGTTCTCATGCCCCTAATCAAAATTTTCCAAACAACCCACTTTCCTTCTACTGTCCCCTCTTTTACATCATATTCCACCAAATAGTGTAGGAGAACAGGAAAAGAAAGGTAGCACATACTGTGGCTAACCCATTGGCCTGGATGAAGTCCTATCACATACCACACCAGAGAACTTCTTAAAATTGCAAATGAAAAGCTCAATTCTCAGTCTTTCATTTACTTTCGAAACTGTAAAGAGCAAAAACTCCTCAAATCTTAAAAATAATCAATTCATTTTCAACATTGAAATTTTTATTTGGCTTTGAGATACACAAGTACTACTATTAAGTAGTTTTTATGTCTTTCAACGAAGTTTCAGACATCTCCTTCTAAACAAGCAATACAAACATTTTGGAAAATATCCTGCATTAAAGGCTTGGCAACAAATCCTTAGCCAAAGCAGTCAGTTTATTATAATCCATACTTATGATGCCCTTAATTTTAAACTCACCTCAAAAATATATATATATTTTTTAAAAAATTACAAGAAATTCTCCTACAGTATATACTCACTGTTGTTTAACAGACCAAGAGTAAGATTCCACTCTGTTTTTCACAGAGTTCTCAAGTCAATTTACGCACACAGGTTGTTCCCATAACTAAGTCATAATCCTTTACTTAAGAAGTGGAAGGTCTGAAATGGCAATGGGCTTCAAATACTGCAATGGGCTCAAACTCCAAAGGAAGAATTTTCTCAGTGGCTTCTCTAAAGCATTCATCAAAACAATCAGAGCACTTCACAAGTTGTTTCCCAGAGAAGTTGTGGATGCCCCATTCCTGGAAGTGTTCAAGGCCAGGTTGAATGGGGCTCTGAGCAACCTGGTCTAGCAGAAAGTGTCCCTGCCCCTGGCAGAGGGGATGAAACTGGATGATCTTTAAGTTCCCTTCCATCCCTAAGCACACTATGATTCTAAGTATTCATCCCCAAACTCCAGCCCAGCATGAAGATCAGAGCCCAAACATCGGTTCTTCTGGGCACACAATTTAAGATTTCTAGAATTGTATTCTTTAAATTTTTTTAATCACATACAGTCTACACATAAGCATGGCTCCCTAAGCATCTCCCTCTTTTGAGAGGGGGTGGAGGAGAGGGCAGAAAAGGCAAACCAGGCTGCAAGATCTCACACCAAGCATTCAACAAATGACAAGCAGACAATCATGATGTACATGTCCATAATAAGAAAGTACATGATGGAAGCATGAGAAGTATCTTTTTTTCCAGAGTGGCATTTAACTGCCTGTTAAATACATCCAGTCCTTCATTTTTCTCAGACAAAAAACACAAGGTATGGTTAAAATGCTTTTCACGACAAAAGCAAATACATTTTAGCAATAAAGGAGGCAGAGATTTCCAGTAAAACATTAAAAAAATTAAAATTTCACAATGCATTCATGTAAGTATGCTAACATGGACTGCAGAGGCAATTGAAATGCATATTTCCTAAATGCTGTGATTGTCTTTAGTGTTACATCCATAAGGGAAGAAAACTGTTATTTCACAGCTCTTGCTTTATTTCAATTGAAAAAAAAAAAAAAAAAAACAAGAAAACAAAACAGAACAAAACAAAAAAACAAGCAAAACAAAACAAAAATAAAAACAAACAAACAAAAACATAAAACCAACAATCAAGCTATGAAACTATTGGTCAGAACATACTTTTACCTACATAACTTACGAGAGAAATTAAAATCTCTACATTCATCTCTGAGACCACTTCTGCTGTTTTAAGATATAAACTACATACATAACTCAATTTCTAATTACAGAAAACAAAAATCTGTTTCAAAAATTACAAATTTAAAATGTATTTTGTGCAATACAGAAATAAATCTTCATATAGAGATATACAAACACACTCAGCATGTAAGCTGGAAACAAATGCACAAATTCAAAGCAATCATTCTTAACCAGTGAGTACAAACTTCTTACAGAAAATAGTACAATGCAAAAAAATTAAGGTAGTTCTGTAACTGATACATTTTTATCCTTCTAGACCTGAAATACACTTTTCCAGGAACAACTGAACTTTCAACACTGGATTGGCTGTTTCTGTTATCTACAAACACAAAAGTTCAATAAAAATCCTTCAAACTGTGGGTTTAGAAATATTCTGAAGCTGTTTCCTCTAGCCACACAACACCTACTAGGGTTGTAAGTAGTGTAGTAATCAGGGCTAAGTGTGGACAGGGCATTAGCCATAAAGCAATCTACCCTTAATGATGAGAATAAGTTTTCAAGTGCACAGTTTATGCCAAAATGCCTTTGATCCTGAAAATTTAACACTGTACAAAGCTTTGAACAGGTTAACCACAAGAGCACTGCAGAGTGCTTGAGAGCCTCCTCTTTTATAATAATTGAAATGAGACTAAACACTGCTTAAGTTTCCTTTTTTAATAAAAGTAATTGCTTGATGTCTTAAAAATCCCCAGGTATGGGGCAGTTTAGCTGAAAAACTGATGCCTCATCCTCAGATTATGGCTTGTTTTTAGTGGTACAAGACTACTCCAAGTAGGTACCTCTAGCCCACCCTGAACTGAGAGATTGCAATGCTGCAAGGGGTACAACAGCCAGGGCTGGCACTGACCGGCACCTCAGTGCGTGGACATTGTTCTGTCTTCTTTTCATTCCCGAATTTTGCAAGACAGGTTTCAATGGAACACTCCACATGGGAGAAGCAGAAGTATGACTAATAAGCCGAACTCCTTTCCTGGATTCAGCCTCCCCCATACCACGGGCACGTGGTACAGGAGCCTTGCTGCCCTTCAGCTCTACACCTCTCAGCCTTTCACTGAAGTATGGCTTTGTCCTAAGGCAATATATATTATTCCACCTCTTCTTGAATCCAGACATGTTGTGGAAGAGCGGGACAAGCTCATACAAATGCAAGGCTCCTGAAATGAAGAACTGGAGGGGAAAAAAAAAAGTATTTTTTGCAAGTAATGTTGGAAGGCCACAAAAACACAGCTTTGAATTCAGAATTGTAACTTCTACAAGGGTTAGAAAGGCAAGTCTATTACTGTATTACAGAAAAATACTGTTTGAAAAGCACCGTACATCTGTGAAATGCACAGGATAAATTTTAGTTTGCATCAGGCAGGACTTTTTTTTTTTGTTAATACTTTTCCCTTTTTTTGTAGGGAAAAAAATAAAGACAACTAGAATCTAAAAGATGTCTTCAAATGCAAAGTTATAAAGGTCACAACAATATCCCCCACAAAACCACATGAAGGGACAATAAGCTACCTTCCATTGGCAGATGAGATTACTGGCAATTCCCACAATATTTTCACAGTAATCACTCCATATAAAATGGAATTCTATAGGTGAAATTAAGCAAGTAGCTTAGCAACACCCAAACCCTTTCTCTGTAAATCAAGTTATATCACAAACCCCTTGAAAGAGTAATTTAGCTTTTATTGTCTGAACAAATTTCACAGCATACTTATTTATTTTGCTTTAATTTTTCCTAGACATTCTGTACATAAAATATACCCTGACAAACTCCACTGATGGATTTCTTTGCTATTTTTTCCTCCTAACAACTATGGATAAATCATGTGCCACAGTTTGATAATCTCCCTTTAAAACTGAAAGGGTGGTGATTTCCACAACTTGCCAGTATTTTTATTATTTAATACATAAAGGATGAAACATAAGAAATCCAATGAACAACTGAACAGAAAGCCAACTTGCTACACTTTGGATAAGACTAAAAGTAGGAGAGAAAGCTTAACACCAACATTACTTATTTTTGTTTGCTTTTAAGACAGAAAAAATGGGAGGTGATGGAGGTCTGAACAAATCTTTGAGACAGAAATATAATTTATCAAGGTACCACATTCAGATTTGCATCATTGTCAAAGTTGGGGAAGCCCATCTCTGACTTGTAGTGAGGCACAAGAACTTCTGAAATATGAGGAGCAAGCATTCTGCAAAGCCAGAAGAGTAACTCATTTCTTTACAGTAGCTGGAAGAAGTGACTGAATTCCTAAATCTATAAATGTCAACAGCATCTGTATTCTAAGAAAGGGGAAGACATCATTCACAGACTTTTCTTCAGCTCGTGACAATTAACTACCTGCAGGTCAGAGCTAAGCATCCCCACCACCTGTTTAATCCAGAAGAAACCTGGGCTCCACTTCATAGTTCACACAAACAGGGAACCAGAAGTGAAGTCAGGCCTCCTCTTGCCTCCCTCGACAAGCAGACTCTGTTTTTCACCTCTGACTGAGTTTCCATCTAGGCATGCATATGCAACAGCACACCAGTCTGGGCAGTTTTTTAGAAGTAGCTATCCAATGTTCCTATATTTATCAATCCCAAGTGCAAGATATATGAAAATCCTTCAGAGAGCAACGTGGTGTCATGCTGATCACATCAGCAAGTTCTGGGCACTGAGATCATTTGATAGCACAAAGTCTAGAGCAGACTCTGAATATGGGACCCTTAGGAATATGGGAACGGCCTCCATGTATGTGCTAAATCCATGCATGTCAAAGCCTGCTACATGTGAGCAGGAGGCTGCTGATTCCAAACCCCTCTCTCCAGTAGAGAATACCAGGTGACTCATTTCCTTGATATGCACATGCATGACTTCAATGTAGGTAAGAGACCTTTTCTTTCCAAAATCCAGGTGGTGTTGAACTCCATCAGACCAAATCAACATCATACCAGTGATGTCCCTTAAAGTGAAAACAGTTCTGCTAATAATAACTTGGTATATTTGATGTCAATACACATTTCTGAAAAAATTATGGGGTGGGTTGGAGGACACATGGACAAACAGCTGGGATGGAGGTAATCCTGCTTTCTAGAACATTTTTCTGTATCTATGGTTAAAATTGACAGGCAAGCTACCAAAATGTATTCAACGCTAAAGTATCAAAAAAATCACAAAATCAAGAGGGAAAAAAAAAGCTTAAAAAAAATGCATAATGCCAAGCATTACACAGATTTGTATCTTGAGCTTTGCAAATAGACAAGAACTATAATACCTCTAAAAAGTCATATCAATTCTGCAATTATTACCAGTGAAGTAACATTGCCATTACATGTGTTGACACAAAAGGATAATTCGATATCTATAAAGACAGTTAAATCTTTAACAAAACTGATAAAACCATCTTCAGTACCTTGATATAGTTGCTATTTTAATCTACAAAACCCTACTCAAGTAGGACATCAATTTTTTTCCCCTCACACTCCTGTCTAGATTTCTGCAACAATCAACAGCCCACAGCTGAACTCATATGACACAATGAAGGCCTCCAAGACGTCAAGGCTGCCAGATTCTGAAGGTGTGTGATGACTTTACATTAGATTCTTCATTGTGCTGGCAAAAGAACACTCTGTGTGCTGATGGAACAGACATCATTAATACCCACAAAAAGTTTTTCATTACAATACACAAGAAAGGTAGTCAGGCATTAACAAGCCAGGCTCTTTCCATCCCCCAGCCACCCCCGAAAGTGAAGATCCTCAAAGTCTCTCAGAAATCTCCTATCAAGGGACTGCTTTCAGGAATAGCACCAACCCATGCCAAAAACATTATCAGAATAATATACTTGGTCAAAATGGAATGGCTAAGATAAAAAACTATTTTCAAAAGCACAAAACATTTGAAAACATAACAATCACCCATTAATTTTATGACCTCTATCAATGTTTGTAATTTAAAGACATTAGATTTACCCTTTTTTCACCAACAGAAAAACACTAACTAAAGTTAATTGTTACAGAAATACTGAGAATTTTATCTGAAGTACTAAGTTACTAAAAACATGCAAGCTTGAAATGAAAGCTAAAAAATGAGGGACTGGATAAAAACTATGACCTCCACTACTACGAATAAAAGCCTAGGAACAAAAACAAGTAAATTCTAATAGCTGCAATTATGATGCTTCATCTATTGTATTTGAATAAAAGCAACAGGATGCAAAAATAAGTTTTATCTGCCACGATGCACAAAGCATTTTTTAAAACAAATTATTTAAATCATTATCATCTGTAAACATAATGAATTCATCATATTATATAACAGGCATAAGGGTTAACTTCTAAGGAAAGCATTTAACTAGTTTATGTGACCTTGGAAACTCTTAGTGAAAAGAAAATTCAAGTCAACTGGAGTTGTTACATTTGTCAGTCCAGATACAATTTCTGGAACGCTGCTCTGTAAACTTTCACAGCACAGCCATACTTATATTCTAGACAACACCAACAGACATAAAATCAGTTAGTTCCTTTCTCCAAACAACAAATAACAGACACCACCAAAAAATACCAGCCTAGAAGTTCACTTCAGAAAAAAAACTTTTCCCCTTTTTTTTCCACTTATCTGCATACCCTGAAAAGAGTTTTCAGAAAGAGACACAATACTGAAAACATCATGTAGGTCTCATCTGCCAGAAAAGACCTTAATCACCTGCTTATTCAGCTTTCATTCTTCCTGCTCAGTTTCTTACAACCGCACTTTCCTTGCCTATACATGAGGTACCACAAATTCTTAAGTAACTGACATCATTTCCAAAGACAAATCACCTAGATGGCTGGACAAAGCTGATTAAAAAGATACAGTACATCCATAGCAGCTTCATTTGAATGCGTGGGAGGAACTGACAGCAGTGCCAGCACATTTATGTAATGTGGTCACTGCAGATGTTCAGACGCTTTGAGTTGTCAGCTGGATTTGGAGATACACATCACAAAGCAGACTGGCAATTTAAAGAAGAACCCTCCAGGTGGTGTTGGGATATCTACCATATAGAACAGGTTTTTAAAACCTCAATGACACATTTCACCATGGGCTAATTAGAATTAATTTGTGCCCCATAGCCTCAAGAGCTGCTCTTGGAATACTTAAAACTCCTTAATCATTAAGACGGCACCTTTTTGCCATAATTTGATTCATGATTTTAGGACAATTTAAAGTAGCAAACCTGAAAACTCTAAATTCCAAAACTTCTTAATTCCAAATTTTGTCCATCCACACATACCATGTTTTAATACCTTTATTTCTTGTTGAAGTGTGTGCCTGACAGAGAGGCATCTGTCTCACCTGTCCCGTTACCACTGCCAGCAGAAGCCACAGGGCTATACTTGGACCACCTCTGTACCCTTACAATGAATCAAAGGACAAGAGCAAAGAATGCCTAGTTCTTCAACACCACTATACAGGCACTCCTGTCTCAAAGACATGAAACATCTACCCAGGAAAATCCTCTTCCCCGCCTATATTTTTTTTCCTTTTAAATTACACTCTCAGCTATGCCTTTTGCCTGTCCTTCCTACTAGTTTTACACATTCAGGTTTTTTTCTCCTTCACACTGCTGCTGAAATATTTTACCTCTGTGTTTTTAATATCAAAAAGTACAGCTCACACTTCTAAATACCACATTTGCTTGATGAATTCTAGTTGAAGTTGTGAAGTTAAAAAAAAGACAAACCAGCATTCTTAGACAAGAAAGTAGGAGATGCTAAATTTATGTGCTTCATCTTGTGAGTAAGAAGGACAAATTATTGGAGTTTTCACACACATGATGAAGACTCAGCATTACCAAGAGTAATTGACCTTACAAATCTGTCCACTAGCTAGTTTCACTCAAACACTGCTTGAGAACCTTCAAAACAAGCAGCTTGGCAGTCCTTTCCTCAAAATGATCACTAGTAAGTCAAATAATAAATTGATACTTAAATACTTGAAATATACTCAGGAAGGTGAACATTCATGAAAGATAAATGCAGTTGCTTATTACACCAACAGTATTTAAATGTCTATGGAATACTAAGAAAAGATTGTGTTTTCTTAGTAAACCAGAGATGCTTTCTAGTTTAAAACAGAAGAAGACATCATGCTGCTCTCCATAGCAAAAAACATTCCCAGTAATCAGAATAACCCATTATGAAAGAGAAGAGATTCCAAAAACATCTAAGTGGAAGGATGCACTTCTGTGTGTCTGCATAGCTGAGGCTGGAGCAGAGATGCTGAAGGAGACAGACACTTCAGCAGTGCCTTTCAGCCAGATCACACATGACATGAAAGGTCACTGCTTTTAGGGCAGAGAAAACTAAGTCCCTTATCTCACCAACAACCCCTGTACAATTTCTCAGCTCTAGAGCAGACATTTAACAGTGTTTTGACTCACAATTTTGTTGTAGCATTATTTTTCGGAACAGTACTGAGAAAGATTTAAAATGCAGACAACCCATGCACATTCCAGCCAAGCGTAACTAGCTAGTTCAGAAATACAAACTGGAAAAAAAAGTATTTAGATACATAAAGTTTAGACCTGCACACTAGAAAACTAAAGAACATAATCACTAATTATCTATTTTAACTATGTGCTAGAGGCTACTATACGGTTTCAACAAAGATGAGAAAATTAATACAAAGGCACTGAAGAAGCAATTGAGAAGCAAGCTCAGTGTTGGAAACTAACTCAGCAACTATTGCCTCGCTGGAGGCCTCTATTGTGTAGGCGCTGCCATACTCCCCACACAATCTCCTCTTGTTCCCTGCAGAGAATGAGCGGCACAGCCCAGACCCACCTGCAAAGAATCTCAGGTCAGAGAGCAGGGATGAAAGCAGACACCACCATTACATGACAACACACACACACACCTGGGTGTCCACGGAAGGCTTAAAAGCTCACAGCTTTCTCCTCCTGACAAGGGCCACTTCCTCCTGTTTCCCAAAGCATTGATCAGTGGAAGCCCTAAAGAGCAGAGACCTGCTTAAAACCTTTTTACATATTACTCTAACAAATAATCTATACTTTCACAATAGATCCATCCTCTTTATTTACCAAACATTTTCAGTGGCACTTTTAGAGTGAAGTAAAGCACCAGGCACCATAAAGACACCTATAACTTCAATAGAAGGTTTTTGAGAGGCTGTATCTGGGCTTATGCCACCATGTAGGAACACAAAGAAAACAATGCTACAAAGCAGGCAGCAGAGGGGAAAAGATACAATGGATGAAACAAATGTGGATGAACATGTGCATTCAACAAAACCATATTGTTTTCACAACAATCTCATACAGGGGTAATATTCTGCTATCATGCACGTCACACAATTATCTGATCTTCACCTTCTCCCAAGAACAAACCCCAAAAGGCAGCAGTGGCACATCTCTCATACTGCCTTTTGTCAGTCCTCGGTTTTGCTCTCACAAGTACTACAAAGGAGATCTCAGGCATGACCTTCATGAAGTACTTTCTACAGCAAAGATGAAGAGCTACTAAGAGAGGACAGCCATGCACACCACCTTTTCCATCCTCAAGTTTTACTTCAGCTGCGGAGCCATCATCTGTACTGATCCATTCTCTTCTCAAATGCCAGCATGCATGAAATGGAAGCCAACACATTTACCGCTGCAGCTTCTTCTCTTCCATCCCGATCCAGCAAACGTATCAGCAGTATGGCCTATCTGATGTCCTGTGTGTTGACAGCTCCCAGGAATGCTCTCCTGGTGCTACTTTGGGTAGATGGCCTATGGCATCCCAATTCGCTCAAGGCACTGCTCCTGGGCCAGGGGTTGAGTTCCCCACAGGCCCCTAATGAACTCACACACAAATACCTCCACAGGACTGAATGCACTTCAGGACACGATTCAAAATAATTCTGCCAATCACCGTGTGCTCTCCTAAACTCAGCAGAAATGGATGGCTGAACAACTGTGCACACATGTACACAGTCAATCCAGATTTGTTTTACTTGGCAACTCAGTAACATAAAAACAGCTATTATGGTATGACTGTCCTTGGTCTAAGACATGCTTCAGGGCAAGCTCGACAGAGTTTGAAGGAGATATCTATCAACATGTAACCTGGAAACAGGGAAACCAAAAGACTATGAAGAATCCCCCGACAGTTACTTGACATCATCCTGAAGCACTCCCAACTGTAAAACTAATGTGTCATTCTGACCAAAAGTTTCTAAAACCTCACTATAAACTATAAAGGCTAGCAAATTAATAAGATTTTTTTTTAACTTAGAAAGATCAAGTGAAAAAAACAAATATTCCCCAAATTGTTATCTTTAGGATATTATTTTGGCTTGTGACTTGATGGACACAGGACAACAATGGTAGCAAATGATATAATGAATACTATTTTTTTCATTTTTCTGAATCTATGCAGCACCCACCATAGCCTTCATATATATCTTCATATAAATATCTTCATATATAACTATATATTTATTTTCATATGTATATATTTATATATATACACACTCACTCCCACATACAAACACACACTAGCAACCCTCTTACTTATGCTAAACAATTCTCCAAAGACAAATGACAGGACTGAGCCTCATGTTCTCACACACTTAACTTATAATCTGTAGCAACCATAGCTACTTTTCATTAAACATATGCAGAGAAGAAAGACACTTTCAGTTTCACATGAAAATAACCTTTCATTTTTACATTATTTCTAAATCACTACTCATACAGACAAGAAAACCAAAATTTTTCGTACTTTGAAGTCCAATAATCCAAATTAGGAAATTGGATGTTTTATAGGTAAAAAAAGAATATAGATCCTTTTGACTTAATATACTTTATCATTTGTTCAAAGGTTATCAATAGTCTTTTTAAAATGTCCTTTCTATCAAGTCAAGTCTAGCTAATATCTGAAACACACAGAACCACGGACTCACCTAATAAAGCTGAAATTATAGATTTTGAAGCTGTGTGAATAGTATATAAAAGACATAGGGTGCACAAAGCTTCTTCAGAAATACTAAATACCTGAATGCAGCACATTACTTAATTTGAATAACACCAGGGAATTAATCAGCCCACTCTTGTTTGCCCAGAAAGCGAAACAATTCCACACAGTTCAGCTGTTCTGGACATTCTTTCAGCTGCAATGGAAACAACTTGAGTCAGTGTTGCCACACACTGGGTGGCCTGTGCCTGCATACCCCTGCTCCTTCCCTTGCACCAACACTCCTCAGATCTTGCAGGAAAACCGGGCAGAGACAAATGAAGAGAAAATTACTGCTACAAAAATAAGAGGCCTTTCTGCTGCTGCAGCTCAGCAAACCAGCTTTCCACAGGGTCAGAGGAGTGCAACTGTCAGCACTAGAGCAGGAGTAACGATAGGCAGCTAAAAGCAATTACTGTGCAAGCAATACTGCTTACATTTTACACAAAAAGCATCTTGGAACTATGACTGCAGACATTAAATAAAACTCTTACCTGAAAAGGAATTTCCATTTAAAATAATATTAGTAATAAAAACTATGGCTCCTGTCAACAATAATCATCAACCACAAAGCCTCTCGAAGCACCAAGTACGGCATTACAATGTGTCAAGGCAGAATTAAAAAAACTGCCCTCCTGTTTTTCATGACACATTAAACACAAAAATCATTGTACTTAACTTTAACAATCTTAATTTCAGGAGTGTCAGAAACAAAACCCTTCTGTAACGTGTATTATTACACCAAGAAATGAGCTTAAGATGTATTTTTTAGCCTTATCGACTCTTCTCCCACCTTAACCAGGCCCTTTGTCACCCACACCCACAAATTGCTTCCAACACAACCATATTTTTCAGCATGTAGCTTCTTTCCCATGTTCTCATATAAATACAACAATACTAAGAATGAAGAAAAATGTCTTAAACTTCATTAGTCTTAATTGTCTTCCCTATTTATTCACTCAATAGATGAATAATAGCTCCTTGTCTAATCCTCTCAAATCATGTTTCCTAAAAAGCTCATGAAAATGGATTAGCCTAGTAGTGCACAGCTGATTATTTCACTTACAGTCTCTTGTATCAAAAGGTGAGAGGTGGAGAATTTTAACCAAAGGCCTTTTAATAAAACAAAAAAAAAATCCCTTCAGGCCTCAACTTAAGATGGAAGGACATGGCAAAAATAACATCATAATATCACAAGAAAAAAACACAAGGTAACCACAGCTTCAACCATTCAACACCCTTTCTCCTCCTTAAAACAGCTTGAAAGTCAACAAAGTACAAGCCCAACACAAAACTTCAGGAATTCAGTACCTGCAATTTGCTAGGTTTGACTTCTAGTCTTCATTTATGGTAGGTTGCAAAACTCCTGCAATAATCCAAAGTGACAAAGATAGAAGCAGAAAGACTAGATGCAGGGGACAACCACTATCCTTTTTGAAAGGAGAAGGAAAAAACATTGAGGGGACAACAAAATTTTTTTTAATATTTGGGACATTCTGAGCTACTCCAGGTTATTTTTTGTTTTTAATTCAGGCAATAAAGCTTTACCATTTCGTCTGCCAACTTGTGAGCTAAATTCTAAGTGTTTTATCTGGACAAAAATGTAATCAGTTTATTTTGTCAAAATGAAAACAAGTTAGGAAACACTTATTAAATATAAATTCAGTGAAAAGTGTAGAAATTCCTATTATCACCATGTTAAAAGAAATGTAGCTCAGACTTCACAACAGAAGAAACAGAACAATGGCAGAACTCCATAACAAATGTACAGTCTAGATCTCATCATAAACAAGAGCATCAAAAAACCCTCACCTTTACTATCCATATATAGACATTTATTATTTAGCAGTTTCACACTATGTTTGCAGCTATAAAAAACTACAGATTTTTCTTTGCTCAATACCAGAAAAAGCTCAATTATTGCAGCTGAAGCCTAAAATTCCAGAGGTAACAATCAAGGAAATGTAAGTGTTACAGGCTTTTTGAAAACTGGGTACAGGGCTCTACCATTGCAAAAGAGAAGACAAGGAACTACTGATAAGACACACACCCCTGCCACACATACACATTTCAGGAGACTACTGTGGCACCTGAACTTTACTGGAAAGTTTAAGAAAATGGAAGTGCAAATTCATGCCTGACTAAACATGAAACCTCCTCCTCAGCATGCCATCAACTGCAGCATCAATATATGGGGTGCATTAGCTGCAAACACAAAGCAAGAGATAACACAGGCCAGTGCCACTCCTGCCATGACAGCTACAATTCCTCCACCACCAGACTACCATGTTCAAAGTGGTTTTTGTAGGAGTGTTAATTTTTTCTGGTCTAGATATAACTGAGTCCCTCAGGAAATTATTTGCTATCATCCCAACACCATGTGTACCTCGATTCTTAAGACAACTAAGAACCATCACATCAGACAGAAACTTCACACAAAGTTTCTAAATCCCTTCTGTTCCAAGGCTGATCCACCTACTCAAGTCTCCGAGTTCCCATTGTAACTTTTTCCCTCACAGCCTTGGAATAGGTGTCTGTGTATTTTCCTTTGGTTTTCTTCACCCTGTGGGACAGAATTGACCCCTTGCCCTAAAGGGGGAAACAGGCTGTATTTCACATGTATTAAATATCCAGTTTTATTAGTCAGAGTAGCCTCTAGCTATGTCTGTCATGGGGGGAGAAACAGGAAAAAAATCCCTGTGACTGGTAAAGGAAACAGTGTCTTTCTTTCCATGTATCTCATGTGGCAGAAAGGAGAGGAAGAAATAGTAAAATATTCTACTAATATAGACCTTTCTTTATTATTCTCACTGCTGCATACTCTGTCTGATGCTCACACAAGCAGAGGAAGAAGGCCTGCTGCAAATTTTGGCTCCTTCACAACTTCAGCTATGAGCTGAGAAAAGAATTCGCCCTCTACCTTGCGATAAAAAGCAGACTCCAGGAATCTCTCATTATAATTATTGTGGGAGTGTGGTCAGGAAGATAATAAATCAGATTGCCATATCAAAGGTGTACAAAAAGGGGGGAAGTGGGAAGAAAACAGGAGTCAGGCTGCTGTAACAGAAGTAAAAAATTCTCAGGGTATGGAAGGGAGGAGGGAAGGGAAGGCAAGATAACAGCCACAAATTTATTTTCAACCAGCAAGAAAACAAAATGTTTGGCTACAAATTCCGTACAATACAGCCAGGATGCAAACATACAAATAAACAACTCTCCAACTAACCCCTAAATCTAGTTTCCCAGAACTGTATTTTTATAATAAGATATTTTGCCTTTGGCAGGCTGCCTTGTTGGATTACACAGGGTGCTTATTTACACTGCAGTTACTTGTTAATGACATAATCAGAACAAACTGAAGAAAACTTCAAATCTGATGCAACTCAAACTCTTTCAAGGTTTCCTGTGAGGATTCTGTGCATAACTCTGAACTAGAACTTGAGAGGTCTGTGTTCAATTCCTAGTCCCAGACACATGCTCCCTGTGAGACCTTACATGCATGTGCATGCTCACACCATCTATTTGTGTTTGCTTTTATATAAAAGACTTTTTTCATAAGACTTTTATATAAAAGACTTTTTTCATAAGCAGAACTGAACATCTCATTCAGCTGTGAATGCACAGAAGATATAATTTGCACTAAATGCTTTATGTAGGATGATCACAGAGATGAAGATAGAAATTTTTAGCATGTCCATCTTCACGTCTTCATTTACAAAGAAAAGACATTCTAATAGAAGACACATTCCTTCAATCATAAGATACATGAATTTGTATCTTAAGACACACAACTATATAAATTGACATGTGGAAAATAATGACACGTGTTAACAAAAATTTACACAGTAAAGGACAACCAAGCTACTCTGGTTTCACATTTCTGGGAGAAACAAAACAAAAAAGGCAAACCACCAAACCAATCAGAGCTGTCAAATTACTCATTATTCCCATGCAGGTGCAGTGAACAAAAGCAAATACAGCAGGTTTAGCCCAATCCAAAAGGTGTTTCATATATGTGAGCCACAACCTGGCATGACTTGGAAATGCAGTCATGAATCTGAGATCTTCAATGCAAGAAAATTGAGTTGATGTGGAAATCTACAATTTGAGCAGAAAACCAGTGAAAAGTTGCAGATACCGAGTGATGAGGGAAGCACAAGAAAACAAGAAGCCAGTGGTCACTGACATGATAGAGAACTCTTCTAACAAATCACCATTCTACTACCAGCAATTTTTTCCACTGCAGGCTTTTCAGAAAACAGAGGAACTGAAGAAATAAAGATTCACAATG
Source organism: Sinosuthora webbiana (assembly GCA_013397395.1). Taxonomy (NCBI): domain Eukaryota; kingdom Metazoa; phylum Chordata; class Aves; order Passeriformes; family Sylviidae; genus Sinosuthora; species Sinosuthora webbiana. The sequence continues at coordinate 66,236 of VXBN01014233.1, read as the reverse complement.
CCGATGTCCCCAGCTTTGCTTTCCACACGCCAAAACTGTAGAACAGCCGTGTCAGAAAAATTACATTATTTTTATGATATGTTATTAACTCGAAACTGACCTTATTGACTTGGAATTAACTGAGTTTGTGGATACTGTCGCTTTTCTCAAGCAATCTGGAAAAACAGACTTACCTAGGAAATAGGGTTTTTTCAGGAAAGCTGCTGAAACAGACATCCCACAGAAAACACTCCAAATTCCAGCAACCTGTATTTGCATGCTATTACTACATAATTAGTTCATATAGAATACTGAATATTCATATAATAATGCTGACTTCTTGTAAAATTGTTTTATGGTTAAAATTCAGTATTTCCCAACTTGGGCACATAGCTATAATCTCTCTTTTCGTATCAATTTCTCTTTAAAGATAGCATCTACAACTTGAGGTTCATACCAAGCACAATAAATACTATTACACAATCTGGACAAAGAAGAATTGACTTTTGGTGATTTAAGACAATCTAATTAATGGGGACTTCAAACTATTATTTGGTTTAGATCTTACATAGACAATTATAGGCCATGAAATAAGCTGCTATGACCTTTTGGCTGAATGAAGTACCAATGTTGCTTTACACTAGAACACATGACAAAGTTAATTGGTCATAAAACTCAGGGCATTTTAAAAATGAACTGCCACATGAAATGACTGTAGTGTATGAAAGGCTCAATCAGAACTCGTCTGTGCTGTGCGTAGAGTCAGCGTCAGTCTCTCCCTCTCATATGAATAGATGCAATCTCAGCAACCAGACACAATAAATACAAGATGAAGGGAATGGCAAGCTTAGCAGCAACACAGAATTAATTCCAGAGGCTAGGAATCACAACATGAAAATTATTTCATTATTTTAACTCGTTAATTATTCATGCAGTAGAGATACGAGAAATGGCAGGAGAAATCTAATGAAAGAGCCAGCAATTGAGAAGCACTGATGAAGAGGATTAGACAGGTATAGAAGAAAAGTTATGAAAACCAGAGGATGAGAAAAGAGAGGTTCACATTCAGTAGTAGGGCCAATGTCAGGTATTCCTTCTGCTTTCTACACTGCTCGTTACTCCTGGTTTAGCATTGCGGTGTGCTGTTTCCTCCTTACCAACAGTCACAGGCATTTATGAAACCGTGCTGTGAGTCAGCCAAGGCTGAAAAATAACCTGATAAAAAAAAAAAAAAAAGAAGTTGACACAACTAAGAGGAAGACACAGGAGTAGAAATGAGCAGCTGCATAGGAAAAATAGGTCATGCCAACACTTCTCTCAGCAAAAAGGTGCAACCATGGGATTAAAGACCAATGTCTACATCCCAGACCATATAAATACACTCCTCAACTGCATCTTTTAACTCATCATGCTACCTGCAGAGCAAAACATGTTTGGATCACATCAGGTGACAGTGACAAGAAAAATACAAGCAAAGGTACTTTGCTAACATTAGGAAAGAGAAAATATACACCTTTCACTGAAGAATCAACCAGTGCAGTGTATTTCCAGTTGCTCTTCATGACTTTTTCCCCCACTTCATCCCCCAAGTCAAATCTGGGATTCCATATGTGTGATCAAGTCTGACACTACATTGCTTAAATGCACGAAGTGGAGATGCAATGAAGAAGGATCATGGACCAGGCTATCAAATCCCAGGTAGCAGGACATGGTACTGCCTGGCACACAGTAGTACTTGGTACTTCAGGTGGAGAATGTGCCTACTTTTCTGAGATTCAAATGGAGTCTTCTATTATTTGTTCCATTCCCTCTTCATGCAATTTCATCATTAGGAGACATCTTTCTTTATCATCATCAGTTTCAATCATTTAAAGACAGAAAGGCTAAAGCTAGATCTTTCCTTCTATTCAGGCACTGCTACCAGACACCATTGATGCCATTTTTGGAGGAACTGAAGAGACTGCAGAACCAGTCACAAAGTAGAGAGATGGAAATGAGTCAAAAATAGCAGGTGAGGCCAAAGTTTTCTTACTCATTTGTGATAGATATGTTTGTGTCAATTCAACATGGGGTGAGGGGCAGTGCAGTGCAGGACAATCTAAATGTAGCTCGTAGCTACCTTTGTGAAGTGGTTTTCATTATAAACCCTTATTCATAAAAATGCAGAGTAAGGATTTTCACACTAAGTAAGTACAGTTCTAGAAACTTTTTTACTGCTATTAACAACCCAAGTTAAAAACCAGATAAGGCAATAAATCAAAAGTTGTTCTCTGAAAGCTCAGCTTTAATTTGAAAAACGTAATTTTATAATATATGGAATGAACACCCTGAATGTATGATCCAAGGTACTGGTTAACATCCACATGATCTCACAGTGAACCTAAATTCAAATCTCATCAATGTGAAATGTCCTGGTAATTCCAACACTTACACATTCAAAAACCCTTAAAACAGCTTTTAACACTAGCACTTAAAACTATTTCATATTTCAAGATGATTATTAACTGAAACATTTGTTTCAGTTCATAATAGCAGCTTTTCACCTGACTGGACTTGAACAATAAATATCACAAATAACCTCTAGATGTTACCTTTATTATTTTTGTTGTAAAAACTTCGATATTAACAAAAATTTAAATTATAGGGAAATAATTCATACATAAAAGAAAACTACAAGGAAAAAGGAATAAACCTTTCTCTGCATTTACTTGGTATAGTAAAAGGTGCAAATCACCACACAGAAGACTTAATTTCACTATTAAAAATAATTCTTTTAATACAAGAACAGTTAAGCACTATTAAGAACAGCTGACTAGTGAGATTGCACAATTTCTATTATTTAAATCTTTCATGACTTTCAAAAGCCTAGTGGTACCCTCTTTTCCTTTAAATCAGTTCTGACAAACTTCAATAAGCCTGTTCTATTCAAAGTGATGGCAGGAAGCTACCAAGTTTCCTGCTTGTGTTAGTTTTCTGCTGTTTTAGTGAACTGAATGAGCTAACACCTGACAAGCATCAGAGATGGTATAGAGGAAGTAGTAATAGCACGTGCCCAATGTCAGGGCTTTTAACCTTCAGCAGCAATGAGTTATGCCAACTCACTTCATCTCCTAAGACTATATCTTAAAAAATAGATTAAGCAAAGAGTAGACAAACATCTGCCAATAATGCTGTAAGTACAATTTATTTATTCTCCCTAGGGTTAAGAGGAGTAGACCAGAATCCTTGAGGTCATTTCCAGCACCACTTTATCTAAGCTTTAAAAAGCAACATACGGCCCATTTTGAACCCATGTGGAGAAACTTCCAACAAAACTGAAATTCTACTTAATAAATTAAGAGATAAATATTTGCCTGCTTAGGACTGTTCAATTAAATGGTATGTCTAATGTAGTGTGCATTTATCTCATATATGTTTTCAGTGTAAAATACCTTCTTGCTGGAAGGATAAGATAAAACATGATTCAATTATGTCATTTTTAATTTCATAAGTGGGAATGTAACTTTCAAGACTTTACGTTTTTCAAGAAAATCTCCTAAATGCATATTAGTTGTAAAATGCTGGCTGCACATCCCAGCTCCTTGGGTACACATCTCCTATTGCTCAAAGCTAGCTGGAACAGAAGATTGAAAATTACAAACTGCTAAGGGTTCAGCTCTCCTTGGACAGGAATGAAACTGGAATGTCTTACAAGAGACTTGTAAGGTGAAGTTAAATTCAGGAGTTACACAGAATCACTCATCTCACTGGTAATGCTTCTTAGTCCATCATCTACACCAACCTGTGACTGCAGGTCTGGCAGACCTATTCACATCCTACTGTTTGCAGGAGACTTCAGGCAAAGGGGAAAAAAAGGTGAAGCTGTACTCTAATCAGACGTCTGCTAACAGCAAAGGCTTCCTCACTTAAATATCATAATTGCTTTTTACTAATGCGTGAACTTAGTTACTTGCTGGTTTATACAGACAAAATACTACTTGGTCAAGCACATATACTTTCCTTTTCTACAAGTTATTCAAGCACCTCTTCTGGGAGCACAATAATATACCTGCAGCACATTGGCCAGAAAATAAGGAATCCATTGAAAGTTACAGAAGAAAACATTTTAAATGTCAATACCAGATCAAATTTGGTAAACTTGTATACACTTCAGGCACCACCTGTTCTGGAGACCATACAGAAAGGAATACAATGTATCACCTTGACCATTTTGCCGATTCCTTTTCAGAAAACCAGGAATGTTTCAAACAAGGAAGACTCTTATCTGCACAGAACAAAGTGCGCTGTGTTAGGTTGGACTTTCAAGACGACTTATACATATGGAAAAGTCACCAGCACCAAGCACAGCTTAGAACAAGCAGTACAAATGGAAAAGATCCTAACCCGGTTGCTACATGGAAAATTAGTTTGCCATAAAACCAAGGTTTTTGTCAATTATTACATTTATACTCAGAAAAGGAAGCGTTGTCAACGTATGCTCGTCTTAATTTGCTTGTTAATAATTATTTCCACATGCCTTCAAGTTCCTGGTCATTAACACAGTATTCCATCGTTTCTTCCTGTCCCAACATACATGTGCCTAATGCTCACACACACACACACAAAGCTCCACTGCCACCAAACAGGGGACAAAGCCAAAAGCGACTGGCAGCTCTGGACTTTCTACATGGACGGATGTGTAGCACAGCAAGTCATGGAGAAAAAAAAAAAAAAAAAAAAAAAAAAAGTGGAATAACTTAATAAGATACACCAAAAATGTACAGAACAAAAAAAATACCATTACACATGCAAAGACAGCGTCTTCTGTAAGGACAACATACTTCACAGCACTTAAACAGACCTTTCAATCTCGACATAGGAAATCCCTCGAAGCCAAAACGCTGACTCCCCACCAAAACATATGCTTCCCACCATAATTCCAGATTTTCTCCAGAGACTTCCGCCAGAATATAATTTTATCACTGGGTGCTGGGAAACCATACTAACGCACAACCAGAAATTTAGGGCAATGTTCACAAGAAAAACCTGCCTTTTGTCCTGATAGTTATAATGACCTTTTTCACAGTATTTCCAACACGATCAGATGAAACAAAATACAATGCAATTCACATTGTGACTGATGTAATACGGGCTGGGAACAATACCGTGGAAACGCAAAAGCCAAGGATCTTTGTCTCCTTCTAGACAAATTGCCAAGCCTCAATAGTTGGAGGGAGAAAAAGCAGAGCATCCCAAATAAAACACTGCAGTGCATGTTCACCATTTCAGTAAAGTCGCTGCAGCTTTTGGCAACCCCATAGGAAATTTGAACCCTTCAAAGAAAGCCCACGCTAATAAAATAACTAAAAAACAGCCCTAGCTTGAAAATTACAGGAGAAACAAACAGCCCACTGGCTGTGGAAATAAACCCCACGGAGTTCACCGCTCGCATCGCAAGCGATGCTAAATAGATAACCTCGGCAATAAGTAGTCATAAAAATACTAAACGCTGCATTTCCTCGCCACCGCCGCCGGTATTGGGGGGCCGGCGGCCGCGGGCCCAGCGGCAGTGCCTACCTGCGAGAGCTGCCGGGGGTTGGGGCAGCCGAAGAGCGCGGAGCTGGAGCTGAAGCTGATGGCCCCTCTGCGGCTGAGGACGTGCTGCGGCACCGGCCTGTCCAGCGGCAGCACGGGCAGCTGGTAACATACTTCCATTGACGAAGCGTCCGTGCGCCGGCCCGCCGCG
>VXBN01014233.1:0-60127 GCA_013397395.1 Sinosuthora webbiana | reverse complement strand
GGAGGAGGAGGGATGGCGCCTCCGCCCCGCCCGCGCGCGGCGGCCCGGCTGGAGGAGCAGGCACGAGCCCGGCGGACCGTGCGTGGGTCGCGCGGCTGGCGACACGCGCAGAGCGGCGTCATAACGTCACCGCTGCCCACACTCTCCCCGTCCGCGCGCACCAGGCAGGGGCGGCTCGGCGGGCCCCGAGCGCCGCGCGCATGCGCCTTGCCCCCTCCCCCTCGCGCCTTCGCCGGGGCGGGGGGCGGCACCGCCCTCCTTCCCTCCCTCCGCTCCTTCGGAGCCGCAGAGCCATGGAACGGGTTAGGCCGAGAGAGGCCTGAGGGGTCAGCGAGTCCAACCTGTGACCGAACACCACCATGTCAACTACACCATGGCACGAAGTGCCACGTCCAGTCTTTCCTTAAACACTTCCAAGGACGGTGACTTCACCGCCTCCCTGGTCAGCCCATTCCGGGATCTAGTCGCGTTTCTGCGAGGAAATTCTTCCTAAATCCAACCTGAACCTCCTATGATGCAGCTTAAGACTATGTCCTCTCATCCTGTCGCTGGTTGTCTGGGAGAAGAGACCGACCTCCACCTGGCTACAATCTCATTTGAGGGAGCTGTTGAGAGCTGTAATGTCACCCCTGAGCCTCCTTCTCTCCCAGGGGGCTAAACACCCCCAGCTCTGTCAGCTGCTCTTAAGATTTGTGCTCCAGACTCTACAGCCACTCCATTGCCCCTCTCTGGACTTGCTCCAGTACCCCAATATCCTTCCTGAATTGAGGGGCCCAAAACTGGACACAGTACCCGAAGTGCAACACTGCTTGGGTGAGACCCAAGGGGTCCTGGAACCCCTGGGCCAGAAAGGTGGTGAGGGGGGTTTGACTCAATACCCCCGTGTCATAACATATCTTCTCCAAGGGAATGGCATGAGGCTGTGTCAGGAGAGGTTTAGATCAGATACTGGGAAAAGGTTCTTCACCTAAAGGGTGGCTGGGCACTAGAACAGGCTCCCCAGGGAAGTGGTCACAGCACTAGCCTGACAGTTTAAGAAGTGTTTCAACAATGCTCTCAGCCACGTGGTGACTCTTGGGGATGGTCCTGCTGTGCAGGGACAGAAGTTGGACTATGGTGATCCCTTCCAACTCAGAATATTCTGTGTCCATCAGCCCTTGGTTCCTCATCACTGTCCCCACAGGTTGTGCCCTGACGCTGGGGCAGCAGCACTGAGGGGGCTGTGGTGACACCAGGGACATATCCGGCTGCTCCTGCTGGAGGATGGGCACCAGTCCATCCTGGCCTTGAACACCCAGCTTGGGCACCTGCCTGAAAATCAAACATGGAAAGATAGTTTTGTTTCAAAATGCATCATCCATTAAATGCAATACACTATGGAGTTTGTAGTTGCATTTGAGCCCTTGTGGTTCATTTTTAGAATGGGGAGAGGTGGCATTTTTTGCAAGACAAAGGGGTAAAACATAATTTTTGTTAACGTAAAAAATTAGGTTCCTGCAAACCACACAATTCCAGGAATTGCACTTTAAGGCAGAAATGGAATAATTCATGATGTGATCTACTAGTCCATAGCTATGTACATTGCATTAGCTGGGACACCTAGAAATAAACTTTGTGCCCCTTATGTATTTTGGGTTTTTTTTTTTTTTTTTTCAGACTAAGCCTCCCTTTGTCTCTCTGCAACTGCCTTTTTTTTTTTTTTTCCTTCCCCATCCTTTCATATCTTTTATTTCTCCATCATTAAAAAAAATCCTAACTATAGCATGATAGGTAAGGGAACGTTTCTGTTCTTTGAATAATATATGAAGTGCCTGTACCCACTTAAAAATCAGATTTTGCAAAATGATTCATATGATTTAATTTTGCATAATACATTGTTCTTCTCAGTGCTTGCTTACTGGCAGAAAGGTTTAGATTTCACATGATAGTGGTTATTTATAGGCAATGACACAGCTTTGGAGGAACCCATTTGGAAAGAATAGGTGTTTTGTATGGAGGATTTTCATCTGTATAAACTAGTTCTAGAAGCAAGTATTTTTATAGATGTGGAGCGATGGCCATTTCACTTTGAGCTTGAAGTTAACAAATGTACCTCGTTCTTTGGCAGAACTGTAATCCCACCTTGTCTCACGGATAGCCAAAAGACCATATGGACACATGAAGAGGAGACTGGATCAACTGCTGTTTCTTTAGAGTTTTTTCAGCTGTTTTCCCCCTTTTTTAAAAAATAAAAATCTCACAAGCATTCTTAGTATGATTTTATAATGTGTGCATGCAAGAATTCAAGATACAATAAGCACATGGTAGTTCAAAGTAAAATAACGTACTCAGCTTTTTTTTTTTTTTCTCAGTAATTAAGACATGTCAGGTTTTCTTCTGCGTGCTTTGACGTTTACTCATATTTGGCCTGCTTACATTAAATCAGCAGTGCATTTGAGTTACTGATAGAACTCCACCAGCTTCACAGGTGTCAGGATTTCCCTCTCCCAATAATTTTTCAAAATTACTTTTTGTTCTTTTCTACTAAAAAAGAATTTGTTTTCTGTACTCAGGTGGGATGGATTTTTTTCTAGTAAATCTGAAATTCAATTCATCAAAAATATGTCATTTTTGTAGTGGAAAAAAAAAAGTATATTCTTACTTTCACAATATAAGTAGTGTATATTTCAATCCTATATGGTCAAACTATAAGTGAAGGTTATTGATAGTGTGTTTTATGGTTCCTATCAGCTCTGCATACTTTCCATATGATTATTTGAAATTAGTTCTTTAAGGACACTTTAATTTTCAGTCTGAGACAGTATAGTCTTAAATAACATAACCAATGTTGTCCCTCAGATTATCTTTGATCTCTAATTAATGTTACATATACACCTTTCAGGAAACTGAAATACATTATCATGAAGTGAGCATAGATTTTCCAGGCAGTTACTGTTTCTGTAAATGTGATGTTCTCAGGACACAAATTGCTATTTTTTAATAAATGCAGAAGTTATTAATATTAGCCCAATGTTGATTTCTTGAGTGAATTTACAAGGAAGACTCTTAGAGACTCATAGAATGCTTTGGGTTGGAAGGACCCTAAATATCATCTAGTTCCATTCCCCAATCTTACCTCAGGATGACAGAGAAAGTCTTAAAATTATGGGGTAAACCACATATTTTCAGCCAAATACGTTTGTTGCAGAAAGAATGCATATTCAGTGACTTACATCCTGCCAATTCTGTCTGTTGTCTTCATTTGCCACAGGCTAAGAGCTTGTAGAAAAGGAAAGAGGATTTTACTGATTTTTGTCATAGAGGTATAACACCAAAGTGTTTATTCAGAGCATTCTGTTTGAATTAAATTTCAACCATGGAGTTCTTTGAGTACCACAGTGGTGCTTGTCTTAAATGCATTGTAGGATATCATGAGATGCCATAGTTCAGCCATGTAAGCCCTGTGTCTTGTGAATTCTTTATCATGGCAGATACAACTATTAATTAGAATATTCAAATTTATGGAGCATTAATAATGTTTCAGTGTTTCTTTTCACTTTTGCAGTTAATGTCTTTTACACATCATTATTATTTTCAGGGTGCTGTCCAGCAATGAAGAAGCATTACTCGTGGCCAGATTTGTCACAAAGAACAGCACTTGTGAAACTGGAGAGGTGGAGGATCACAAAATCAGAGTTAGTTTAGTTTCCTAGTTACTGTAAAAAGAAGATAAAATCACACAGGTACTCCAGCAAGACATTCTGCAGGGTTAACTGCACGGCACAGAGTGCCTCTCTGGGGCACACCCAGCTAACACTAGCAGAACTGAACAGTCTGAACAGAAGAGGATGCTTTTCCCATGTTCTCTGTACAAAATGGAAAATAAGGATCCTCAAAGGCATAATGTGCTTGTGCTTCGAAAACATCGTGAGAGCAGAGGAAATATTTATTTGTACAGGTACATGATCAAAACAAGCACAAGATGCTTTAGCTTTTCTTCTTACCTGAAGAAGTTATGTGGTCTAAAAATCAGATTTGTTCTGTAGATGAGTAAAAAGTCTCTTCATTTGTTACATCCCCAGTAACTGCATTTTTAGACATTGTTTTTGGCATTTCTTTGGCACATGACCAGATAGTCCTTTTTTTCTACCCAGAGATATTGAGTGAATACTGTATACTTCCATAGGAATTTCAGACATCTGGCAGCTCAGTTGAAATGTACTTCTCTCCGTATTTGGTGTATCCCTTCCCTCTGCTTTGCCCTGGGTCTGCATTGGGCTTCTTTGAATTGTTGGGCAATACAACATTCTTGTCTCCTCTTTGGTTTGACATCCCCTGCACCCTGGATATTTTCTGCAGAACTTTGCATCATTCCATCAGTGTGTTCATCTTTCCTGAGTGCGATCACTTGCACTTGCCTTCACCTGAGTGTATTGTGATTTCCTCAACCTATTTTTTTGGTTGGTCAAGATTGAATACTAGTCCTGTCCTTCAATATACTTCCAGACTTTCCTGGCTCTCTGTCATCTGCAGTTTTAATAAGCATGCTCTCAAAACAGCTCAGCACTAAAAATTCCATGAATGAGTTAGTCTAAGACCTGGAAGAGATCTGAAGAATGGTATTTAGTATATCCTGTCAACTCCTGCTAACTCCTCTGGGAATGTTTTACAGTCATTTTTTGCACCCATATTGCAGTAGCTTTATCTTTTCTATGGCCCAGGTTCATCATTCCTGACTTTAGAGGCTTAACCTGGAGAGTAGTTGCCTAAGGCTAATTTCATAGTCAATAATTAGGGGAAAGACAGCAGGCCCTTCAAGTTGTTCTTTGAAGTTGCCTTTCTCTTCACTGAAAGGAAGGAACATGGCATAACCTTTCTCCTAATTTAAGTGTGCTTCAGTTAGTGTCTGTGAAGTCAGTCAGATGAAGTGGGATATGTGATGGTGTTTATGGCAGTGTCGGGGTGGCCATGGAGAGGGATGGTGTTAGTGAAGACAGGCTAAGTCACGTGTGCTGTGTTCCCATTAGCTACAGGTTTTGTCACTCTGCTGGAGAGGCAGATAAAGTCGGTTTGACTTGTCTGGGCAGACTGCTTATTTGCTTTTGCTTCAGTTTCTGGTATTTTAAATATTATATTGAAAGCTGTTCAGAATGTTTTCAATATTTGTAATAACTTCAGTTTCACTAAACTGACAGTGGCTAATAGATATATACCAATTCTACACCAAAAACAGTAAGCTGGAGCTGAAAGTTTGAATGATCCCAGAGCATTCCAAGTTTTAATTTGCTTCCAGCCCTGAGAATCATCCTCTATGCTTAATTTGAGACTGGAGTTTTAATGACAAGTTATAGCCTCCAGGAACAGGACTGACTGTGGAAACAGGCTAACAAATTCAGTTCTAAACACAGCTAAAGACTGTCACAAGTTTAATATGGGTTCAAAGCCAGCTTTTTCTAACTCTACTGAAGATTTTATTGGGAATTATTCTTCCTAAATGTACTTCTATAAAGCTTTAGCTAGAGTGCACACAGCTTAACTCGTCTCAGCCACTGGAGTTCTGGTTTTTCAATGATTACAGTTACCTGTACAAAAATCCTCACACTACAGTTTAAATGAGTAAGGGCGTTGGTGTCAGCATATGCCTGTGGAGAAAGCTTCTCTTTGTGTCATTTTTACATGAATAATAACAGCTGATGTGCAGAATATTTTTAATATCAGAGTGGGAGGATATGAGAACCCCAGGTGCAGTTTCTGAGGTGCAGCTTACAAGTTTAATGGTGTTATTAGAATCTGAAAATTCACAGCTTTTTATATTGGTAATGGAGGGGGGTTTGGACCCCTATGAACAGATGTAACAAATTCATTGTACATTGTACAATCACCAGCTGAATCATTTCTTAGTATGCCACTCAGTGTACAGTACCTGGTAGCCTCCATGATAAACTGTAGAGCATCAATCTCCCATTCTGTCTTTAGAAAATCTAGTGATTTATTTTGATTTGGTTTGGTAGCTTTTTTATGTTTTATATGCTGTCCCAGTACCTCATTAAAATTGCACGTCCTTTCTAAATGTCTTTACAGGAAGGCGTAATTTTTAGCACAGTCTTTGCAAGGGTTTTCTAAAGCAATTTTGACTTTTATTTTTTAAAAATTTCTTCAAAATTAGGGATTAGAGTTAGGTTTGGATTTGGAAGTCGTGTTAAAGTTCAAAAGATTCCTGATGTTATAGCTGATCCTTTACTGGCCTATTGATATATACTAAAGATGTTGTGTAATATTAAACCTGAGACTATCAAATACTGACAGAAGTGAAATAATGAGCTAAAGTTGTTGCTTACCAACTAGGCTGAAGCAACAGTGTTTTATTAATGTCACTGTGTTATGTTGTTCAAAATCAAAGGAAAGCACTTTGCTGTTTATAGGTCAAAAATAAGACCTTTCTTGGGGTCCTGCCTTCTTCTAGGGCAGAAGGGACTTTCCACTGAATTAATTCTGCAGAAGGTTCTGTAGTGAAATGAGCCCACGGGGGAAGCAGATAATGCAATTCCTGTTTAAAAAATAAATAAATCAAGCATGAGCTTTAACTAGTCCTGGGTTTTATAGGACCAGTGCTGGCAATAACACTAGAATTTCTTCAGACAAAGAACATTTTAATTTATGTCTGGTTGTATTAAAGATGAGCACACTCCCTTTTTGCTGAAGCTTATTTGTATGAAAATGTAGACTAGTTGCTTTTTTATATATGCTGAAATTAATGAAAAATTTCTAGCAACAAAAGGACACTTTAGCAACAGTGTCCCTTTGGTGTATGAACCAAATCAGAAATGGGAATTGGAGTAACTTGCCGCATTTGCACTTCTGATAATTTAGATGACTACATACAGGAACCTACAGTCTTTCTTGCACACCTACATTCCTCTAGCATTTTGGCTTTTTTACTATTCAATTTTCTTTTTATTGTAGGACTATTGTGTGCAATTATTCCCTCACAAAAGAGTTAAGTTGAAATAAATATTAACTACTATTAGAATTAGCAATCTCATTCAGCGGATCACATAACTACTGAAACTGCATACTACTTAGTATTCAAATAAAATTACTTTATTATATTCCAAGGAGTTATTTTTCTGCCTTTTCAAAAAATGCTTAAGCATACTACCTCAGTTTCTCCATTAAATTTGGGCTTGCTTCTGAAAATAATCAGGATTTTCATCTTTTTTCTTCCTTTTCAGCTCATTGGTGGAACTGCTCTTCTATCAAAACCTACAGCAGTAGAACGTAATCCCACTCAGGAATAGAAGTGTGAAGTTTAAATATTTGAAGCTACTCTTGTTTTTCCATCATGTACCATCCTGACATTTCTTTGTGAAGGAAAGAATGTGTCAGGGTTACCATTAGCATGACTTCTCCTGCAAGTCTGGAAAAACATCTGTCATTCTGCCAGTCTTCCCATTAACTACCTGAGCAAATGCAGCAAGAACATTTCATTACTTTCAAGAGACTAGCTCTGCTTTTATTTAGGTTTGTTCTTTGGTAGACCTTTTGTTTTTAACAATTGCGAAAACGTAACTGGCATCCTGTCACATTTACAACTCACTAAATTTCTATGTGCTTAATGCAATTAAAACTGGAAGGAATATTGCCTGTATGTCAACAAAAATGCAACAAAGCGATGGGAGGGTTAGTTTACAGAAATTCCTGAACTCCTTTGTCTTGACCAAATGAAAGAAAATTGTTCTTGTAAGACAAGGACATACTAAAAGGATTAGCTATGATAAACCTTTATGTTCAGATGAAAGACAGTCTGAGTATTAGGAGAACATTTTTTATCAATTTCTTAAAAGCAGCTTTGCAGTTAATTAGAGACAAGTCTTGTGTTTGAAAAGCTGAATGGGGGAGGGAGTGGGGGAGCACGGAGTAGTGCAGTAGAACACAGAGGCTGAGCCCTGTAAAGGTGTGGAGTGCACTGGAAATGTGGTTTTAAAACACACATTTTGCTATCACACTTTGTGCTAAACTAGATCCTGCTGTGCAGAGAGGCCATGCCCCTCCACCTCACTCCTCCTGGTTGTTTGCTCCTACCAGTACTGATGTTCACCTCTAGGGTAAGCCGAGAGAGTTTTAGAGAGTTAAACTGGCAAAAAAATTACTCTTAGCCCCACCCCTCTTCCTCTCCCCCCAGAAAACGTGGGACCAGCCAAACAGCATAGTTGGTTCAAGGTGCAGGTATGTAACTAGCAATGGGAGTGCCCCTTCTGGAGTCAGCCCACATTAGACCACATCATCTGTATCATAAAAACTCACCTACATGGTGTAAATCAGCATTATGGAAGGAATTACTCAGATACTGTATAATTCAAAAAGTGGTTGGTTTTAGAAACTCTCGGTTTAAAATCTCACAGAAATATATTCATTGGAATATATGAGTAACATATTGATAAGAGTAATATGTTGTGTATGTATGAAATATATGACATATGTTTAATATTTATCTAATATATTTATGATACAAGATAGACATAGCAGAAATTGTGGTGAAAATATGGGTTAATTGGCATAAAGTGTTAGTGGTACAAAGCATATACTTAATTTTTTGCGTGTTCTTACATGCTTTGCTGAGCTGGGATTATGGAGAGCACCCTCTAGTCGTGTCAGAACATCAGTTAAATCTACATAAATCAATACCATGTCAGCAGTTTTCTAGATTAAATTACACGACTAGGAATTTGTAGACTACATTTAAACAAGTATAGGCCTAAGAAAATAAGCAGCTTTTATAATGTTTCATCTTACCTTGGACTCGGAATGTTTGTTAATATAATTCTTCAGTAAGAAATTTCATACTAAAATGTATAAAAAATGAACAAATGTACTGGTCTGGAAATTGTTCAAAACCTGCAAGGCAGCATGTTTTGTAGAATGCCTAAAAACAGGAAAAACCATGACGTCTGCTTAGTTCTATGCAGGAGGTTTTACTTACACACCCAACCTCTGACTACACAAAATAAGTAGAAAGCCCCATCCTAAAAGACAGAATGAGTGTAAAACCCCAATAGAAATGCTGACATTTCTGCAGACTACAAAGAATTGAGAACAGGCCCAAAAAGCTTAATTTGGCAGAATATTGCTTATCTTGCTGTGATCTTGAAAAAGATGATCTGTGGGCAAATGTAGCTAGAATAATCAATTCCCAGATAATGGGAGAATTTATTTTAATTTGTTGGAAGTCAGAATTAATACTAATACACTGCAAGTCAATATCATTTGCATTACAAGTGCCTAGTTTATTGCAAGATGCGGGAAAAAATGTACAGTGTGAAGCTGTGCTCCCAAACAGCAAATAAATTCAAAGCTTAAATTGCTTTATAATTCAATTTTCAGCTATATTTTTTGTTTTCTTATTACTTTATCATGTCTGTATGCATGAATGTCCTGTGGAAACGATGAAATCGATTTTTCTAAGCACTACTTGGAAAAAAATAAACAAATGCTCATCACGCAAACTTATTCATAATTGCTACTTATTAAATGCAGGAAAAATCGTTGTTTTGTGTGCAATTTGTAGCAATACATTAATTTAAATTTCATGTGACTTTCAGATAAAAAAATTGCTTTCTGGCACCAGCAAAGGAGATTGTGATGTGAACCAACAGTAGCAGCATATACTGACTGTTACCAAGTAATGCATAATACAGATCCTGTTCTTCTTAGATTTGACATGATTCTGCAGCAACCCATATCCCCTTTCTATGGCACAGACTCTATGCACACCCTATAAGTCTTTATAATTACTGCTACATTCCAACCAGAGGGTTCTGGTGGCCAATTTCTATTTGCACTAGGAAGGGCTTTTGCCCCACTTCCCAGGAAAAACTTCACATCTTCAGATTTGTGGCTTTGGAATAAAAGTAACAGTGGAAATCTGGAGAGTTAACTGTTGTCTTGATAGTCTAATTTCCAGTTGTTAGAATTGTACAAAGCTTCATGCAGAAGTTGATGCAGGTTTAATCTTGGCTGGGGACTGATGGTGCAGCAGGGCAGCAGTACTTCCCATGCCTTCTTAAGTAGCTCAGGTAGTCTGCTGCTAGGATACCAGAGTTTGGGAATCCCTGGCTAATATTTGAAAATTGTTTTAAAATAATATTTTGAAATAACATGTAAAAGTTTGAAGAGCTGTTTTTTAAGAAAAGCAAGAAAATGAAGTAACTTACTTCCTCTGAAGTGAATCATCTTCCCCCCACCATTTTTGGAAAAAAAAAAACCAAACCAAAAACCACACTTTAAAGTTTATTGTGAGTAAAACCCATAAGGTTCCCCACTCATGTATAGTAATTTATGGAAAATTTTATAAATAAGAGTTGCAAATTATTGTGTGCTCATTTTCTGTCAATCTCAATTGTGAGTTCTGTCACTGATTTATAGAGGGTTAGGATCTCACCTTCAGAATCAAAAGGATGTTTAAAATTATTTTGTAAATTTAAAGCAATCATAAAAATCTTTATTGAATTCTGGATAATTTCCACAAAGTCCATAGGACTCCCTGATTAATAAATGCCTTGTAATCCACTTGTCTGAACTAAGAAATATGAATTATGTAAGGCCTGTGAATGTTTCCCTCTGAAACTTGTTTTCAGGTAAAGTGTAATTTCTCATTTATTGATAGCAATTACCACTGCATTTTGTGGCCTGAATTTTCTATTGCAATCAATGGATAAATCATAAAGTTGAAAAGTTCAAGATGTTCTTCAGCCGAGAATAAATGCCAGCAGTCTCTGCCTTTATGGTTATGTTGACCTTATTATGGGCAAATCAGCCGCTTTGAAAATAAGCAAGTACTAAGCAGTGGCCATAATTTTAATACTGTTTTCTTGCTCGGAAGGACAGCCCGTGCTCTGTTGTCACAGCTGCCTAATTGAAATTTGATCACACAGCTGGATCACTTGTCACGCTCCAGTGACCGCTCCACGGCTTTGGCAGCTCTTTGCTGTTACACTAACTTTTTGTTTCCCAATCATAAGCAAATTAAAGCAGGCAGCTGCAAAATCATCAATAGGTTAAATTCATTAGCTGTTCTCTCTATGAAATAAACAGGAAAATGAAGCTCTTCTTGGTCTTAATTAGTTCTTATAAAAGTTGGCAGGGAAACAAAGACATTTGTACACTCCTTTATTTTTATAAGAGACTTGCCCGAAAGAAAAACCTCAGAAATGTAATTTCCTTTTTTTTTTTTTTTTCCCCTCCCGTGCTTAATGTGCTCAGTCAGAAGCTAATCCAGCACCCTGCCTCTGAGGGTAGAAAGAAAGGTGGTTTGGCAAGGGGTTATGCTATGTCTCTTTTGTGCGGATTGGGGCATGTTCGGGGGAGCCTGCACAAGCTGTTTCCACAGTGACAGGCCACACTCTGTGTTTGCAGTCTCCTGTACGGGTAATTCTTCTGCAGGAGAAGCCTTAGCCGAGTGCTGTGGTTCCACAATCATTACCGCTGGCTCTGGGCCATGCCACATCAGCCAGCAGTACAAATTTGATCTGGATCAGGTGTGGGCACATGATTACATTTCTGTCAAATTAGCAGAGCGCTTGGTGAGGATTTTCTGCCGCCTGTCTGCTTTTATCCTGGTTGCAGAGGAAATGCACGATGCCGGAACCACAGAGGGTTAGCGCCATGTGGGCAACCGATACCTGTTGCAGCACTAATCCTGCTGGGGCAAAGGTAACCTGCCAAATTTGTTTTGTTGGAACAAATTGAATCGGCAGAGAGCATTTCAACTGGAACAGCACCTTGTGTCACGTACCCATGGCAGTGTTAAGCTGGCAGCAGAGGCCCCCAATGTGTTTAAAATATAGTTAAACATTGGCCTATTCTTTAGCCACAGACTAGTCCAGAGGAGTCTTAATTCTCCTTATTCGTACTGTCCTCCACAGAATTTACTTGTGCTTCATGCTTGAATGGTGTTCTGGCCCCTATATCCTTCTTAAGGTGCAGTTCTGTGGTGAGCTGAAAACAATGTAAGGCTTTAACTGCAGCTGAAAAGGTGTGATATCACCACTTCCATTGCATCAGCTCTAGTAATGATGCCAGTTGTGGAGTGAGTCAGACTAGAAAGCTGATTTTGCTGAAAACTAAGAAAAAAAATAATAGCAAGAAAGAAAATCAGTGAAAGTTTGGACTGCTTCTTTGCTGGCAGCCCTAAGATTAACTTGAGCCAATTGTGAGCCCATGAGTTCAGACTTTGAGTTTCAGCTCTGACTATTTTCCAGCTGAAAGGTCTTGTCATAACAAGGTGAGGAAAAAAAACCTTAAGAACAGCTATGATAAATGGTTAACAATGAAGCTACTAATTTACTGAAATGTTAGTCTTCTGATCATTGCGAAATATTTCCAGGCTATGTGCGTAATAGCATTCATGTTTATGGTTTTGCTTATTTACTTTATTGGTGAAATATTTATGCTAATGATTTTTTTTTTTTTAATTTTTACTTTCTGAGAGTAAGTAACATCCAGGAAGGAATAATATCTTAGCCTTCTGTCTTCTCATCCATTAATCTGTAATTCCTCTACTGGGCTTGCATTTTGCCTTAATTCTTTGACTTGTAACTCAACCACTGAGCAGGCATTCCTTTCTGGTTCTAGATAAGATAGTTACTCATCAGCACTTCAGAAAGAATTTACCTCTCTCAGCCATCAATTAAGTGAGCATTTCTAAGACAGGGCAATAAATCCGATGTGGGGATTAATGAAGCTTTAGAGAGAAATGGCTGCTGCCCGCTATCTCCCCTGCTGCGCCCCCTCCCTCCTGGGAACTATGTAGGTAAGAAGCCAGCTTGCAGGAATTTTGGAGAGAATAGCTGAGTGGTAGGTGCAGGGTAGAACTGAGGACTGTGTAGGGATTTCAAGAAAGAGTTTGCATAGACAAAGACTGCAGGAGATGTCAGAGGGTGAATTATGAAAACTGTGTGAGGGAGGAATAAGTGGAGAGAAGTGTTTGGAACTGAAGAAACGTATTTGGTGGGAAAGACAAAAAACAAGTCTTGATTCCCAAAGAGCAGTTACTGAGAAGATGTGGTACTGCTGTTTCCTAATCTGTTTCTGGTAAAACAGCCTGAGAAATAGGTCAAAGCACTTATTTATACTGTTCAAGCTAATCTTCCTGATTCTTAGCTGTAGCTGATTAGGCCATGCTACAATGAATAACCTTGCTACCAGCACTGTGGATTTGTAAATTTACTATAAGAAGTAGTAGAATACTGCCTTAAAGCACTACAGCTGCTTGCAAAGTAAATTACCAAGGCACTGCCAAAATAAAGAATTGGGGAACTCTCTTACTTCACTTTTACTCAAAGACCTAGAAAACTCACCTCTGAGTTGTCAAAGCTAAATAAACTTTCTAGCCTGTGCTTTTCAGAAAGTAATTTAATTTAAAGATAGGCAGATTATTGTGATTTATATCTTAGTTAAGACTACCTCCATAACCCACTTTAAATTAGGGAGGATAGACAGAACTTTCTCATAAACCACAGATGAAAATAAAATTCCTGGTGTTTCCTGAGTAACTTGTTGAAAAAGTTAAGTCTATTACTATTATTTAGAACATCATGTTAGGGGTCTCTAGTTTAAATTGCCAGGAAAAAATATTATGTCACTTAAGTAGTCTGCCAAGGCTTTGAATTGAATTTACTGGAATGAACTAGGAAGTTATAGGTCTGGATTGCTTCTTTGTGTCCAACTGACCACGTAAAGGCATGAGAAATTTAAATATGTAGCTGACTGTTCATTTAAGGCTCCTGCCTCTTGAGTTTGCTACTTTTTTCCAGCACTTCAGTTAAAGATATTAAAAACCCAAGATATATTTAAATTGAGATATTCTATGTGAATAGTAACAGAAGGTCACAATATGTTCAGAGAATTCAAATATATGAATGTTCTCTTATGAATACTTACTTCTTGTGTAGATGGAGTTGCAGATGGGTTACCAGATGGAATACCTTCCTTCAAATATAGTTCCATGTATTTAAAAACAGATGCAATGCAATCATATTATTTAAATCAATTCTGTTATTGCTTTTGAAGCCAAAATGACAGTAACTATTCTGTAACAGAGAAATGTGGCAAGGGGAATGTAACTTCTTGCTGTAGAATTTTTGGGCTTGACTGATATCTAAAAAGTTTCTCTCTGAAGAAGGGACCTTAATCCAATGCTCTTTTCTTTGGGAGATTGTTTGACTATCTAACCGCATGCAATAAAGTTCAGACAGGGCACTAGATGTACAGGAGCATGTGAAACAGGATTGGATAAAAAGAAATTACAAGAAGAGCATTTGGGGTCATAGCAATTCAGAAGTACTCTTCCCTCTTAACAAAAATCAATCCCCTTGCCTTAGCCAGAGGCCCAGCACATCTTGGCAGAAGCATTCTTTTTTTCACTGTCTCAGTCTTTTGCCCTTTGACTGTCTCGCTTAGCTGGATGTTACAAATATTGACATCACCACAGCATAATATTAAAATATAAAACAAAAGAAAAATCCTACCCGGAGAGTGAAAAACTAGAACACACTATCCCTGTATACGCCCTGTCTGAATTCACATATTATCTCATCAGCCTACCATACCTTACTTATATTCTCATCCTCTACTTGTGTTGGGTCTTCTTTTTCCAGACTGCCATTCATTCACCAGTGAAAAGTCAGCAGCTAGCAAGAGCTGCTTGTTCCAGTATCCTCACCTGCCTTCTTTCTCTTGACGTGTCTGGTCAGTCACCCACATAAATTCCAACATCCTTGTGGACCACCATTTTGTAGAACAAGGCACAGAAACTAGCAATAATAGTAATCACAGCAGGGAGGTTTCGGGGAAAGCAATCATGGACACCTTGAGCCAGTTGCCCAGAGCCATGTCCTGATGGCGTTTGAGTAACTCCAAGGATGGAGACTCCAAGCTGCTCTGGGCAACTTGTGGCAGTGCTTTGTCATCCTCACAGTGAAGAAGTGTGTCCTGATGTTCAGAGGGAACTTCCTCTGCTTGGGAGTTTGGAGTCTGGGCCCATCGCCTCTGGTTGTGGCACTGGCACCACTGAAAAGAGCCTGGCTCTGTCCTCATTGCACTCTCCCTTCAGACATTTGTACACATTGATGAGTTCCCCCCCATGGACAGTCTCCATTCTGGACAGTCCCAGCTCTCTCAGCCTTTTCTTACAGGACAAGAAAAGTCTCTTCATCATCCTTGTGGCCCTTTTTTGGACTCTTTTCAGTATGTCCACGTCTCTTTTGTACTTGGAGGCCTTTATCTGGACCCAGCACTCCAGATGTGACCTTATTGGTGTTGAGTAGACAGTAAGGATTTTCTCCCTTAACCTGCTGGCTTTACTGAAGCATGTGAGCAAGACACTTTATTTCAATCACCAAGTTCCTCAAAGTAAAATCTGAGATTTTTCTTTCCCTGCCACAAATGGAAGAAAGAGTCAAAAGCTGTAGGTTTTCCATAAATGCCAGGAGTGCTTTATCTGATCACTTGTATCTCTTACATGCTTTGATGTTGTCAGTATTAACCATACCAGATTCAACAAACTAGGAATATAATTCAGCTGTTAAAAATTGTCTTTGCTTGCCTTGGAAGTTAAAATTCACATGGCTGTTAAGCAATGACGCTAGTACCTTTATGCATGTATATCTCTCAGCTCCAGGCTTTAAGTTCTTGAACTCACTATGAGCCCAGAAAAGGAGGGAGTGGTAGGAGGAAGGACTGGAGTGACTCAGAGTTCCTCAGTCCTTAGCTCTGGTTATGTGTAACTGGAGGCTTCTGAAGCAATCCCAGACCTCCTGTTCTGTCTGCACCATGTTTCAAATTTTTTATGTCTGATAGTCAGCTTTGAATTTCCAGGCATGTTCTGATTTGCCTGTTTTGAAATACATGCAATATATATATGACATGTAAAGTATAAGCCAGACTTTTTAGATAGAAGAGCCTTTGGGACTAGAACTGTGTTTTAGTTTTGCATTGCCTGCCACAGTGGTCTTGTGGTGCACTATCAGGTGTTAAAATATATATATATATATTAAAAAAAAAATAATGAGAAGAGTGAACAGATATTAAATTACCTGGCTATTCTTCTAAATTGCATAGCTGATCTGACAAAAGAGTTATGACAACTCAGCAATTCTGAGTCTTTTAAAGATTCTTTAGAACGTGTTAAGGATACAGGACCCCAAAAGGGAAAAAACTCCCTGGATTTGCTGGGATTGTGTTGTTTCCTTCAAAGAAACAAGGAGTGCTGGTAGGAAAGGCCAGGCCGGTTGCAGAGCGGTCCCAGCTCTGCGCGCCAGAGGGAGCTGTATCCACACAGAACTGCAAGTCCTGGTGCGTGACAGGAATACAGAGCAGGATCTTGTAATAGGATGAATATAAACAACGGATTTGGATAACCTGGAAGTGATTTTATTTTCTGTCTCTTTCTATTTTTCCTCCTAACTTTCTTCTTACCGGTAGAAAGAGTACATTTTGTTTTGGTTTGTATTGCAAGAATGATAAAGTCATTTCAAAGATAGAGATCCAGCATGCTGATTGAATAATCTGGTTTATTGTGTTCATGCAATGTAATAGAATTAGATTCTGTTGTTATTGTCCTGGGAAAGATACTTTGACTATGCCGTTTTGGCTTCTCATAACTTTGAAAAACACTCACATTTTAGATTGAAATGTGCCTTGCCTTGTCCCCATACAAAGCTGAAATCTGAGGGAATGTTTGAAATTAAGAATATACCTAAGAACACAAGAAATGTTAAAACCATATGCTTCACATTTAAAAGCATCCACTTAACAATTTTTTATCAGCCCTCATGTTGTTTTGTTTTTATGTGGTCATAATTATATAATCATAAATATACTTTATATATATGTGATCATAACGTACTTTATTATGTATTTGACCATAACTGTACCATACATGTGATCATAATATCATTTATATATGATCATAAATATAATTTATAGATATATACTTCATAATAATGATTATAACTATACAGCCCACAAATCCCATCCTCCTGGCTCTGCTCATGGATGGTGGGGGATAGATGTGAATGAAAGAGCAAATTTGAGCCTGGAAACAGGATAGTGAGGGGAAGGTGTTTCAATTTTTGTCTTGGTTTCTTACCATCCAAATATCTTTTAATTAGTTATAAATTAAATTCATTTTCCCCAAGTTATATCTGTTTTGCCCGTGACAGCAATGGGTAAGGGATCACCCTATCTTTATCTTGATCTATGAGCTTTTCAGTTTATCCTCTCTTCCCATTCTGTTGAAGGGGGAATGGTGGATGGTGTGAGGTGGGTAAAGGTCTGGCAGCCAGTACATAGTACAAAGGATATGGTTTGGAATTGGGTGATCTAGGAAATTTTGGAGTACAAAGGATGAACTATTTGGTTCTAAGGATGATATACGGAGAAAGATTGCATTTTTTAAGTCTCTAGCATTTATAGTCTTCTCTATTTCAAATGGAAAGGAATGGCTCTCTTAGGGTTTCATGGTGTAAAAGGAGAAACTCCACCAGAATAAAAGACATCCTACATGTTCTGTTTTAATATAAAAATTTACAAGATCTCAAGACTAAGTCCTAAAGGGACTTCTTCAATTAATCCTGTTTTGGAAGAGATTATGTAGTAAACCTAAGCCATGGTTGGTCTTAAAGAAGTGAAATTTAGAGCAAGAGACTGTTTTTTATATTTAAAACAATTTAATATATTTGCATGGGGAAAAAAAAAAAAAAAAAAAGACAAACTCAATACCCCATCAAGAGTAAAGCACAGAAAAACAACTAACTAAATACACAATTGTCCCAAATTTTTTGGTGTCATTAACTCTTGGATATATCAGCTTTTAGACTCATGAATGTTTTATTTGCTCTTTCATAGATCTTCCTGAGAGATAACCAATGGGATACTGGACAACAAAAGAAGTAATCAGACTCCTCTGACCTGTTTAACCCTGATGGTGAAGGATGAAAAGCAGCAGCTGCTTTCTGTGGAACAGGGCTTCTGGTGGCGCTTGCTTCTTTCCTTTGAGATGACGTTGGCATAAAGACATCAAGGTATTGAACTCATAATGTTGTGAGTTTATACATGCCAGACTGTGTTCCATCACTTTTTGAAGCAGGTATGTTCTTTGAATAACTTTGCCTTATTTTTCAGCACTAATCCAAATGAACTATGGGTATTGTAAGAAAAAAAAGGCGTATTTTTACAACCTCTGTATAAGATACTAAATGCTGGGTAGTATAAAATTGGCACAGAAAGAGCTGAAGTTAACTGGGGTCCCATCTTCTTAGGAGATGTGGAATTGTTACCAGAATTTGGATTCTGTTTTAATAATTTTATTGTCATTCAAGGGAGAAAACAACATCTTATTTTCTTTGTTCTACTGGAACAAAAATACATAGCTCAAAAATAGGATTCTAATGTAATTTCAGGAATCAGGAATGTATCTAGTACTAAAATTATGACTGTTACATCTTCCTTGATAAGGAGAGTTTAATGTTTTCTAGAAAAGTATTGTCTCACTGCACTTTTAGTATTTTATAGAACTGCTTTCAATAATTAAGAAATAATTTTGAATAGCTAAAGTTAAAGCGTCAAGTTGATATAATCACTAAAAGACTGAATAGGCTATTGAGTCTAAATTTCCATAGCTGACTAGGTTATTAAAATTATTTTATGAGAAAGTACAAATTACATGACTCTGTAGTTCTTCAAAATTAAATCCATCATAATTTAATTTTGGTTTATGCTTCAGGGCTGCCACATAGCTGATCAGCATTATGTCACAGATTTTTTAACTAATGCTCTATATCTGTAACTTCACATGGTTACTACCATTATCTTGTGCATTAATAGGCTTCATGTGCCTTGCATGATTCCAGTGCCAGGATAGATCCCAGGATCATGCTAAATATGGTCTAGGCATGCCATCATGAACAAAAAGCATGGTAACTACTGCAGGTGGTAAAGTAATATCTAGATACTCACATGCAATTTCATTTTCTAATTGTTAACTTAAAACCAAAAGTTCAGTACATTTAATTGAGGGATTGTTTACAACACTTAAAAGTAGAAAGGTTTTTTTTTTTCAGCAGGTCAAAGGACCCTTAATTGTGAGTTGGTTGATCAGAAAAAGAAAACATCAAAGTAAATACTATGTGCCAGAATTACTGCATGGATTATGTTTCTCTGTGTATTTACATGGTATTTGATTTTCTTTTTCATATTGAATAATGCTAAAGAACTTAAAAGTGTTACATTGTTGGTTCTGAACCAAAACATGGCTTAGTAAATAATATATGAATAATGTCATGATAGTGTTTCTAGCTCAGCAATGAGAAGGATGTAATAAAAGAGAGGGTAGTCTTACCTAACAAAGTAGGTTTACAGAAATATTTCTTATGACTAGGGTTACAGCTCACTTTTAGGCTTTTTCTGTGATCACTTTTCAACATTTGGAGAGGGGTCCAACATTCAAAGCAAGAAAGTTGTGGTGAAAGTTTTGTTGTGGCAAGTCTGCCATCAATGAGCTTTGTAGCTTTCTCACATGAATCATAGATATCTGTATCTTGTGGTTTAAATTATGGTTTATGTAGAATCCTAGAATGGTTTGAGTTGGAAGGGACCTTAAGGGTCATCTAGTTCCAACCCCTTACCCTGGGTAGGGGCACCTTCCACTAGATGAGGTTGCTCAGAGCCTCATCCAGCCTGGCCTTGAAAACTTCCAGGGATGGGTCAGCCACAGCTTCTCTGGGCAACCTGTTCCAGTGCTTCACCACCCTCACAGGGAAGAATTTCTTCCTAATATCTAATCTAAATTTAGCCTCTTTCAGCTTAAAGCCATTCCTACTTGTCCTATTACTACATGTACTTGTAAAAAGTCCCTCTCCAGGTCTCTTATATGCCCTCCCTAAGTACTTGAAAGCCGTTAGAAGGAGCTTCTGCTGTTTGCGTTTCTGTGTGTCAATGCCTAGCATTAGCTACATCTGGTTTAAAAATGTTTCATTCTTAAAATACAAAAGGATGAACTGCACATTGTAAGCAGGTAGTCAAGCCACTCAATGAAGAATCACTGGTTTGTCTACTTCTCTTTAGTTATAAAGGAAGGAACAAATGTTAGATCTGAAGTGGACTAAATCTGACAGTCTGTGCTTGCACTATACTGTAAGGGTACCATGTTAAATTTATCATTAATTCAGTCCTAAGTCTTGTATCTCAAATAAGATACGACCCTGATAGATGTCAGTAGTTCCCATGAAGAATTTTTTTATGAAGTTACTTTTATAATACCAGGGTCAATTCTTGGTATCTACTCTCATCACATAGGTCCAGATTCACTCCACTGGTTCTCAGGGTCATGGTTTGGGAGTCACAGAATCACTCAGGTTGGAAAACATCTCTGAGATCATCAAGTCCAATCTATGACTGAACACCGCCATGTCAACTAAACCATGGCACACAGCAATCTATGACTGAACTTTCCTTAAACACCTCCAGGGATGGTGACTCCACCACCTCTCTGGCAGCCCATTCCAGTATCTAATCACTCTTTCTGTGAATAAATTATTCTTGTGTCTGACTTAGACCTCCCCTAGTGCACCTTAAGACTGTGTCCTCTTGTCCTGTCACTGGCTGCCCAGGAGAAGATGCCAACCCCCACCTGGCTACAGTCTCCGTTCAGGGAGTTGTAGGGAGTGGTAAGGTCACCCTTGAGCCTCCTTTTCTCCAGGCTAAACACCCCCAGCTCCCTCAGCTGCTCCTCATCAGACTTGTGCTCCAGACCCTTCACCAGCTCTGTTGCTCTCTTCTGAACTTGCTTCAGCACCTCATTGTTCTTCCTGAACTGAAGGGCTCGGAATTGGACTCAATACTCAAGTCATCCTGGGCACACTGTAGAGATAATGGGGAGAAAGTGCTTGGCCAGTTGTTCTTGGAGTCTGTATCCCTGTTGACAACACAAGGAGTCTGATTCAGAGTCAAATTCAATCACAATTTTAACACGTAAATTTGGTTAGGCTGAACCTGAACCCTTGTGTTGGGAAAACAAAAATTCTCCACTTTGTTGCATTAAGTAATACTCAAAGGCACAAAGCGCTTATCCCGCTGTAAGAAGTCAACAACCTCAACAAATAGTGGAATAATTCTCTTATGACTTAGAAAAGACAAATGTAAACAAACACAAATAGGTGGAACTACAACATTTAGGTATTCATGCTATAGGAAATTTGTCTATTTATTTCAGTGACAGCAACATCAAGCCTTTAATATGAACAGTGCTACCCAACACAAACCCTTCTGTTCTTTGGTTTTTGCTTTTCCATTTTCTCATTTTTTCCTAATTGTAAATATATTAAAGGACAGAGGATAATATAGAGGAGAGTTTATTCTAAATTCACTTTCATATGTTTTTAACCTTTTGCTGCCTGATAAAAATCTATTAAAATGAATTATAAGAAATACTATCTATATATACTTGCAGCCCCTGGTATTTTAAATTATGTTTTACATTAGCAGCTTTGGGAATGCACTGCTACCATGGCTGAACAAAGGCAACGTGCTTTGTCAACATCAGGTGAAGCATTATATGAAATCCTGGCACTAGAGAAGGGAGCAACACATGATGAGATTAAGAAGTCCTACAGGTATGTAAATGTGCTTTGCAAGAGGCCTAAAAATGCTTATTTGTCTGGTAGGATTACAAAGGTAAAACCTTTTGAGTTACCTGCACAGTAGACATTCATTGTCACAATTTTTTTTTTTTTTTTTGTGAGCCTGAAAAGAACCAGAGAGGATGCAATGTGAATCTACTGATTTTTGTCCCACAAGCAGTCTGTGATTCATCTGAAATGTTTTAATCTAAGTGAACGAGAGGTCAGACTGTTGGGATAAACTAACCTGGGCTATTTGAATACTGCACCCAGTTCTGTGCAGGATAGTTTCAGGATAGTTCCTGAAATATGCTGAAAAGTAAAGCCAATGCAAGTGCTGTAATGACAATTTGAGAACTAGAGTAAGAGACATAAGGAGTTCAATCAGTGTATCTTGTCATTAAAGAAAAAGAAGATTATTTAGAAGAAAAGAAAAAGATAGATTATTTGATTATAGTGTGTAATGTCCTTGAAGGGGAAAATTGCTAGGTGTCAGATAGTTGTTCACTTTATGAAGGCAGGCATAACCAACATCAGTGCTTGGGATCTGAAAATTATTTGAGCTGAAAAAGAGGTATATGGTTTTAAATGTGAGTGTAACCAACTACTGAAAAATACTGGCACAGGAATGGTGGTTTCTCTATTGAAAAATAAGAGAAGACATTAAGAATAGTTTGAGTCAAACACAAGTTATCAAAATGGTGGCAAATATTTTATTGTTGAAATGTAACAAGACCTAGAAGTAAGACCAGAAGATTTTATGGGTAATTTTGCCCTTAAATTTGCTCAGCTGCTATTGAAAGAGAAAGAAATTTCTATGTCATGCATGAAGTAGATGTTCTTGATGATGAAATATGTCAGACATGTACTTGCAGGTTTAATAAATATTGTAAAACTTTTATTACGGCATCATTCTGGGTACTGTTGGTTGCACTGTATTACCAGGCAAAATTAACACAGCTTGCTTTTCCTATCAAATGTAAAAATATATATGTACTCAAAAAGGTTTATGAAATAGATCTGCTTGCACCACTGTTTAGCTTGAATTTTGGCAAGACTCTGTCCTCCATGTTTTTGAACAAATTGCGTTTCTCCTGCTTTCTGTTCCTAGAGGCACATGTTCAGGAGGCAAAAGTAGTGAATGTCCAAACTCTTCATACAGTGGAAGAACTGTTGCCATCCCATGGTTCTGTTGTCTTGTGTAATTATATCACTGGGAAAAAAAAGCATATTATGGTATCAAATTCACTTGTGACTTGCACCTTCTTTGTCCCTGTAGTACAGTCTGGCTGTAGAAATCATCTTCTTTCTCAAACTTCATGTTTTCCTGTTGCTTTTACATTTAATTTTCTGGCAATCCCCAAAGGAAAAAGTTGTCATGGAAGAATGTAGAATGCAATTAACTATATTTAATGCTGAGCATGAATATGGATGATTTACACAGTGATCTATGGCAAAACTGACAGTGGTGCTTCCTCCATCTTTATTAGTAATTAGAGAAAAAAAAAGGCTGCTTCTGACTAAAGTGGAAATGTCAGAGGGATTCACTTTTAATGGAGTAGCTGTAAATATTTGCAAGATAAAATGATGAGTCAGTCTCATAGATTTTCTTTAATTATAATTTAATTTATGCTAATCCAAAAATCTGCTGCCGAAATAGTATTCTTTAGTACAAGGTATAAAACCAGCCATACCTGATTCTGAGTTTCCTGCCATTATTAATTAAGTCACTGTTAATTATACTACCACAGCCTGGGGCAAAATTTGCTTTTTCATAAACATGACAGACATGACTCTGTGATTTTATTTGGAGTTTGGCACAATCTAATCTATCAGGGAGTAAAGCTAATGGGCTTTTAATCAGCAGAATTTCAAAGGAGATCTGTTTATCTTCAATATAATACAAAAATAATTTTAGAACCTTTTTTTTTTTTTTTTACATAAAAAATTAAATTGTACTTTGACTTACGCTTTCTTGTCTGACAGTGAAGTAATACGCTGAGAGATAGACACTGGATTTCTTTTCTTCAGAAGTTTCAAAAGATCCTGTTTGATATACTACTTACAAGAAAATCATAGAATCATAGAGTGGTTTGTGTTGGAAGGAACTTTAAAGATCATGTAATTCCAGCCCTCTGACTGGGGTTGCTCAGACTAGACCAAGTTGCACAAAGACTCATCCAATCTGGCCTTGAACACTTTCACGGATAGGTCATCCACAGCTTCTCTGAGCAACCCATTCCAGTGCATCACCAACATCACAGTGAAGAATTTCTTTGTAATATCTAATCTAAACTTTGCCTCTTTCAATTTCTAGCCATTACCCTTTGTCCTATCACTACAAGCCCATGTCAAAAGCCCTGCTCCAGCTTTTTGGTAGACCCTCCCTCAGCACTGGAAGGTTCCAATTATGTTATACTAAAGATTTCCCTTTTGTAGTCTGAAAAATCCAAATTCTTTTGGCCTTTCCTCCTAGGAAAGGAGCTCCATCCTACTAATCATCATGGTGTGCCTCCTCTGGACTTGCTCCAGAAGGTCAACACCTCTGTGACAGTACACTGGTGATTAAGAATTTTATTAGAAAATGCGTACAGCTCTTCATGCCATTTAATTACTACCAAGCAAGGAGAGAGAATGGCTTACTCATGCCTATGCCAATGGCCTGTTCTACTTCTGATACAGCCTCTGAGTCCACCCAAGGCTCCTCAGAAGAGGACACAGCACCCATGGTCCAGCAAAGGGAATGAAAAGCACTGGAGAATGCGGGCATCGATCCCGCTACCTCTCACATGCTAAGCGAGCGCTCTACCACTTGAGCTAATTCCCCACCCTGCAGCCTTTGACCGAGGTCATCTCCCCTCCCAGGCACCCAGCCCTCAACCAAGATGCACTGAAACCAAAGCCTGAGCTTCCATTCATATCACTCCCATACTACAAACTCATCCACTCACAGTTCTGTTGAAGGTGACTGTGGCCAACTTCAGTGCTCAGAATCACCATGCCCTGCCCAAGGGTTCACTCAAAACTGCTGGGGCAGTAGTATTCCCAAACTCAGATAAGAGCTCATGGCTGAGCAGCTCATTCTAGGGAACCCCCTGGGCAGGACCAGAAAAAAGCAGCCGTGCCAGTGCAGGATGTGTGCCAGAGGCAAAAGATGACTCCTTCGAGCCGGAGTTGAACCAGCGACCTAAGGATGGCCATGCAAGGGAGCCTACAGTCCTCCGCTCTACCAGCTGAGCTATCGAAGGAAGCATGGGCACATGCCCAGGGGACCTCACCCAGCACTTTTCCCAAGCCACACGGCACCATCCTGCCTCTATTGCCACATCCTCCTTCAAACAGCCTCAGCTCCAACATCACACCTCCTTGCTCAACACTTTAGCCCATCAGTCATGCAAACCACAAACAGAAATGCTCCATAAGCTCCTTGGGCGTCATCTTCTACAGATGGATTTCCTCACAGCCATACAGATCTTATCCATGTCCTGCTGCATTTCCCCTTGATTCCCTTTCACTATGCTGTATTTTGCTCTGCTCAAGCGTAAGACAAAACAAAATTACAGCCATTCTTCTGTTCTGTAACCTATGCCTAAGCACTGCAAAGTCCTCCAAACATCTCTTTCTCCAAACTGAACATGCCCAATCTCCTCTGCCAATACTTAAAAAGAAATCCATCAGTTCCTTGAGATTCTTACCAGCGCTCTACTGAGGTTGTTTCATTTCACTGATGTCCTTTTCTCTACTGGGCTTGATGTTTGAGAACTGTCAAACAAAGAGGGAGAACATAATTTCTTCTGTTAAACAGCCCATAGTACTTGTTGGATTATCCCTTTTTCTGACTCAGAGACGGGGCTCCTGAGAGGCATTTTAAAGACTTTTATTCTTTTTTCAGTCTCATGTGAAGGGTGAGATGGTACTGGTGTTACAATTCACGCCATTAAAATCAGAAGCTAAACTATTTCCTAATTACAATATATTATAAGTGTTTTTTGGCCTATCAGCTTTTGCCACACAATGCTGCTAATGCATTAGCCAATCATCTAAAAATACCCCTCATGGGTCCTAGTACAATGCACCTTTCATAGTTCTATTTCTCCAAAATATATAGTCTATTTGCAAAGGCATTATTTAAAACTTGGTTTTTGTTCAATTTCTCTCACAACAATTTCTCTCTCTCTCTCCTATTCCATGGCCTTTCTAAGTCAGCATATTTTATTTTGGAGTTTGCATACAGATACATACTATGTGAGCCTACTCTCCGGCTTTGAGATGTCTCAACAAATCCATCCCACAGTACTCTTGATATAACCCTAGATGTCTTCCTCCTCTGTAAATTCAGGGCACACAATAAATCTCCACAGGTGACACATGGATGCCCACCAAAGGGCCCTGTGTCCAGGCAAGGGGGGTGAAAAGCATTGGAGAATGCGGGCATCGATCCCGCTACCTCTCACATGCTAAGCGAGCGCTCTACCACTTGAGCTAATTCCCCACCCTGCAGCCTCTGACCGAGGTCATCTCCCCTCCCAGGCACCCAGCCCTCAACCAGGATGACCTGCACCCAAAGCCTGAGCCTCTCTTTCATATCACTCTCATACCACCAACTCATCCACTCACATTCCTGCTGCTGGAGGTGACTGCAGACAATCCCCAGGGTCAGAATCACCATCCCCCTGCCCAAGGGTACACCAAAATTGCCTTGGCTGTTTATTTTCCACAGCTTAGACAAAAACTCATGACTGGGCAGCTCATTCTAGGGAACCCCCTGGGCAGGACCAGAAAAAGGCAGCAGTGTCAGTGCAGGATGTGTGCCAGAGGCAAAAGATGACTCCTTCGAGCCGGAGTTGAACCAGCGACCTAAGGATGGCCATGCAAGGGAGCCTACAGTCCTCCGCTCTACCAGCTGAGCTATCGAAGGAAGCATGGGCACATGCCCAGGGGACCTCGCCCAGCACTTTTCCCAAGCCACACTGCACCATCCTGCCTCTATTGCCACATCCTCCTTCAAACAGCCTCAGCTCCAACATCACACCTCCTTGCTCAACACTTTAGCCCATCAGTCATGCAAACCACAAACAGAAATGCTCCATAAGCTCCTTGGGCGTCATCTTTTACAGATGGATTTCCTCACAGTTGTAGAGATCTTACCCATGTCCTGCTGCATTTCCCCTTGATTCCCTTCCACTGTGCTGTATTTTGCTCTCTGCTTAAGCGTAAGACAAAACAAAATTACAGCCATTTCTCAATTCTGTGACTTACATTTCAGTACGACAAGGTCATCCACAAGTCCTCAGAACCTCTCTTTCTCTTAACTGAACATGCCCACTCCCCTCAGCCCATCCTTTAAGAGAAATCCAGTGATTCCTTGAGATTCTTGGTGGACCACCAGTGAGGTTGTTCCATTTCATTGACATCCTTTTCTGTACTGGGCTTGATATTTGAGAACTGCCAAGCTGTCTTGGTTTAAGTCAAGCTAAGGGGGTAGACACTTTAAAATTAGTTACCTCCCATTTATTTTTAGCTAATCATCTTCCATCAATAAGTAGAGATGAACATGAGTAGATATAAATGAAAAAGTAACTGTTTACCAAAAATGTGAAATAGCATCAGGCAAGAAAATTAACAATAATAATCACTATTTACAAAGTTTCTAAATCTCAGAGGCTTCCTGGGAACAAGGAGAAAATAAAGGTGGCAGAGAAAACCCTCTGCCGAAGATGGCATCCTCCATGAAGGATTGCATGTGGAGAGACAAAGATGGCAGCCCTCCCCCTCTTTTGACTACATGTGGACAGAGAGAATAAAAAGAGAGAAAAAGACCCCAAAACAACACAAATACCAAACCTCCATTATTACAAAAACTTCCCCTAAACAGCAAGCAACAGAGAAAGAGGGCAAAACAAGAAGAAAACCTAGAGTCCAAAACCAGTCAATTGCCCTTCCTGTATCTTTGGTGGCGACAGCTCTGTCAAAAATGGCACTCCAGCAGCTGGAACTTGATCTGGCTGGATCTCATAGAGGGACTTCACCATTTCAGGAGGAAAAATAGCAGGCAGCCGGCAGGGGCAGCTCAGATCCTGTGCCTTCCCCCTTCCACTGGGCACTGCTGGCAGGTTGGGGTGACCATGTAGGATGGGGCTGTTGCGCTTTTCTTGGTGCAATGTTGTGACTGTAGACACGTGAAATTTGCTTTGAAGCAGTCCAGGACCACAAAATGTACCGCCTTGAAAACCTGAAGCAACCCTCACAGAAAAGAAAACAAAAGAAAATGAAGGAGAGACTCTACCGTGCTGCCTCAGCTCTCTCCCTGAGAGAACAAAATGGAAGGAGCAAAAACCAAGAGGCAAGAGCAAGCTATGCCTGAGACATCCTGGCTTTTAAAAGACCCAGTAATGCCCCAGCTCTGAAGTTCCATTTCTGGCCACAAAGTATTCAAAAGATAGTAACAATTCTGGGCACTGATGGATACGGAATGAGATAACATTTTGGGTTACTCAGGACACAAGCAAAGAAGGAGAAAATCAATTAATCCATTAAACTGCCCGTGGTGCTTTTGATGTCATCCTCCTCTGCAAATCCATGGCACATCATAAATCTCCCCACAGCCTCCCCAGAGGTCAGATGGATCTCTGGCAAAGGGTCCTGCGTCCAGGCAAGGGGGATGAAAAGCACTGGAGAATGCGGGCATCGATCCCGCTACCTCTCACATGCTAAGCGAGCGCTCTACCACTTGAGCTAATTCCCCACCCTGCAGCCTCTGACCGAGGTCATCTCCCCTCCCAGGCACCCAGCCCTCAACCAGGATGACCTGAAACCAAAGCTTGAGCTTCCATTCATATCACTCTCATACTACAAACTCATCCACTCACATTCCTGCTGCTGGAGGTGACTGCAGACAACCCCCAGGGTCAGAATCACCATCCCCTGCCCAAGGGTTCACCAAAATTGCCTTGGCTGTTTATCTTCCACAGCTTAGGCAAGAGCTCATGACTGAGCAGCTCATTATGGGGAGTTCCTTGGGCAGGACCAGGAAAAGGCAGCCGTGCCAGTGCAGGATGTGTGCCAGAGGCAAAAGATGACTCCTTCGAGCCGGAGTTGAACCAGCGACCTAAGGATGGCCATGCAAGGGAGCCTACAGTCCTCCGCTCTACCAGCTGAGCTATCGAAGGAAGCATGGGCACATGCCCAGGGGACCTCGCCCAGCACTTTTCCCAAGCCACACGGCACCATCCTGCCTCTATTGCCACATCCTCCTTCAAACAGCCTCAGCTCCAACATCACACCTCCTTGCTCAACACTTTAGCCCATCAGTCATGCAAACCACAAACAGAAATGCTCCATAAGCTCCTTGGACATCGTTGTCTTCATGAGAAGGTAGACTCTCCTTACAGTCGTAGAGATCTTATCCATGTCCTGCTGCATTTTCCCTTGATTCCTTTTCACTCTGCTGCCTTCAGGCCTCTGGTCAAGTATCTGGTAAAGGACAGCATTTCTTCTACTCTATAATCTCCTACAAGGAAGAAGGTCATGCCTAAGACCTTTGATTCTCTCCTTTGACAGTCTGAACATTCTCACTGTTCTCGCTCATCCATGTAGAGTATTCCCTCCACTCCGTGAGGTTCTTGGTGGCCCTCCACTGAGATTCCTCCATTTCATTGATGTCCTTTCCTGTGTGTGGGATCAAGGGCTCCCAAGCATCCTAAAGGCTTTTTTCTGAGGTCACTGCACATGGTCCATATGTGTCTTCTACACAGAGGCACAAAG
The DNA here is from genome assembly GCA_013397395.1 of Sinosuthora webbiana. Taxonomy (NCBI): domain Eukaryota; kingdom Metazoa; phylum Chordata; class Aves; order Passeriformes; family Sylviidae; genus Sinosuthora; species Sinosuthora webbiana. The sequence goes on along the minus strand of VXBN01014233.1, from coordinate 30,710 downwards.
TTGGGCACTGTCGTGGCTTTATTTTGCAGGCAGTTAAACGTCACACAGTTGATCACTCACGCCCTTCCCCACAGTGGGAGTAAAATTCACAGGGTGAGAAAAAGATGATTTAATTGGGCAGAAAAGAAATGAAAACTGAAACAACAACATTAATAATACCAAAATAATAATAACTCCAATATTAATAAAACTAACATATGCAAATCACATGATGTACCATACAGTTGCTTTACAGTCAATGAATGATGCCCAGTGAGTTCTTGAGGAGCAGCTCCCAGCTGTCTTTTCCCCTAATTTATATACTGATCATGACACCATATGGTCTGGAATATTCCTTTGGCCAGTTGAAGTCAACTGTCCTGGCCGTCTTCTCCCAACTCCTTTTGCCCATCAGCCTCCTTGACTGTGGGGTGGTGTGCAAAGCTGAAAAGTCCCTGACTTACAATGAGCACTGCTCAGCAAGAACTAAACCATCAGAATGTTATCAATATTATTCTCCTTCTTGATCTAAAACACAGCATCGTACCAGCTACTAGTAAGAAAATTAACTCAATCCCTTTTGAATCCAGGTCAATATTTATGCCTTATTCTATACCATTTATGTCATGCCAAGGTCCCACATGTTCCAATGTGTCTTTTCTGGTCTTTTTATATACATATGCAGATATCATTCCCTTAGCCTATGGACCATTCCTCTAAAATGTCAGTTGAGTTTATTTAGTCCATGACTTTGGGCTCCCCTTTAAAAGTAGTCCTTTGGGGTAGAAGAGATGATGTGTTATGTTGGACTGTTGCTTTCTAAAGACAGTTCTGGTTCTATCATTTCTCCACTTAGGCTGGTCTAATCGAAATTCATTTTTCATAGATTAATAAAGCTAAATATTCATTATAATAATTTTGATATGGCATATAACAACCATAGCAAAGATGTTACACATTATTATATAGCAATTAATATAATACAATTCAAATCATTGCCTGTTCTCACACAGAATCAAATCCCCTTGAGGTACACATCATACTTCTCCATCCTTCTGCATTACTCACCAAGTGCCCCCAGGTTCTTGATCAAAAGCAGTACCATTGATGGGTCTGCCTTTGCCTAAAGTAGGAATAAACCAGCCTGTCTTTCACAGCATAATTTCTATGTGCACTACAGGACTTTTCCCTTTTGTAAAAGTACATCAAAGTTTTGATTGGGCAGGGCCAGTTTGATTTGAAAATTCTCTAGTGTTGGCTGTGTGACTTTTGCTAAATGGGTATTCCAATGTTAAAATGTCCCAGCAGTCAGGGTGCCAAGAGGAGCTGTGCTTCAATGCTAACCATGTCTGAAGCAGCTCAAACTCCTTCATATGATGCGAATATTTCTTTTTCAATTGGAATATAGCCGGCCTTGAATCTTCAGTGTCCCTGATGCCAAAACCTTAAGAGTCAACTTTGAGCCTTCCCTGGATGCTTTTTGCCAATGGCTTCAAGAAGGACCCTCCTCCCCAGCTGCAGCACGTTTTCAACATCTTGTCCTGCCCAGAGCAGTCTGAGGGCTACTGAATGTACTATTTTCTTTTCAATTTGTTCAAAGATTTGTCATTGTTCAGGGCCCAAAAGAAATAATTCTTCTTCCAAGTTAGTTGATAGAATGAGCTTTGTATCAGAATAAATATTCTCCAAAAACCTCAAATATCTAATAAAGAGTGAGTTTCTCTTTTGGCAACTGGTGGAGACCTAGCTGTTATTTTTTTGATCACCTTCACTGGTGGCAAAATCCATCTTGCCACTTTATTCCTAATAACTGGATCTCCCGTGTAAGCCACTTGACCTTACTTCGATTTATGCCAAAACTGACTTTCAGAAGATTTGAACAATTTTCTTCCCCTTCTCAAAAACTTTGTCTGCTGTATTTCCCCATATGATAATGTCACCAATGTATTGCAGGTGTTCCTGTTCTAGTGCAGTCTGGTTAAGTCCACGGAAAATTCTAGGGCTGGATTTCCATCTCTAGGGTAGGTGTACTGGACACCCCTCCAAGTGAAAGCAAATTGTGACCTGCACTCTGCTGCCAAAAGGATTGAGAAAAACATGTTAGTGATATTGATTGTGGCAGGCCACAAACTGCCTTCAGTTCAAATTGAAGTTCTAGCCTGTCTGGTATGGCAGCACTTAGCAGCAGCATGGCTTCATTCAAGGCACTATAATCTACTGTTGGTTTTCACAGTGGCCATATGAAACTGTTACAGGGTCAGTGAGTCCTGCTGATCCCTGCAGGGCTTTCCAGCTGACAAATCAGCTTATGCATGGGAATCAGGGGGTCTTGGTTGGTGTGATATAGGGATCAGGAGGTTACACCTCATTTACGAGTTCTTCCTCTTCTTCCTCCTCAGTCTGCAGCCACCTCTCTTCCTCCTCTTGTTCTTGTAATGTCCCTGCTTTGGAGCAGTCTGCCTTGTCCACTTCTTCCTGCTGCTGACTCTTAGAAGAGGCTGCTTCATCCTTTACTAAAGGAGCTGACTTCTACTTTCACTGTTCCTTCTTGTGAAGATGGTATCGGTACATGTAGGTTCTTTGGTTCAGATGCAGTGTCTGTCACTGGGACTGAGTTAGCCAAAGTGCCTGACATTTTTTCATCAGATCCAAAGACCTTCTTGTCCCCTTGAGGGTACTGAACAGTGTTGAAGAGGACTTGCTAGGCATGGGCCAGGCCTCAGCATGTTGCAATGATTTGTTTCTCTCTGGAATTACCAGGTTGACAGCATACTTCTTCCTAATATTTTACTAGTTTTTCAGGATTCTGAACTTGTCTGGGGGTGAAATTCCAAAATATTCAAGAAGCCCATTGTCATACATACTTGCCTGTACTATCCCACACATCCTGCCACTACGTATGCTCAGGATCAGGGCAGTTATCTGGGTGGTATCCTGAAATAGTTGTTTAAGTCTAAACAAGGCCTGAAATATAATCAGGAGACATAGCAATAAGAACATTCTGGTTTGAACATCCTGACTATATTCAGAATTCTCAAGAGCAATTGTAATTACCCTGGAGCGGAAGGGGAAGATATGGGAAGTGTACTGGCTTCTTCCTAGAGCCCACAGATTGGCTCTAGGAAGAAAGATAAAGGATGTAATTAGGAATGGTTTCCAATAGATGGCTCTAGAAGTATGGAGAAGATAACAATACTTGATTACAAAGAGATTAGCCTCGTGACCATCAGTTTTATCATATCGTAAGCCAGTGTTACAAAGTACAACATGATAACCTTAGCCCAGCCCCCAGAGGTGATAAACAGCACAACAGGAAACATACAGAGCAAGTAAGACGTTAGGTAACACAACCCCAAGAACAGAAAACAACTCTGAGAGTAAATAAATCAACATCAGGATTAGCTACTATTAAACTAATACAATGAATGCTTACAAGAAGTTTGTTTTAACGTACTCTAATGAGATTTGTCATTATCTCAACCCTTCAAGCCCCATATTGGGCGCCAAAAAGGGCTGTTGTGGTTTAACCCAGCAGGCAGTTAAACTCTACACAACTGCTCACACACCCTACCCGCAGGAGAGTTTTTGGAGAGAACTGGGAGAAAAAAGCAAAATTTGTGGGTTGAGAAAAAGACAGGTCGAAAGGACAGAAAAGGAAGGGGAAAATATCAACATTAATAACAATTACAATAGCAATAACAGAATTAGATTATACAAAATAAATTATGTGCAACACAATTACTCAATACCTGCAGGACAATGCCCAGACAGCCAGCTTATAAGCAGTGGCTCCCAGCCATCTTTCTCCCTAGTATATACTGAGCCTGATGTCATGTGGTGTGGAATATTCCTTTGGCCAGCTGGGGTCACCTGTCCCAGCTGTGTCTCCTCCCAGTTTCTTGTGCCCTCCAGTCTCCTTTCTGATGGGAATGATTCGAGAAGCTGAAAAGTCCTTGGCTTTGCATAAACTCTGCTTACCAAGAATTATAACAACAGTGTATAACCAACATTATTCACACTCTGAATGCAAAACGCAGATACGATGAAGAAAATTAACTCCATTGTAGCCAAAACCTATATAAACCTATATATAACAGGTAAACTATTCTAAATGGCTTCTATTCAGTGAAGAGGAAAGGTCAGATAATACCTTCCCTCAATCCAGAGGCCTTGCTACTCTTTGAGAAGTCCTGGATGCTGTCCTCTACTGTGCTTCACAGGTTTGTTTGCCAGGTTTCCTTACCCTTCAGAGGACAGGGGGACCCCTGCCAAATGGCCCTGTGTCCAGGCAAAGGGGGTGAAAAGCATTGGAGAATGCGGGCATCGATCCCGCTACCTCTCACATGCTAAGCGAGCGCTCTACCACTTGAGCTAATTCCCCACCCTGCAACCTCTGACCGAGGTCATCTCCCCTCCCAGGCACCCAGCCCTCAACCAGGATGCCCTGAAACCGAAGCTTGAGCTTCCCAATAACCTCACTCTCATACCACCAGCTCATCCACTCACATTCCTGCTGCTGGAGGTGACTGCAGACAACCCCCAGGGTCAGAATCACCATCCACTGCTCAAGGGTACACCAAAATTGCCTTGGCTGTTTATCTTTTCAACCTCAGGCAAGAGCTCATGGCTGGGCAGCTCATTATGGGGAGTTCCTTGGGCAGGACCAGGAAAAGGCAGCCGTGCCAGTGCAGGATGTGTGCCAGAGGCAAAAGATGACTCCTTCGAGCCGGAGTTGAACCAGCGACCTAAGGATGGCCATGCAAGGGAGCCTACAGTCCTCCGCTCTACCAGCTGAGCTATCGAAGGAAGCATGGGCACATGCCCAGGGGACCTCGCCCAGCACTTTTCCCAAGCCACACGGCACCATCCTGCCTCTATTACCACATCCTCCTTCAAACAGCCTCAACTCCAACATCACACCTCCTTGCTCAACACTTTAGCCCATCAGTCATGCAAACCACAAACAGAAATGCTCCATAAGCTCCTTGGACATAATTTTCTTCATGAGAAGATGGACTCTTCTCATGGTCACACAGAGCTCACCCATGTCCTGCTTCATCTTCCCTTGTTCCCTTTTGCTGTGCTGTCTTTTGAGCTCTGCCCAAGCAGATGACCATTCTACTCTGAAAGCTCCTTTAAGTCAAAAGGTCATGTGTAAGCCCACTGAACCTCTCTTTCTCTAGGCTAAACATATCCACCCCCTTCAGCCCATCCACACACAAACTTTCTACTCCTTGAGATTGCTGATCGCCCTCCAGAGATTGCTATCTTTGACTGTTTTTCTGCATAGAAGATCTCAAAAGAAGACCCAACACTTTAGATGACATTTGATGTCTATCAAGCAAAGACGGAGAAACCTCTCTTATGCCTACTGCACACTCATGCCTACTGTTATGCCTAACAGTAGTTATGTCATAACTACTCTTATGCAGACCTGGACGTCATCCTACTCTTTTCATTCTGGGTATGCTACAAGCACCCACAGGCCCTGGCAAAGGGTCCTGTGTCCAGGCAAGGGGGATGAAAAGCATTGGAGAATGCGGGCATCGATCCCGCTACCTCTCACATGCTAAGCGAGCGCTCTACCACTTGAGCTAATTCCCCACCCTGCAACCTCTCACCGAGGTCCTCTCCCCTCCCAGGCACCCAGCCCTTAACAAGGATGCCCTGAAACCAAAGCTTGAGCTTCCCAATAACCTCACTCTCATACCACCAACTCATCCACTCACATTCCTGTTGGAGATGACTGCAGGCATGCCCATGGTCAGAATCAATTCCAATGGCCTGGGTTCACCAAAAAATGCCTTGGCCAGTTATTTTTTCAACCTCAGGCAAGAGCTCATGACTGAGCAGCTCATTATGGGGAGTTCCTTGGGCAGGACCAGAAAAAGGCAGCAGTGTCAGTGCAGGATGTGTGCCAGAGGCAAAAGATGACTCCTTCGAGCCGGAGTTGAACCAGCGACCTAAGGATGGCCATGCAAGGGAGCCTACAGTCCTCCGCTCTACCAGCTGAGCTATCGAAGGAAGCATATGATTCTGACACCTCAGACATTCATCACACACCCATCCAATCATTCCAGTCTCACACCACTCCCTTGTATTTACATGACTCTCCTCTGCAGGAAATAAGAAAGACTTGATTTATTTCACATTGCTTCTCAAGCCTACAACCCCTGGCCAGGACAGACATAGCCACGGTGGCTCATTCAAAGCAATCATCCAGAACAGAAAGCACTACCACCAAGACAAGGGAGGGACAACTGCAAGCAAGGAAGTCATTGGAGAGATCAGAGTGATGATCATGTCCAGTGACTGACAGGCAGGTACAGACTGACAAGCCAGGGCTTAGGTCAATGCAGGACATTCATCTGCACATCATGTTTGGATCCAAGGTCTCTGTGCCTTGATAGTGCTATGACTGTGGCCATTACTGAGCTAGAGACCAGGACTCCTGCTTTCTAACACAGAAAAAAAGTGAAGGCCCAAATGTGAACATAAAGAGAACTCCTGTGCTGATGGTTGGAGGTGGAAACCCCACATGAGGTGAGGGCCTATTCAGGCACTTAATGCCCACATAAGATGTAATGGTCACCATATGAGAGAACCAGCAGCCCTTCACTATACCAGCAGATACCAATAGAGTATCTCTCTGCTCTGCCTCCATGATTGTGTTCTCAAAGCAATCAGTTTCAATAAGTCCTCATGGTATCTCTATGTCTACCTTCTCCTCCAAGCAGCCCTAGATGAGGGATATCATTATCTTGCTCAAGACTTCAGCCAGTCAGATATGCCAGCTTCCAAGCATGACGACTGCACAGCACTCCAGGGCAACATTCTTCTCCCACCTGGCTGACCTGAAGAGGTGTCAGGTCCTGAGAAGTTGGTCCTGGACCATTTGTTCTGGAATAGCCATAAAATGTCAGGTCCCTAGAGGGCAGTCCTGGAGACAACTAACATTCAGGATACCTTTGGGCTCAATTAAGGCAAAATTATGCCAAACGATCAATTAGAAAATTTCATTTATGGCAGCAGCAGTTTAGACTTTATTATAAGTTGAATAAGTTTAAATCTTATATTAAGTTGAATGGCCCATGGCAGCAATGATCTAAACTTTTCTGAACAGCCCATGGGAGCAGCAATTTAAACTTTTAAGAAGAGGAAGAGAAGAAGAAGAAAGAAAGAGAAGAAGATAAACATATAGTAAAAGATCTGGATCACCAGCCAGAGTTCCAGTGCTGCCCCTGGTCCAGTTCCTTTGGATGGTGACTGCACACCCCACCCATGTCAGTTGTGCTATTTATAGCCTAGCCCTCAGGCCTGCACATTTTGTTATTCTCAAACTTTTCAGAAGGAGATTGGGGAGAGCGTCATGGCTTCAATTCCCTTCACAGATGTCAGAGAGACAAATGCAATGCTGTCTCATACCTGGTTTTGGAGATAGTCACCCAAAGTAAGGAAGCTGATCCAAGGAAGTGTTATCCTGCATCAAAAGATAGTCTTTTCTAACTGCACCTTATCTCGTCGGCATGGAAACAGTCCTTTCCTCTGCTACTAAGTGTTTGAGTAATTAACTCTTTTTAGGTTTTCATTCTATCATAGAAGAGAAAAAACTGGAACCTCTGCTGCTTCAGTTGTGGCCTGTTGTTTTTCTTTCCTCCATTTATCACCACAGTCAAAGGCCTAACTGCTGAACCAATACCCTCCTGATAGGCATTTTGATAAGTGCTTATCTCCCACACAGCCCTTTCTTCTTCAGGATCTGCATGAAGCCACATTCAATGGTCTCTCCTCAAAGGGCAAGTGCACCTTCTCCCAAGTGTTCTGGAGGCATTATTCTGAGCTCTTTGCACTTGGCCAATGTCTGTATTATATATGAAGTCTCAAGGATGGGCTCAATATTCTGAATCCTTTCCATCATACTCAGAACAAAGTGAGAGAATCTCTTCCTTCAATTTGCAGCCCATGTTGCCATGGTCATAGTCCTAGATGCTATTCTCCTCTTTGCAGCACAGGTCCAGGCAAGGGGAATGAAAAGCATTGGAGAATGCGGGCATCGATCCTGCTACCTCTCACATGCTAAGCGAGCGCTCTACCACTTGAGCTAATTCCCCACCCTGCAGCCTCTGACCGAGGTCCTCTCCCCTCCCAGGCACCCAGCCCTGACCCAGGATGACCTGCACCCAAAGCCTGAGTCCCCCTAAACAACTTCATTTTCACACTACTCACCCACCCGCTCACGTACCTGCTGGAGGTGACTGCAGTCAACTCCAGGGCTCAGAACCACCGTCTCACCACGTGTTCACCCAAAAATGCCTTGGCTCATCCAAAGTCAGACAATGGCTCATGGCTGGGCAGCTCATTTTGGGGAGTCCTCCTGGGCAGGGCCAGAAAAAAGCAGCAGTGCCAGTGCAGGATGTGTGCCAGAGGCAAAAGATGACTCCTTCGAGCCGGAGTTGAACCAGTGACCTAAGGATGGCCATGCAAGGGAGCCTACAGTCCTCCGCTCTACCAGCTGAGCTATCGAAGGAAGCATGGGCACATGTTCAGAGGGACCTTGCCCAGCACTTTTCCCAAGCCACACTGCACCATCCTGCCTCTATTGCCACATCCTCCTTCAAACAGCCTCAGCTGAGACATCACAGAACCTTGTTCAACCCATCAGTCATGCAAACCACAGAAATGCTCCATAAGCTCCTTGGATATCAGCTTCTACAGATGGACTTCCTCATGGCCACATCGAGCTTACCTATATCCTGCTGCATTTCTCCTTGATTCCCTTTCATTGTGCTGTCTTCATCGCCCTGCTCAAGCTTAAGAAAAAACCAAAATTACAGCCATTCCTTTGTCCTATAACAGAGTGCTGGAACATCATGTGTAAGTCCTCTGAACATCTCTTTGTGCAAACTCAAAGCACATACTCTCCTCCGCCTATCGTTAAAGAGAAGTCCTTGAGATTCTTAGTAGCCCTCCAGAGGTTGCTCTATACCATTAATGTCCTTTTCTGTACTTTGCTTAATACTTTAGAACTGTCAAGCAAAGAGGGAGAAGATCAATTCTTCTGCTGAACTGCCCATAGTAGTCTTGATACAACCCTGGATGTCATACTCCTCTGTAAATTCAGGGCACACCATATTATCTCCCCACAGCCCCTAGAGAATAGATGGATCTCTGGCAAAGGGCCCTGTGTCCAGGCAAGGGGGATGAAAAGCATTGGAGAATGCGGGCATCGATCCCGTTACCTCTCACATGCTAAGCGAGCGCTCTACCACTTGAGCTAATTCCCCACCCTGCAGCCTCTGACCGAGGTCATCTCCCGTCCCAGGCACCCAGCCCTGACCCAGGATGACCTGCACCCAAAGCCTGAGCCTCTCTTTCTTATCACTCTCATACCACCAACTCATCCACTCACATTCCTGCTGCTGGAGGTGACCACAGACAACTCCCAGGGTGAGAATCACCATCCCCCTGCCCAAGGGTTCACCAAAATTGCCTTGGCTGTTTATCTTCCACAACTTAGGCACAAGCTCATGACTGAGCAGCTCATTATGGGGAGTCCCTTGACAGGACCAGAAAAAGGCAGCAGTGTCAGTGCAGGATGTGTGCCAGAGGCAAAAGATGACTCCTTCGAGCCAGAGTTGAACCAGCAACCTAAGGATGGCCATGCAAGGGAGCCTACAGTCCTCCGCTCTACCAGCTGAGCTATCGAAGGAAGCATGGGGAAATACTGTTCACATTTTCTGATACTTCATAGTGTTGTTATATGTGATCCTATAGAACGTACTTTCCTGTCTTCAAAATATTGCTATCTTCATTCAAAAGCACCCTATCAGACCCACCCCTGTGCCAGTCTGGCCTGATCTCACTTTTCAGCCTATGCCTCCCACTGATAGAGGTCTTGAGTTTGTTTCACTGACTTCATTTCCACAAGTGTGCCTTATCCATCTAAGGCACACTTACCCATCTAGGGGGATAGTTGTAACTCTGTTTGTTGTCACTTTTCTCTCCCAAACTTGCTTGCTGCTGTGGAGGGCTGCAATGGGCAGTGATCCTAAGATGGTGAAGGAGAAAGCCATTAACCATAAGAAAAATATGAATGGACATAAACTCATGGTTTTGGCATAGGAAGTAGCCTACAAACTCCTTTTTTCATTTCAGTTGCTACTTTTTTGTCTTCTTCTTTTTTTGTCATAATGAGCCCTGTTTATTAAATAACTGGGAATGTGACTTTTCCAGGGACCCACAGGTACCCACAGTACCATGTAGCTAGTACTTTGTGTTATGTCACATAGTTTTTCTCCTTACTTTTATAGTTTCTTGGGTTGGACCTAACCGTGTCCTTTGTCTCACTTGTATGAATTGCACTGCTACTATCTAGATCTTTTTCTCATTGCTAAATCATCTCCAATCAGTATTTTCATTTCAGTGTGCAGAGTATTGTTTTGGTAATGTACTCTTTTTAGTGAGAACATTTGTCCCAAAATCAAAATAAAAACATAGATTGTCTTTTGTTAATTGCTGAAAGTAATCCTGTTAGTAGTCTAAAACAATACTAGGCACAGTGACAGCGCAACTAATGTGTTTCATCTCTTTAAAACTACATTCTGTTCAAATTCTTATTTTCTATAAGATTGATTGGGATGTAGGTCATACCGAAGATTTCTTTGGGTCTCTGGGAAAAGAAAGCAAGGCTAGAAATTGATCGTCCAATGCCTGCAAACATACATGGGTTTTTAAAAGTAATACTTCTCCCTTTTTTTTTTTTTTTCCCTAATTGTTGGGGCTTGCTTTCAGGTAAGAAAACAGATAGATTGCATAATATACTTAAATACCTGGATGACATATAATGTCATTAGTCATGCAAGACTTAGCTTGTTTTTTCAGTTCTCATATTTAATTTTTTATTGTGTTTAGGATCCATGATCAAAACACTTTGTTTAAGATGCAATATGCACAGTGTATTAAATATGGCTGAACATGAACCTATTCATGCTATTGGACACATGTTTAAGGAGTTGTTTATGACCTATGATTCTGTGACTTGAGTTCAACAGAATTGAAGAGATCGTTGGCAGAAGCTGTTCCCAGGCTCATATCAGTCTTGATATTGGCGGAATGTCTTCCAGGCAGGAACTGTCATCAGGAACAAAGCAGTTACTTTTTACTGGAGGAGTAACCTGTTCTGGGACTTCAGAAGGAAATCAAGTCGGACTCTACTCTGAGGTTGAATTTGTTAGAGGAAGTGTAGGCACACTGCCTTCACACCACAAATACTATTTTTGGTCATAGAAGTTATGGCTAGCTCTCAAAATATTTAGAGAGAATATTTACAAAATGAAACATATCTTGGCTGTAATTGAATCAGCTTAAAACACTACTAAATCACTTTTGATGCCACTAGAGGTCAGCACTAGTCATTAAATAAATGTTCTGGAGACTGCAAGTTCTTTACAGGGAGTGGTGATTTTTGAAAATATATACTTCTGTCTATGCTTGTTTTGCAAGTGCGTGTGAGTTCACACAACCAGTGCTTCAAGATGGTTGGAAGCAAACCCCTTCTTCTCGGTGCTGTGCTCCCCCAATGCTGTGGGCCAAGAGTTACACACTGTACTTTTCAAGCTGTAGCTGTCCTCAAATGCCATAGTGCTGAGTACAGTCAGGGGGGAAAAAGCAGCGTCAGACCCTGTTCTGGTTTTGGCTTCCAAGGACATGGACCTGCTGGAGCAAGTCCAGAGAAGGGACATGAGGATGATCAGAGAGATGGAGACTGGCTGAGAGAGTTGATGTTGTTTGGCCTGGACAAGAGAAGGCTCCAGGGAGACCTTAGAGCACCTTCCAGTACCTAAAGCAGTCCTGCAAAAGAGCTGGAAAGGAACCTTTTACCAGGGCATGAAGTGATAGGACAAGAGGCAATGGCTTTAAACTAGAATGGAGTATGTTTAGATTATATATTAGGAAGAAATTCTTTACTGTCAGGGTCGTGAGGCATTGAAACAACTTGCTCGGGAAAGCTGTGGATGCTCCATCCCTGGAAGTCTTCATGGCCAAGCTAGATGGGGCTTTGAACAACCTGGTGATGTGGAAGTTGTCCACATCTGTCGCGGTGCCTTCGCTCCTTTGCCCCTTGGCCAGCCCTGGCACCACGGCAACTGAAAAGGTGGGACTTGGTGTGCCTTCAGGCAAGAGACAACTACGGCAGGAGAAAGAAGGAGGGACTCTGTCGAGGCTCAACCAAAGCTGGATTTATTGACCCCACACGGGAGGCAACTGGAACCCAGGGTGTCTGCCTCGGCAGAGACAGGGAACACCCTTGCACTGCACTTTTATGAGGGGGTGGTACAGGGGGATGGGTTCAGCAGGGGACCAATAGGGAAACAGCATGGGAGTGGCTTTAACCTTAACTGACATACAATGAACCAATCAGGGTAAAGTAGGAGGGGAGAGCTGGGATCCTGTCCAATCACTCGACGCTCTCCCTGGAACTTTCCAGACGCAGGGAGAGGCCTAGGGTGATGGACAGGGCCCAGGGGTTACATAACACAAGATTGGCATACATATGTAACAAGGGAAGAACCNAACCCCCCCCCCCCCCCGCGGGGGGGGGGGGGGGGGGAGGGCATACCTAGATGATCTTTAAGGTTCCTTCCAACCATAACCACTCCATGATCCTATGAAAAGAACCATTCTGTGATGGTTCCTATGATGATCCTACAACAATCCCCTTTTAATGCTTTAAGGATTGTCTCAGAAGTGCAGCAGTGGGGAATTAGGCCAAAAGACAGGCACTTGAAACCGGGATTAAGTCATTATGCTTTTCCCCTTGTGCTTCAAAAAGATACTTCCCATCTATTGCAGCTCCTAACTGTGTTCTCCATCATCACTGTCTGGGCTTCTGCAAACGCAGACGCTGTTTACAACATTTTAATGTAGCTACTATTGATAGGCAATTGAACACAGAATTTCCTTTCCTATAAAGAAAATAATGTTGCCTGGATAAGCAGTGTGATCATGTTTTTAAACAACCTTTAAAAAATCTTTATCTTTGCTAAAACCTGCTAAATGATGTAAATGAGTTGGCAGTCATAATGCAACAAATGCCTGTGATTTATTATCATGTTGCAATCTGTGCTTTCATCATATATCACTGTCTACTTTAACACAGTAGCTGACTAGGTATCAATACACAAAGTTCATTCTCAGAGTAATAGGCACACCTCTTTCATCAAAACTTTCACGTTTGGTTCTTTTGTGTCACTTTTCTTCCACTGAGTACATCAGAACTGGAAAAAAGAAGGCTGAAAACACAGTTCAGAATTATTGTAACTCTCTGAAAAATGGTTTTTGTAATGTTTTCCATCTGTATTCATGCACACATACAAATGACTTGTTTTCCCTCTTTTTTTTTTTTTTTTTGCTTTTTCGTTTGTGTCTCATATTTAAGAAAATTGGCTCTGAAATATCATCCTGACAAGAATCCAGACAATCCAGAGGCTGCAGAAAAATTTAAAGAGATCAACAATGCTCATGCAACCCTGACTGATCTGTCCAAGCGAAACATATATGACAAGTATGGATCATTAGGGCTCTATGTGGCGGAACAGTTTGGTGAGGAAAATGTTAACACCTACTTCATGCTCTCAAGCTGGTGGGCAAAGGTAAGCTGTTATTTTCTTTTGGAAATCAAATGTTACAATGCTCACTGACAATTATACACACAAGGAACCCCCTGAAAAACATGATCTCTCTACAGGCTTAAGAAACAGTATGATCTGACTCTAAACTAAAAACATAATAAAACAACATTATCTGGAAAATTGACAGTGGCAGAATGTAACGTAAGCTCAGAGTAGCACTAATATAGAAAGTTCTGTCTTTTTTTAAACCTGGTATATAATTATAGCACATGTTTTGTAACACTTTCAGACATTAATTAGATTTGAATCTAGTGCTCCAGGTTAATTTTGACTTTCTTTTCTGTAATGACTAAATAAAAATGACTCATTATTCAAACACAAGTAGTCCCATTTATGTGACAACCAATTAATAAATTACTATGGTACAAATTTAGCTGTCTTTTTTGCTATATATAGCACACAACATAAGTAAGCAATAATAATACATAACACTGTGATTATGGCATTATATATGTGCCCTGGTGACAGAGGGAGAGAAAGGAGCTCAAGGAAAAGGTTAGAAGAGTGGAATGGAGGAAGAGAGTAGGACAGGAAGAGAATGATACATCAAAACCCTGCATACTGCTCAAGAAGAATCACATAATGGGCTGTTCAAGTCATGAAGGAGTTGGGTTCATTTGTTCCCTTATCACATTGATGTTTGCATATATCAAATTCAAGTGTTTTTGCAAATGTGCAAAATCCACGCAGTCCCCACCTGTTTCTAGCCACAGAAGCACAGGAAAGCACTCTGCTGGACTGAGCTGGAATACATAGGAAGGTGATTTGTACTGTTTGAAGCAAGCACGCTATGACAGTTTTTATCTGAGAACTGTGGAACACATTTCTTTGTTCAGCAATAAAGAGGCCAGTGCTGCATTGCCCCACATTCCCCTTTTAATCTGGGGAGCTCCTTGGGCACTTTGGGGGTCTGAGAAGCCATAATCTGACTCCTGAATCAGGATGAGGCAGAAGCTGCTCAAATGCAGAACACTGCATGAAACCAATGAATAAAGTACTGGTATTTTAATTCAACTTGCAAAGGTGCTGCCCCTCAGAGGCTGGTTGGAGGCTGCCTGCTTGCAGCTGCTCTAGCTGCCTCCTGCTGCAGGCCGGACACCCCACCATAGCTGCTGTCATCTCCTGATGGATCATTCCCACTTGTCTTTGCTGTCCACCCTCTCCTTCTGCCTCTTTGTCACAGTTAGGTGGCCTTGGCACTGAGAGGGCAACAGTGCTGACTCCTTTAACAGATTTTGGCAAAAAAAAATTTTTTTTTTTTTTTTTTTTTTTAAGCTGGTATTTTTCTTTTATTTGGTGATCTTTAATGGAGATTTTATGGAGTATAAAAACCGCTGGGGTCATAAAATCAGGTACAGAAATAACCACTGTGGCTTTGACTCATAAAGAGAGCAGTGGGGAGTACAGAGAGAAGCTAATAAGTCCCTAACAACTAAAGGAGAAATGTGAGGATTGCTTCAAGGAAGCTGTATCCCAGAGGTGAGACAAGAAATGCTGAAGAGCAAAGCAATCACTGCTTCCTGGTTTTCAAGAATTTTGTAAAAAAAATTTCAAAATATGTACATAGAGTCATTTGAGGATTATCACAGGTGGTCTCTCTATGTCTCCCCAAACCCAAAACCTACCACCCCCAAAATATAAAGAAGCCACCAAGTGTTTTTTTGCAAGATGAGCTTACTATTTGTCATTTATTTTTAACTCATGCACAAATGGTGGATCAATTTGAATTTTTTTTATTGGTCATCATAATACTATTTGAGTCTGAGGCATCATCTGCAGATGACCTCTGGACTCCTGATTTCCCCCATTCTGGTGGAGGACAGCAGGGACCACAGCCTTGGCTTGTTATCTTCCTCATTGACTGCAAACATTCCTCTTCCCAGCACACTCATACTGGGAAAATCTGGCAGTTGTGAGGAGTTTTATCATTAGCAGTAAGGAAACTCAAATGAAAGGAGAAATGAAAAATGAAAATTACAGTTCTCTTTCAGAGTGCTAGACTTTTTAGCAGGCATATTAAAGTGGGAACATGCAGACATGGGTAATGGGAGCTGGAATTACTTCTCCACTGGCAGGGATAGGGGTTGTTTATTTAACTGTTTTAGAAAAATCAATTCACCCTGTACCATGAAGACTGTTTATTGATGACATCAATAAACTGATTTTTGATTTAGTAACTATGATAATATAAGCACAAGAAATGTTGAAACATTAAAGGTATCATGAATAAACTCAATGTGTTTTCCCCTCTATACACTTTCATTCTGTATTTTTTTTCATGCTATACATTGTGGTGATATATTTTCCATTATGGCATAAATGATAAACAGTCAGATAACTTATTTCAGGGATTATGGCACCATTTCAGGTGTCCATTAGAAGGAAAGCATTTTAAAACAAAAAGTTAGTGTCCTTCTTTTCATTTAAAACTACCTTGCTCACTCTAGATACATGCTTATATTAATATTAGGCATATAAATAGTCTTATTACCTTCAAAGATGCTCCAGTCAGCCCCCACTGACATTAGCTCAGACATGCATACATAATATTATTTGCATAGCTCTGTTGTCAATACTTTGACAATACCCTGACATTTGTGCTTACTTTCTTCCTCAGCAGCATGTTGTCTTAGGAATATAACCAATAGTTAGCAAAGGGCAGACTGGATAACTATAATGCTAAAGCCTAGCTGTACCTCCAATCCACATATACCTGGTGGCCACAAAGCTGTGCTGCTTTTACCTACGCATTCAGAGAATCATAGAGAATGGTTTGGTTTGGAAGGGACCTTAAAGATCATCCAGTTCCAACCCCCCTGCCATGTGCAGAGGGACCTCCCACTAGACCAGGTTGCTCAGAGATTGATTTAGCCTGGTCTTAAACACCTCCAGGGATGGGGCATTCATAACTTCTCAGGACAACCTGTTCCAGTGCCTCACCACATTCACAATGAGGAACTTCTTCCTAATATCTAATCTAAATCTACCCTCTTTTCATTTATTTCTACACATCAGTTTTGATTTGCTTCCCAGGAATGTCACTGTTTTTCCTTTGCTCTTATACTACTATGTCCATGAAGAGATGTCCATGGAGATTTCTTCTGTGTCACAACATCTCCATGTAGTCCTGGATCTACCTTGGGTCAGGAGCCAGGCTGGTGTCACATCCCCATGGAGCACAGACTGGCAATGCCACCCTAAAGGCTCTCCTCCTACAGGTCCCATTGCTGTGAAGCAGCACACACATCTGGGGAGCTGTGCTGTGAACACAGGCACTGACTTCGTCTGAAGGAAGAAAGCTCTGTAAATTTAAATTTCTGGCTCTTGACACTTACTAAGATCTCTGGTCTTGGCCCCAGGCAATTGTGTTGGCTCTCCTGAAGCCTCTATGCTTTGTGCCATGGGGACAAGAGTGAGCAAAGGTGGGAACTTCTGGCTACCTGAGTCCCCAGATCAAGAAACCATAGTTTGAGGAGTATAATTTAGGAGATGTCACCTGTGTGGTCCTGCGAATGCTAATGGGGAGAGAGAAAGAGACACCCACAATGGGCAATTCAAATACTCTTATGGCTGAATCTCCCCCTGGAAGGGCTTTTATCTTCTCTTTGACTGTGTGGATAGTCCATAGCAGCTACAGTCCTAAACTGGATGCCTTAGTTCAGTGCTCAAAATTATGTGGGATGATTCTGGGTCTTTGCTTCTGTTTCTCTCAGCTTTGTTATTGACAATAGCTTGCCAGTAAATAAGTGTTTGCAAAAATGATCTTGGGCAAATGAGTCATTTTAAAGATGGAAATGAGTCATTTTAAGGTGGGTAGGGTTTTGCATACTGCCTGGAGGGTTTTTCTGAGGGCCATCAGCAGAACAACTGACTTTGAAATGTTGAGCATGTGGGGGCCTGTTGGTTGGTGTCTTCTTTGTGGATGTCCTTAGTAACAAGTAAGGAGCTTGTGGGTGATGAGGGCTTTGGAAGATCTGACCCTTGTTCAGGCACTGGGACAGCAGGTGCACTCCTCTGAGTGCCACGCACTTAGGAACCAGAGTTCCTCTGACATTCTGCCTTCAGCTGTAAGAGACAGCCACAAGTTTGAGGAAGGTCACTGCTGACAGGATTTTCATCCCGCTGTGTTTGACCCAGGGCCTGTTTGCAGTCTGTGGTTTGCTGACGGGCTGCTACCTCTGCTGCTGCCTCTGCTGCTGCTTCAACTGCTGCTGTGGAAAGTGCAAACCCAAGGCACCTGAAGGGGAACAGCAGGAGTTTTGTGTGTCTCCAGAAGATTTGGAAGAGCAAATTAAGAACGACATGGAAAGAGGTGTGTATTGTAGGGGTTTACTGTGTGGCAAAGCTGTTCAAAACAATCTTTAAAGCCTGTGGTCCAGATGTTCTGCTCACAACACTGAGGCTGCTTCCAGACTTCAGTGGAGACATGCCAATTCACTCTAGCTAAGACCACAACCCAGGGAACTTCCCAAATTATGTATTGATGCAAAACCAAACTTACGGCACTTACAACTAAATATCTCCTATATCTTTTGAGACACACAAATAAAGCCTTAGGGCTTATTTTGAGAGACAATGTTCACCCTGTAGCCCCCATACCTACATTCCTTCATATCCTAGATCCTATATTACTCATACATTAGGCTCTGCTGAACTGGTGCCTGTCACATCTGATTGGCCTGAATAAGCTGTCATTCAGACTTTAATTCTGTAAAATTTATCCCTGCTTGTGGTGGATATCGTACCCATTCAAGAGAATGCTTCAAGAAAAGATGCAAAGTTTCCAACAGTAAGGTTGTGCAGTAACCCAGGAGAGTATGCATGGTAGCCACCATGGTCCTGTCCCTCTTCCATCCAGCCCTCAAGCTGCTCACTCTCTTCTGCACTGGCAGTAGCAATTCTACCTTACCCAGGCCTTGGATAAAATCCAGGTGTAAATTATTCTTCTCAAAAATGTGTCTAGTTCCTGGCCCATTTAATTCTCTGGTGTGCTTCATGGTGGAGTAGGCAAGTGCTAACTTAGGGCAAGAGGAACAGGAAACTTAGGAGGCAAGGAACATGGGCCTGTGGCAGCAAAATGACCTTCACAGCAGATCAACCTCTTTTTTGGCTTTGCTGCATTCTCCCAGCTGCACATTCAGGTTTTGGCTATGCCAGGGGATGATGGAGTTGATTTCCTAATTTGGCACTAGTGTGGGATACATGCTTTGAACAAAGAGTTCTGTCCTAGTGTGCCGCAGAGGGGCAGTTTTGCCTTCATATTCAGGGGAAGTAGAAATATCTCAAACTGAATAGGTGTGTACAGGGTGAGAAATGCAGTGACCCTTGCTCCAGCAATAAGAACCCAAGGTACCAGGGAAAGACTGAGGACACTTTTCAGTTGCAAATTTATATAAACTATGATTAAGATTATGGTTTTTTTTCTGAGGAAGGACCTCAGAAATCAGCTCACTCTTTTTCTCTTCCATTGTTATGGAAGATCTTGTACTGTTATATTCTTACGTTGATTATGCTTAAAATAGCACTGCCAGATTGCAAATGTCATGTTCCCTTAGCAGTAAGAAATTTTTCCCCCCCAACTTTTCACACAAATTTACTCTTCCATAAATATGTAACAAAACACTTGTAGTAGTTGAAACAAATGCTATTTTTATAACTGTAACGCCAACGTGTGGTGGTGTTTTTAAATTCATTTTGCCTAGAGGCATATCAAGGTAAACACCGTCAGCTTAAAAATTGATCATACTTGATCAGTCTCTGCAAAGGCAATAAAAACTACTAGTAAAAACTTTATAACCACAATACCTTATTTGAGGCAAATCTAATAAACTCTATCACATTAGGCACCTGAAAAATGCTAATCTAAAATGGGTCTTGCTCTTCATGAGTCTGTGATACCAAAGCCAAGTCTGAAGCAGAAGGATGGAACTTTGAAGAATCAGAGTGTTTAATTTCTGCCCATTTTGTTAGTTTATTTTTAATTTGGTTTATTTTTAATTTCAATTCTCCCTCAAAATCCAGCATAAAATTCCCCAGTGGCATAAAAACAGTTGCTCTCTCCTTCTGGCACAGCTACCAGAAGGTATTGGTATTCTTTAATTTTAGGCCCCCCTGGCATCCCTTCACTCCCACCGAGTCCCACTGAGACCAATTTTAAATATTAATTTTAAATGCTTAGCAAAGTACCAGTCTGAAAAATTAACATAATGTGGAATTTCATATTTTAAGTATTTGAAAGACAATATTAAATATATAGGTAGGGTTTGAAGAAAACTAGATGTTTATATATTTCCTACTCTCCTCTTCAGTCTCGCTACATTTTCCTCCTAATCAAAACCAGCAAGTCTCAGGAAAGTAGAATTCTCTTTATTTTAAAAGAGAGCAGGGAATAAAAATAAAAGCTTTAGGACAAAGGGTAACATGAGCATCTTTTCTGCAGCTGAAAGGAAAACANAAAAAAAAGAATGACAACCAGATCAAAGCGTGCCTCCTCCCTTCCTTCTTCCCAGCGTGCCTCCTCCCTTCCTTCTTCCCTTGTTGCCCCAACTTCAAGCATGCTGGCCAGAAAGACACAGCTGACTTTTAGAAGAGCAAAGCCTATGCATTTTTGAATGTTGAGCCATAGAAATTAACACCCATGCCTTCCTTTAGGTAAATAACAGAAATCTTCCTGTATGTAATTCAGAAACAAACTGTAATCACTTGTGCAGCAGATTTAATTTTGGAAGAGGAGATTCTATTAGGATCCAAGCTCTTTGCATGCCCTCTGAGCACAAACTGAGCATTCTAGCCAGTAATTAATTTCTTTGCTTCCTGCTGTCCCCAGCATCTACAGTATTGCTAACCAGAACTTCTTGCTGAGGTCAAAATGTAGATTTTTAAGCTAAGGCCACACTAAAAACTATCCAAATATTTTTTAATCAGTCATTGCTTTTCTGAGGAACACATCACTGATAAAGCATCACAATTCCTGATGCTAAAAATCTCTGAGACTGAGCCCTTAGCAGTTGTGCTCAGTGGGAGCTGCCTGGTGCTGGCTATACTATCAAAAGAGTTGAGATTTAGACTTCAACTATCAATCTGACACGACTATAACAATTTTACAGTTCCTCACATTTTTCATTAACAAAATTAAGGTTTTACACAGCTGATTTCATTCCTCAAACTAACATACCATAAAATATAATTATTAGTGAAAGAGGTGTGAGGCCAAAGATTCAGTGATCCATTCCCTAAAATGTAAGAGCAAAGTGAGTTGCCACTGAAATCAATACAATCATGCCGAAGGCTTCATTTCTGTTGAAATGCTATTTCTCTAGAAAAAGAGAATTTCTAGGGGAATTTATATTCTTCTAGAAGAAGATTTTAGTCAAATAAATTTGACTAGTTCTAGTGCTCAGCTAGTTCAATGTTTCCCTTGAGAGCCTCATTTTACAGCCTGTACTTCCAGGGGTACATGACCACGAGAACTAAGGGTTCCTAGGGGTTTGCAAGCTCTGGCACATACTTAGCTTACAAGGATTTCTCCTCACAACTCTTGATTTGTAGCAGAAGATTCTGACCTAATATAGAGCAGAAGACCAAAAATTAAATGTTATGTTGGGTTTATTACATTTTAAACATGACATTTTTTAGTGTTTCAGATCAAACATGATATTAGAAAGCTACAAAATAAGGTAATCTGTGGTATCATGCCATGATGTTGCAGGTAACCTGTCAGAATGCACTGGCAGAGGGAAGTATCACTCGCTTGTCTGCAGCACAGACACGTGCAACACTTCATCACTTTCCCCCACACATGGGGCAGGTTGACAGATTTTGCTTCCACTGAAGTTGATGGCAAAATTTTTGTTAACTTTTGTGTTCCCGGAGTAGGTGGCATTGGAATTTGGATTGCCTTTGTACTTCAGGCTGTAAGGATGCACTCAAAGCAGTTTGGCAGTGCAGTCTGTTCTCTCCTGTTCAGTTATTGTAAGAACAAAGCAAGGCATTTCTAGACCAACTTTTATTTTACAGAAAATGAATTCTGGGAGAGAAAAAAAAAAAAAAAGAAAGAAAAAGAATAAAAGAACCTGAGTAGAAAAATACTTTCCCAACTCAGAAGCAATAAGTTTTTGTCACTTCATTGTCTCCTCCACGCTCCATATGATACAAATGTAGGCGAACAGTGAGCAGGAGCTATCTATAGAAAGCAGTTTTAAACTGTGAATTCTGCCTCACCTCCATTCTGCAGCTTGCCATTAGCAGACTATATTTGTACAGTTTATTATGCCATGGGTCCCTGTTCTGCTAAAAAACCCTATAATAAATCTTAGGAGGGTGCAAGCAGCAAAATGCTTGGTGAGAGTGTCAGCTAAGAGCTGTCTGCAGATCAGCTGGAGGCAAGGCGACAGATTTGCAGTGGGTCCTGTTCTCCTGTTGCACACCTGGGTATCACAGCAAAATGAACTGCTGATCTCTGCCCTCCATCAACAATCTTCCAGAAAATGAACAACTTGAAGGCAGAAGTGGGTGGGAGGGAATGCTGCTCAAAACTCTAGAAAACACACAGCAACTTAAAAATGGATTGGAACTGCCAAACTAATATGAGCCTGAGCTGAGCTCAAAGCATTAATTACTCATATACTTTTAGAAGTTATGAAACATGTCTGTCTTTGACCTTGTGTCTAAATATGGAATTGCCCATACAGAGAAGCTGCTTGGCATTTAATCATTCTTGCCTTTCACCTTGACAGAGTCAAAGTTGTTCTACCCCCACTGAGTGGAAGCCGTATGGCATGCAATTAGATTCCTGCTCTGGGTTAAGTTACTCCTGTACATTACATCTTTTGCCCATGATTCATCCCATCAACTGTCATGTAAACAGAAGGAAATGTCAGATGAGATTTTTTCCCTGAACATTTGGTCATTTGGCAAAAAAAGTCATAATTTTTATTCAATTACTGTGAAGGCTGTGTTAGTATCAAGATATAGATAGTCCAAAGTTTTTCATATGACACACTTTACTAAGATGGCTGAACTTGAAAAAGTCAGTCTCTGAGAGGTGAGTACTTCCCTCCCTCCAAAAAAACATGGGTTTGAAAGAGGCCCAGGAGAAG
The DNA here is from genome assembly GCA_013397395.1 of Sinosuthora webbiana. Classification (NCBI taxonomy): domain Eukaryota; kingdom Metazoa; phylum Chordata; class Aves; order Passeriformes; family Sylviidae; genus Sinosuthora; species Sinosuthora webbiana. Next base: position 7,942 of record VXBN01014233.1, on the reverse strand, counting down.
GGCAACCAAATCTTGCTCTTTATCAGATAGAACACAGTGGCCACCAAGGAGCTCTGTAAAGACTTCACTTTTACTTTTCTCCATTCTACAACAAATGCATTTTTAATAGATATACTGGAAAAGCAAACACAAAATTGCACGGAGTGAGAAAGTACACAGCAGTAAGAATTTATATAGTGATAATATGAAGTTTTGGTAGTTCCAAATCCATTAAAGTAGTAATTCCCAGAGTCCTATTGCATATACATTACATAAGACATCAAATTCAATTTAACATTTTTATTTAACTAGCTGGCTTTCAGGATATATATGATTTCTCTCCTCTCAAGTGTATTACTATTACTGCTCACGCATTTTTTCCTTTTAACTCTCCTCTGTCTTTACTGTTAACTCTGCCTTCCTCAAGACTCATTTCTGTCCCATTCTCATAAACACTGTCAAGGTTAGTGCTTGCTGACTCACAACAGCACTGATTATATTCAGCCATTTGTGGGAACAAGCACTTGTTATTAAAACAGGCAGGAACCTTTAGCCTGCAAGCTCTGCAAAGCACCAGGCACATCAAATGTCCCGTCTAACAGCACCAGTAACACCCAGAAATATTATATTCAGCCATAAATAGGATGAGAAATACTTGAGAGAAATACTTGTAGGCATTTGGAGGCTTGGTGTGGGCAGTGCCACCTTGTTGGTACCCACACAGCTGTCTGTGAAACCAAATTAAGCTGTAACCAGATTGGTGAATGAAATATTGTGGTGCTAACAAGAAATCTGACTTTGCTAGCAGTGAAGGGTTCTTAAAGTAATCTTTGTTATCTTCTCCAATTTAGATGGAGAAACTCCTATTACGCTTCAGCCGACTAACGTAACTGAGAAGACACAACTGATTGGGGACAGCCACCGGAGCTATCGCACAGAGTCCTAGAGCAGGCAAGCGGCCTACTGGGACTTCTCACTGACTCTCACAGTGAGAAAAACATGTGAAAAGTTCTGCAGCCTGTGTTCATAGCTGTCTTTAAGCTAATCAAGAGTCACCTGAGAGTAATTTCCTACCAGGGCAGAATCTCCCTCTATGCCACTTCCAACAGGTTGTTGATACCTGCCTGCACTGTGTGTATGGAGATACCTATGGCCTGTACAGAGCATGCTGGTCTCTCACAGCTTCAAATTGTCTTTCCCTCCAATAATATTCCCTTGGGTACAGCTGGTCTTCTCCCTGCCCTCATCTGTAGTTTCACCTCCCAGACACAGTCTTGAGTCCCTTTATGGACACACTGGCTGTTTCTCCCTGCCCCAGGAACTTTCCTTGCATGCAGCACTTTTGCTGGATGTGAAACACTCCTGTGAGGGAGCCCCAGAAGTGCTTTTTAGCAGGACTCAGGGAGAAAGTTGGTGGTAAGACAGATGGGGCTCTCCTTCTCAGAGAAGAGGTGCTCTTTGGAGGGCAGCCAGTGGCTTGCTGGGACCCAGCTCTGGCAATTATAAATTATAAATTCTGAGCCAAGACAAAGTGCTAGGAGATTTTTCTGATGGTTGTTAAAGTGCAGGTCACTCCAAATCCAGGAGCCTCATCTAGAAGCACATGTAGGCTCTGTGTCTTCCCCTACAAAAGCTGCAAACCCACGAGACAAAGGCAAAGGGCAAAGACTACCGGGAGTGGAAGGCTGTCCCTGGGCTGTCACAGAGCCTCTCTCCTCCTCCCACAGGCCTGTGGTAAAGCTCCTCCTTTTGGTCCCCAGCCAAGAGCTTTCTGCCAGCTGGCTTATTCCACCCTGCCCTTGGCATGTGGCCCTACTGCCCTGCTGGCACTGGGCTGGGAGCCAGCACACCAGCACAGGCACTGGGGCTGTGGGAGCAGCGAGGACTTGGCAGGGAAAGCAATCAGCAAAGGAGTGACCGTCCTCCTCACCAGCTCATTGGGGTAAGGATGAAATGTCCCTTCTGTGCCAGGCAACAGGGGCTCTAAGAGCACATGGCATGATTTTAAATAAAGAGGCAGGAATAAGGTGTATGTTCAGGTGTACCTCTGCACAAATCAGTGGAGATACTTGTGGGTATGGCTAAAGTAAACATGAAGAACTTAGGCCACTAATTTGTAAGAGCTAAAGGAATACCTCTTAGATCTTAAGCTTAGCACCTCACTGATTTGACATAGTACTTTAAACCTGAGGCAGCTGAATTTCTCCTTATTGATCATTTTACACCAATCATTGTCAGTTCTGTGTACTTGCTATTTTTGCATGCTGTGGTCTAAAGGGGGTCACAATATTCCACTAAATTATACAGACTGGTGAATATATAACTATCTAAAAGTGTTCTTCCCTTGCTTAAAATTGGATCCCAAAGTTGTGAAACATTATCTTCTCTCTATTCTCACCTTTGACATCAAATCTCATTCAGCTAAATACATGGGAAAAGAAGCTGTTTTATAGAACCAGCTGTAACTCCAAAGTCAAGACATACTACTTTCAACGTTTCTTAAAAAGTTCCATAACAAAAGGATATTTTCAAGACCGTTACTTCCTGTTCAGGTTATATATCTGTTCTCTGGATGCAGGTGCTGGGCACAGCCAACACGCACATTACCCTCAGAAATGGTCCTGGTTTTCTGCTTCAGAAAAGAGGGAAGGCCCTGGCATGGCCAGAGTTGTGCACAGGCACTCGCTTCCCTCCTACCCACAGCCTCCTCTTTGTCCTCAGTTGCAATGATTTTGGAAACCACTCATATGTACATAACTCCAGACTGCCGTCCTACCTGCCCACTGAGGATGTGTCCATCCAACACAGTGGTGCCAGCAGAGGGAGGCTGGTGACACCATCCTGCCACTGAGGAGACATGACCCCAGAGGCATCTCTTTCCAGTGGCAGCCAAGTGCTGCACACCTTCCTGTTGGGGGGATGGATCAGACAGCACTGGGTGCTGTGAGAGGGACAGAGCCCAGAGACTGGGTATGTGCTGTGGACACCAGCACACACACCCCTCTTTTGGTCTTCTTCACTATTCCCCTTTTCAGGGTGTTTGTTCTGGCATAGGGTGTTATCCCCAGTGATAGAGTAGGGAGAGCACATAGTACGTAACAAATCTGCAGGTGAAGTAATTTCCTAAATTTCACTGTCTGGTAGAGAAATTTAGTGTGGAAATGTCCAAATGTTACCTAGTGACTATTTCCAGCAGAGAGCTGAAAGAGGTACTGGGAGAAAAGTCTGGTGTAAAGCTACGTTTTACACGTGGATTCCTTTCCCATGTGAAATCCATCCTCCTTTTCCCTTGGAAGTCACTGGGAATTGCACCTTTGATTTCAACAACAGCTACAGAGCAGGCCTAAAGCCAGGGAGGAAGAAGTAAATCCCATAATAAGCAAAAGCAATTGGGGAATTTTTTCACATGTAACACCCTCATCTAGACAGGATGGGTCTAGTGGGCCAAAGCCAAAGTTCACCAAAATCGAGGAAATTGTCTCCATGGGCTTGAGATGTACTGCAAGTCATGTGGTTCTTATTTACACTTTCTAAATGAGAGGTTTTTCTTGGGAAAGATTTATGACTGGATCTCACAGTGTGAAGCAAAGATGGACAAGCTGCTGCATGTTTGTAAATCCCTTTTACAGACACAGGATTCTGTACAGAAGAGCCACAACACATTATCTCAGTTAGCAAAACACCTCAAAACAAACCAGTGACCAAGCCTCTGAGGGGGGTTGTCCAGGACTTGCAGCTTAAAGATCTGAGTGTTTGAACTCATGGCTTAATTTCAAATGGGAAACTTAGTTTTTAAAGTACCAGAGCATTTGTGTCTCTCATTGACGTAAAGATCAGCTATTCGGAGGACATGTGGAGAAAGGATGAATAAGGATTTCAGGACTTAGCTCTTCAATGTGATTTTAGTCCTTTGTTTGCTTTCCAGAAAAGTTCCTAATATGAATACATAATAATGCTAACATTATCTGGTTTTGTGTACAGTTCAGTTGCACACCCAGAAATCTCAAAATGTACAGATTCTCAATTTTTTTCTCTGTTTTGCTACATTTATTTATATGTAAACTTCCATGTATTCAAATCTACCTTGGCTGTCAATCACTCTGACTAATAAAGGTTGTATGTATGAATTGTAGCACTCCCTTTACCTTGCCACACTATCGACAGCTTCATTCCGGTAACAGCTAGAGAAGCTGTTGAGACAGCTGTCCTAAGTTATGGCTTTGCACTCTGGCAAGAGTCAAATGGCAACTCAGGGTTTCCCCGAAAAGGAACTAGCTCTTGGATTGCAGAAGATGTGCCTGCTCATGCAAAGCAGCCAGAGCTATGGCCACACATTGTAAATCCTTTACTTAATGCAGAATGCTTGTAAAAAAAATCATCAGTGTCACAGTGATGTAACACAGTACTTTACTGGAATCAGCATCTATATGGAACAATTTCTCTCAGCAAAAGGTGTGTGCAGAGTGGAACAATGGCGCTGCTGAGGACAACAGCAGACATCCTGAGACATCCAGCACCTCACTCTGAGGTTTTGCATTTGTTCAAGAGCCAGCGCAGAGTGTCAGATAATCTGGGCATGCTACAAGACAGGAATATTTCTCACTGGTTTGGTATCCAGTCTCTGTGACCACAAAAGACCAAGCATTTAAAAATGAACAAGGAGCAACTGTTTTGGCTAGATGTATTCTCAGAGATCTGTTCTTTTGTGTGCTTAGATATTAACACATACCCAGATCCACTCAAAACACCAAACACCAAACACAAGAGGCAGCATAGACAATTTAGGTGTACCACCATGTAACTAGTTATTTAGGTAGTTTGTGCACTTTTACTCCCCACAACAAGTTTGTGGGATAAGCCACAGTGCTTAACACAAAAAACTTCAAACATAATTGTATGTCACTTAATTTGATTGCCTACCTTGTATAAGAATGAATACCGATTATTTCAGTCAAAAAGTCTCTGCCTCTTTGTAGAATAACATCATTGAAAAGAATTGAAGAAGCATACTAAACTGAGCACAGGTAAAATTATTGATTTCTTTTTTGTAGTTATCATTTCCTGTAGAAGAGAAAAGAGCGTGCTGTTACGAACCAGGGAGAAAGACCAGAGATAACCATAACCCGCTTCCTTCTCTCCACAAACCGAAGTCAGCTCAGTCATCACATCCAGCTTCTCCTTTCACTGTGAGAGATGAATGGGTACCGAGTTTCGTACAAGAGGACTCAGTCCTTCATGCCAGTTTCACCCATCCCAGGGTTGGGAAGGCAGTAAGACAGGACAACTGTGTGGTAGCTAACACCTATAATAGGTACATGCTGGTAAAGACACACAGTTTTCGATGAAAGGAGAGAGTCAGTACATGCTAATCTTAGAATGAGTTGGGTAGGAAGGGACCTTAAATATCATTCAGTTCCAAGCCCTGGCCATGGAGAGGAATGTCCATACCCTGTCCAGCCTGGACTTGAATGCTTCAGTTGGCTAGATAAGAAAATGTATTCCTTTTGTGGCAGTATGTACAGATACAGCCTTATGTTGTAAAAACAGTGTCTAGACATTTGGAACAGAGGAGAGGAGACTTGGAAAAATGACCCTCAAAATGTCAACATCCTAATTAACTGCGATGAGACAAAGGGATCTCAGTCGGTATCCTCCTGCACTGACTTGCTTTGTGGCACGTTGGAATATGAACACACATCTTGTTTTCCTTTAGAAATTCAGAAGGTATTGGCAGTCCTGCAGTAGGCACAGCATTCCCTGATCCCGCAGAAACAGCCGCTCTTGAGAAAGAGACACAGTGCGCAGGCTCGGTTTGCGATGCGGGCGGAACTCTTCGAGAAATGCAACCGTATGTGCAAAAGGTTAAAGACAAATTGTTTAAAAGCATTTCCCATAAAAAGGGGCGGGGGGGAAGGAGAAAAAAAAAATTGAGCGTCTCCTTCGAGCCGGAATCGAACCAGCGACCTAAGGATTCCCGTGAGGCGTAACCACTACAGTCCTCCGCTCTACCAGCTGAGCTATCGAAGGGACCTGCCACTCAGGCCGCTGCGGCGCACCAAGACCGCACCAGGCTGGTCTTGCGCATGCGCAGCGCGCACGGCCTTCGGGAGGGCCTAAGGCCAGTCGCGGGGCGGGAACGCTGGGAGCGCCCCCTGCCGGAAGGGCGGGACGGGGCCCAGGCTTCGTCCTCTTCGTGAGGGGAGCCCGGGGCTGTGCGGGGCGCGCCGCGCCCTCACGCTCGGGTATAGAGGACGGCGGGTAACTTTACCATACGTGCGGGGCCAGTGGCGCAATGGATAACGCGTCTGACTACGGATCAGAAGATTGTAGGTTCGACTCCTGCCTGGCTCGCACTTGTTTTTTTTCCGTTCTCGGCCCTGGTCGCACGTTGAAGTGGTCTTAGCTTTCCATCTCATCTCACCATCCTGGCTTCTTACATTCCTCTTCTTTTTTTTTGGTTTTTTTTTTTTTTCCTCTTCTTTTTCCCCATCTGATCTCATTATCCTGACTTCATGAAGATCTGGAGTGACAGGACATGGAATAACGGGTACAAGATGAGAGGGGGAAATTTAGATTAGAGATTAGGAAGAAATTCTTTACCATCAGGCTGGTGAGACACTGCAACAGGTTTCCCAGGGAGGTTGTAGGGTCCAGCTCTGGTAGTGTTCAGGACCAGGCAGGATCAGGCCTTGAGCAAGGCCTGATAAAGCCTGAACAAAGCCAGCATGGCCTAGTGGGAGGTGTCCCTGTCCCTGACAGGCAGGTTAGGATTGAATGATCTGTAAGGTCCCTTCCAGCCCCTTAAAATTCTATGATTCGACCCTGTTTGTCTGCCTGGTAGTGCTGTGTTTCCCAAAGCAAAACACCACTGTAGGCTTAAATTTTTCAAATGTTTTTTTCCCCAAAATTAACCCAATTAACACACCATTACATTACATGGGGGAGAAACCCTCTGGCCCTGGGAGAGGAGCACTGTACTCCACACTGGCTGACACTCTATGGTTACTCCCACAAGACGACATCAAAGAAAACAACCAGGAGGTGTCTGAAGGCAGCAAGCAATGCTGCTGTGATTAGGAATGTTGTTTATGTTCCAACTATCCCTTTGTCTTCAGAAGTGCAAAGAACATCCTTGTTCTGCAGTTGCATGAAAAGTGTGTGATTTTGCAACAAAACCGAAATATTTTTCATTTACATAAAGGCTATACATTGTATAAAGGAGAGCTGGCAAGCAGGAGAGGTGACGAAGGCATTCCCAATGATTAGATTTGCAAGCATGCCATAGCTTCAGAGTAGCCAGTTATCAAATCACAGAATGGTTTGTGTTGAAAGAGACATTTAAAGGTCACCTACTTCCAACCTTCCTGCAATGAGCAGGGACACTGGATATCTTTAACTCAATCAGGCTGCTCAGAGGTCCAGACCTTGGATGTTTCCATGGAGGGGGCATTCATCACCGCTCTGGGTAACCTCTTCCAGTATTTCATGAACCCCACTGTAATAAATGTCTTCCTTATATCCAGTCTGAGCCCACCCTCTTTCAGTTCAAGGCCATTACCCCTTGTCCTGTTACTACATGCCCATGGAAAGAAGTCCCTCTCCAGCTCTGTTGGAACTCCTTTAGGTACTGGAAGGTGCTCTGAGGTCTCCCGGGAGCTGTCTCTAGGCTGAACAACCGAAATTCTCTCAGCCTGACTTCACAGGAGAGTTGTTTCTACCCTCTGATGACTTTGTGTCCCTCCTCTGGACTCATTTCATCAGCTCCATGTCTTTCCTGTCTGTGCTGAGGCCCAGGGAACTGGACGCAGTAGTGTGTGGATTCAAATTTCCCAAAAGAAGTGGTTCACGGTGGAATGAATAAATAACTGCGGTAGTTCATGAGTGCTGCTAACACTTGGAAACGACGTGTGCGTGTTGCTGTGAAGGGCCTTGGTTTCGCTTCACGACGCACGGCTGCGCTAAG
>VXBN01014231.1:124015-150158 GCA_013397395.1 Sinosuthora webbiana | reverse complement strand
GCGCTTGTTCGGCAGAACTAGTTTAGTTCTGCCTCCTGGTTTAGTTCTCTGGAGGAGTTTAAATCTGTATCTCCTTTTAATAAGTCAAACAAAGGAGCTAAGTCCTGGTTGGTAGTTCCTAAGAGAGTTCAAACCCAATTAATGGATCCAATAAGTTTCTGAAGGTCGTGTAATGTTGCTGGGTCTTCCTACAGTTGCAGAGCCTGTGGTGTGACTGTTTGGTGAGTCTATATCCCACATATTTCCAAGGAGGAAACTGTTGTATTTTTGACTCTTCCACTTGTAATCCTGCTTGGTGTATACAGCTGATTACATTATCAACAATGGCTTTTAAAATTACATCATCTTTGGTGGCAATTAAAATATCATCCACGTAGTGCTGTATCATATATTGAGGAAATTTCTCACGAATGCATGACAAGATTTTTGCTACATACCACTAACATATTGTTGGTGAGTTCCGTGTACCTTGGGGAAGTATAGTCCAGTGGAATCTTTTTATGGGTGACTGTCTGTTGATTGAGGGAATGAAGAAGGTAAACCTCAGGGCATCATCTGGATGTAGGGGAACGCTGAAAAAAAAAAATCCTTTAAAACAATAATCATGAATGCTCAGTCCATAGGGATCATATTCAGTGATGTTAACCTGGGTTTTAAAGGTGCTAGTTCCTCAATATTTTAATTTATTTTCCTCAAATCTTGAAGTAATCTCCAGTTATCACTATGTGGCTTTTTGATGACAAATATAGGAGTGTTCCAGGGGCTGTTCATGGGGGCAATATGTCCTTTAGCTAATTGTTCATTTACCAAAGACTCTAGTGCAGCTACTTTTTCAATCGGGAGGGGCCACTGATTGATCCAAACAGGTTTGTCTGAAATCCAAGAAAGTTTTATTGCACTGCGTTCATCAGCGGCCCTTGTTAAAAATTTGTTTCTAACCTCAATTCCCATTGGGCTAAAATGTCTCCTCCCAGACAAGTACTTTCTTTCTTTGAATGATAAACAGCTTGGTGATTGCCACATGGCCTTTAGGTCCTTTAAAGGAGACTGGGTGTAAACTCCTCAAGGTTTTGCTGTGTCCCCCAATCCCTTCTAAAGTGCCCAAGGTAGGGACAAGAGTCCATTCAGGTGGCCAGTACTCCTGCAAGATGACTGCAACATCTGTGCTCCTGTCAATAGATCCAGTGAGGGTAATAGTCTTACCTAGACATGTCAAAGCACAGGTAATTTTAAGCTTTCCTCAGCCAATTTGTCTAGTCCAGGCAACGTAGTGTTCATTAGGAACATGGTCCTTTCAGTTTTATCTGTTGTAGGTAATAAGAAAGCTTAAGCAAAAACAAGTCCTTTAGGTAAAAAACAAGGAGAGCTAGGGCATCAAGCTAAAGCAGTAATTTCCTGTCTGGAAGTGACTGTCAACACTGTGGGAAATACATAAAACCCCTCTGTGTTATGCCTGTCAGTCCAACTATCAAGAAGTCTCTTGGCCATGGCTCCTGCCCCAAACAACTTGTTGAGATGGCATGATGGATAAAGTCTGTAATCATTACTGACCAGGCAGCTGACAACTCCAGTCGGATGTTCGCTGGTACTGAGGCGGGAAGGTCTCCAATGAGATACTGCAGTTCCTCACCTGATGGTCTCCAATGCTGAGCACAGCGGGGGACAGGTAGTCTTGTGTCATTGCACGCTGCTGCCTCATGCCCAGCCTGAAGTTTCCCGACTGACAATAGCAATGAGCCTGCACTTGATAAGACTGGTTAGTATTTTACCTACTTTTACCACAGCTACATTGTTTTTGGAAATTCCTTTCTTTGGCTTATTACCAATGTCCCCTTTGGCCTCAATTATAACAGTGCCCAGATTTTTGGTTTTGGTGTTTTTGTGAACTCTTTTGAAAATCGTTTAGAGCATTGGCTAGTATCTGTGCCTGGATGGTGCCAGTATGCTCTGGAGTGACCAGTTTACTGCATGCTTCCACTATCTGAGGAATGGTGGGCTCTGGTTCTGATGGCAGGGTACGCAAGACCTTCTTACATTCTGGATTTGCATTAACCACTGCTAATTGTTTTAACAGTCTTTCTCACACCTCATCCTCAGTGACTTGTTTATCAATTGTAATTCTTAATCACTCTAAAAAGGTCATGTAAGGTTCAGTGGGACTATGACTGATGTCTGCAAAGTCCAATTGTGGTTTGTTAGCCTCAGGGATTTGCATTGGGGCTTTTCTGGCTGCCTCTTTAATATCATTAAGAACCAGCCTTGGTGGGTTCACAGCCTGTTGGTCTGGATCTATAAAGGCCCCTTCTGCCAGTTGATCCATGGTTGATCCATCAATCCGTCTCTGGCCTGACCTCTGGCATAATCTTGCAGCAGCTTAGTCAGCAGTCGTTTCCACTCTAACTCCCATAGTGAGTATTCAGTGGGAGTTAATAGTGACATCATAAGATACTGCACACCATGTGGGGTTAAGATGTGAGCAGGAAAAGGTGGCAGAAACAAGATTAGAAAAGTATGAGGAGCTTCTGTGCTCTCTAGCTGCTTTACTAAATTCTTTAATTTCATTAAATGCCAGAGTCTCCCAAAAAGGATTGCCCCTCCTATTATACTGGACCAGCATTATGCCCAATTTTTTTGCTATTTCCCAGTCGCCCCTTTTCATTGCCTTCTTTTTATCTTTTCCTAAGTCATTTTCCTAAACTCCAGCCAGGGGAGATCTTCCTCGGATGAGGAGGAGGAGAGTGATGAGTCAGATGAGGAGGAGTATTTTTCAGCTAGAATACCCTTTTGTGGTTTTGGTTCCTCTTTGCTCCAGGTTCTAGAGTAAGCCATGGTGACCCGGGCACCACCATCTTGGAGGCAGGCCCTTCTGGAACTACTGCAGATATAGTTCCTGTCTCCTCCAAGGGGGTGTAGCACTTGAGGTCAGTTCCACTGGGAACAGGAGGTAGAGATTCTCTTGGGTGGTGAGCATATTGAGGGAGAGTGTGGGCAGGGTCATGGGCAGGGCTGAAGGTGGAGACTCCTGACAGACCAGGGCATCTACCAGAGTTCTAAGTGGATTCCTTAAAATGGCCAACATTCTTAAAATGGCGATCAGTGGGATTATGACTGTGGATGATGGTCATGGAGCTGGACCACTTGATGTTAGGTTGGAGGGATGAGGAGAACACAAGGGAACTGGTGGGATGGAGCAGGAAAGGTCCAAAATGGCCTGCACATTGCCATTGTGGATCCCAAGTGGAGGGTCTGGTGATGATGGACACAGGGCAGTGGGGGTCACCGGCTAAGCTGCATTTCTCCCTGGGCCAGCCACAGGCACAGGCATTTGCCATCTCAGCCCTATGTCTGTCCTCTGGGATGGACAGTGGAAAAACTTTTAAGGAAAAGGTGTGGTTGGCATTCCCGGGTTCGTCCAAATTATGGGGGTTTTGTTCCTCTACAAATTATTTTAATCTCATATTTCTTTCCTACTCTTCCATTTGTAGTGTGATACACTTTTTGACATATTGATAATAGCTTCTGGACAGAACAATTCTGATTAGCAGCCGTATTATATAGTTTTTTTCCTACTGAGTCCCAAAATTTAGTCAACTGTAGTTGGGGCTAGGTGACATCCGGAGCATTTTTATACACCCACTGAATTAGTTCTCGAAGCTCTCATTTCTCAAATTTCTTTTCCCGGGTAGCCAATTTCAACCTAAAATCCTTGTAAGTGTCTGTCTCAGCTACAGACATCCATGCTTCCATTTTTAAAGTAAATTTATGAATCCCAACAAAAGGGGAATCAATAGATGAGGCGGATGTCGCCCTTCTCCTGCTTTCCTCCAAAGGTCGCTGCTAGGGTAGCCTCCTTCTCGCTCTTTAGCTGTAAAAGAACTTCCTTCCTTTGATCCAATGCCGGCAATCCAATGAGAAGGGCTGTGATCTACGCTCAGCTCATGAAGGATAGGGCTGAGTCCCAAAAGGTCCCCTGGATACAGGGGTGCCTGTTTGGGAGCCAGGTGAAATCTCGGGGATCATTACACTTCATTTTGCTCTGTGTTTTTTCCCCCATTTGTTTTCCCATACACTCCTATTGATATCTTTTGAATTTCACTTACCCTTTTCTTTAAATATCCACATTTTGCTCTTACTGGCTTGGTGGGAGCTGCAGCTTCCTCATATTCTTGGATTATTGGAAGTATTGATGTGTGTTTGCAGACAGGAATAGGGTAATAAAGAGACAAGATCACCCTCAGGAATATCCAGAAGGAAAATACACTGCGATTAAACTATAACAACTGTTCCAGAAAACTGTTGTTAACCAAAGCATCATTTCTGTGTTCCATGTTTAAAAATCCTGAGGGGACATAAATTAATTGCTCATAATTTTTTCATAGACAGAGGTCACTAAAACCTGACTGTTGAGACCACAGACTAAAACATGCATTTTATTAATTCTATGGGAGGAATGAAGAAGGGAGTTCTTTAACAATCACACAAAAACAGACATGTTGAAAGTAAGTTTTATAATTCACCTCAGGGCTGAACTATACATTGCATTTCATACATTTCATTGCTAAAACACGCAGCAGGCCCCAAGCAGTTAAATAAATTAAATTCAGGAACATTTTTGAGCTAAAATTTATAATTAACAGATGGCATTTTAGAAGCCTTTTTGGGTATTATGACATTTGATTATATTTAGAAGTAATTTGATGATTTAATGATTGGTCAGCATTTATAAATAGCTTACTGATGTTCTGACATTACATTCTTCATTTAGTTAAATAATAACCATAGCTCAACTCTGAGGCTATATTTTCTTGATATTTCTTAACTAATTTAGTAAGTTCCAGCATATTGTGTAAAATAACACAAATATTCAACAGCACAAGATTTTAAAAACTTGTGAGAATCTGAAGAGATAAAGGAAGATGACCCAAGAAACCTAGATTTTTTTTTTTTAAGATATTTCTTATCCTCTTCCTTTCCTGGATCAGTGGTAGCAATTGGATAATAAAAATGGATGTTCTGGAATATCTTGTCACTTATCCTGACCGTTACTTCTTGAAATACCACCTATTCCAGGTGTGCCATTTTTAAACAAGCATATATTACCTTACTCTGCAAGCATCTCACTTATTTCAATCTATTATGAATAAAAATGATACTTGATCTTTAAAAATTAGAAACCACACACTGTTTCTACGCTCACTTCAACATATAATGCTTTTCCTTTACATATGCCATTACAAATCCCAGTTTTTGCATGCTCCATTTCAGGTTTTTACACATGCAAAATACTTATACATAAATCTGGCATGCTTAAAGAGTAAGAACACTTGTAAGGCATATAGCTAATGAACAGCACTTGACCCTCTCGTAAACATGGACTTCTGAGAAGTTTGCAAAAGAGGAATGAGGAAAAATATTAGGGAGGAAAAATAAAAATTTTCACTTATTTAAAACAGCAATTTTCTTTCATAGGTTCTTATGAAATATGTAGTTTTCCTAACATTCTTCAGTGGAGCAAAATATTGATCTTGAGATGCTTGTTCATTTTTCTCTAATTACTGCAAATTTTGATAATGATCTCATAAAGTTCTAAATCATTTATGGCACCACATTTCTAAGTACCTGTCCTGGGGTGACTTTTTGATGCTTGTATCCTCAACTTTCTGTTCTCTTTTTGCTGTATGTTAAGTTCTGTACCGTTAAGAATAGTTCCGAGAGTGAAGGGGGAAGAAGAAGAAGTGTGGAGTTTGTTTGGAAAACAGGATTCACTCACTCCTCTGCATTTCTTCTCCACACTCTGTTCGTCTGAGGCACAGACATACAGCAGCACAGAGATCTGCTTTGCTCTTAGTTTTGCTATGCTAGCTGAGGCAGAGAAGCTAGAGAAGCTCTTTGGACTGTTGCCTGTTTTGGTTTTTTTTTTCTTGTTTTGGTTTGTTTGTTTTGTTGTTTTTGTTTTTTGGTTGTTTTTGGGTTTGGTTTTTGGTTTGTTTTGTTGTTTTGTTTGTTTTTTGTTGTTTTTTGTTTTCTTTTTTTTTTATTTTTTATTTTTTCTTTTTCTTGGGACTGTTTAAACCTGTCCTGGACTGAAAAACCCAGATCTCACAACTGTGCCCTTGCGGCCCAGGATGACATTTTTCCAGCACCAGAGAAACCAAGACTGAGAGAGCTAAGCTATCCACAGCAAGGACTTTCTGAATTTACCATCTCACTTCAGAGCAGCAAGACATTTTAATGTTTCATATTATTCATTCTTTATGCGTGGGCACTTTTTTTGTTAAATAAATAGTTTTTTCCACTTTCCCCTGCGGAAATTCTTTTCCTGGACCAGTTGGGGGAGGGGCCATTTGGGTTTGATTCCCAGGGATTTTCTCACAAATTTGCCCTAAACCAGGACAGTGCCTCCAAAGAGAGAAAAGGAATCATCATTGAATGACCTTTCATGCACAAAGCACTTTTCCGCGTACATAAGAAAAGCTTTATATTTACAATGGCACTGTTAAATATAATTTTAGTGATATACAGAACTTTCGATTAGACCAGTGTGAAGCCATCATATCCGAAAAGGATAAATTTTAATGCTTATTTTCTGGAGCTGAGAGAAGCTTCATTATCTTTTTGAGTTTTAAAATCTTAAAATGTCAAGTGAATTAAGCCAAGACATGAGCACTGGAATTCTGAAGTCTGAAATTTCCCTAGTACTTGAAAATGATTGAATTTACTTATTTTTGATATAAGATATTATAGACAGGCAATATGATGATTTGCTCTCACAATTAGGGGATGAATATTGTGTGTGCATTAAAAGATATTTTATTGATGTATAGTTATGTTACTGTCGTTTATTGTTTAGATGTCCTTTGTTTTCCCCAGTCCCCTTCTTCCACTCTGTATAGTTGCCACAAGACAGCCTGGTTTGTCCAAGACATGTGGAGGGAAGGCGTGTACATGAGCCCCTTGAATGGGGCAGTTGAGAATGGGAAAAACTTGTTGCTAGGGAGACAACCCCTGACCTCCAATCAAGTTGCAAGAAAGTAGTCTCCACCAATGGATGGTGAAGAAGAGTTGATTGACAGACTTTGGGAGGGGCCAAGGTTGCCTGATGCAACCCCAGGGGTAAAAAAGGCAGAGCAGCAATTTTTTTAGACGAGCACATTGCTGCCGGTCACAAACTCCTAGTGGCACTGTGCTTTTTCTTTATTCAGTCCTTTCTTGTATTTTGTTAAGGTTTAACAAACCTTTGAAATTTTAAAAGTGAGAGGTCGTTTCTCAGAACTGGAAAAATAAACTGGTTTTTAACTCAGGTTCTTAAACATCTGTTTATGCCTGACCGTAACATATTTCTTCCTTTACTTGCAGTGGTTTTTGAATGTGAGGATTTTACTGTGCTGATTTCAGTGCAGTTACCCGTGATTTGCATATGGGAAACAGCAAAGTGATTTTATTTCTTCCACCCTGTAAAAAGAAAAAACTTTCCTACTGTGTTCATGTTTCAGTTGCAAACTTAAATGAATTACTTTATAGATATGATAGATATATGTCTAAGCATGTGAGAAATATTGTTATGCCAAATAATGTTCTCTTGAGCAGAATTTTGGTTTTGTGTTTTTATAAGCGTATTAGAAAGATTTTTTTTGTCAAAATGAAAACCATTATTATAAAGCCAAATAAAATTGACTCCCTAAATCCTTTCAGAACTGCTTCTAATTTCCTGCTATTTAATTTCCTATTGAAAATTGTTATCATATTTTGATGTAGCAGTGTGAAATTTTCTCGTTTTCTTCTGGACCAAGGATCATAACTAAATTTAAGCAGGTATTTCTTAGGATATGTACCCCTATCCCAGTATTAAACCACTATAAGACCTATTCAAATCATCTTTAAAAAGTGAATCAAGTTCCTTTCCCAACTAAATTTTTTTATCTCAGATGTTTTAGAAGCATGATTAAAGCTTTTAGGTGTATCAGAGTCCTTTTATGTTCATGTATCTTCTCTTCAGTTCAGATACTTACCAGCACCTTACAGCCCAGTCCAAGAAATCTGTTATATACCATTACTTGCACAAACAGTAATGTGAAAAAGAAGAAAATATCTCATAAATGTCTCTGTATTTACAAGATGAAGTCTTCTTTTACCCCATATTTATCACAAATACCAGGAGGGAAGAATATACTATCATTTGATCCTTTGTGTAAAAAATATTTTTGTTGCCCTCTAGAGCACTTGTTTTATGAGAAGCAGCTGAGGGAGCTGGTGGGGCCCAGCGTAGAGAAATGGAGGCTCAGGGAAAACTTATCACCCTCTACAACTCCATGACAGGAGGGCATAGCCAGGTGGGGGTCTGGCTCTTTTTCCAAGTAACAAGCAACAGGGCTAGAGGAAATGGCATCAAATTGTGCCAGGAGATGTTTAGATTAGAAATTAGAAAACTTTTTTTCACCAAAATGATGGTCAAGAATTGGAATAGCCTGTCCAAGGAAACAGTAGAATCCCCATCCCTGGAAAAGTGTAAAAGGTATTTGGATGTTGTTACAATCTGGTTTAAACACAGAAGAACAAAGAAAATTAAGTCTCTGTATAGAACAGGAAGAACTTTGAAGACTCAAAATACACCCAAAAACAAGGTTAAAACAAGTTTAGCTGTCAGTGCCAAAAAATTGATATATTTTATTTATTTAAAAGAGGCAAAGACAGAGAAAAGAAAGAAAGAAATAGAAAAAGAAGTGTGCATGGGGGGTGGGGGGACAGGGGGAGAGTTGCAGGGGTTAGGTGGAAGAATATCACACATCCAAGGGTCCCAACACTGTCTCATTGCTCCTCTCCATCTGGTGTTCTGGTGGTGAGGGGCCCCCACTGCTGCTGCCGCCATGCTGTGCCACGCCAAAGAGTATAGAATCCCATGGATTAATATACGCTTTAGGAAAGTGGGAATGCTCACATGCCTTCCTTGCAGAGGGCTAGTTTGACACTGTCCCTTGCAACACTGAGGGTCTGTTGCATCATCTGCAGTGCTCTGGTGCAGGGTCTGGGGACCACTTTGGGGGCCCTTTGTTGGGCCATGACACCCCCTCTGCTGTAGATAAGCTTTTTCTTTAGGTGAAGGGGCTGGGCTCCTCTGCACAGCAGAGGATGGGCCATCACTGCGCCTCTGACCAGAGGCCTTCCAAGACATACCCAAAGACTTTTTCCTCCCCACACTTTGGTGTGAGTGTCTGTGTGAGCTGAGCCTGGCAGCTGATAGCCATAGGGCTGTGGTCTCCACCCTGAAGGTATTAGGCTTCTGCTTTGTAAATGTCCCCATCCCTGAGTTGTTAGTTTCTCTTATCATTGCCTTCAATACTGTTCACCTGTTCTAGACAGCTGTAGCCCATTAAGGTTGAGGCCTGGCTGCAGCCCCATTCCCAATCACCACAAACTGTGTGCCTGCATTAAAGTAACCAAAAAAAAATTTTTTCCAGTCATTTTTCAATATGAACTAAAAAGCAAAACCAAGGCAATGTTTCCTCCATGGTATCTTAGGTATTAGGCTTGAAATCCTCATGAAACCTAATTTTCAAAAAGTGAAGTGTTCTCCCTGAAAATCTTTTCATTTTAGGATTCACTGAGATTAGATGCTCACAATCACTGGTCAGTACAGACTTCCCAGTTTCATCCTGAACTGTGGGACATAATTTATTTTAATGAATTAATAATTTGAACTCATGTGTTGAGGCCTGAGTTTGTTTTTTTTTTTTTTGCCTATACTTACTGATCTTCACGATGCTCTCATAACCAAAAATATTTCCTACCATCCATAGTAAGACCTCACATAAGCTGCTGAAGCAAATTGAGTAAATGTTATGAATTATTCATAGTCACCACCTATTTTGTCTGGTGCTGTTTGAGTTGCCTGAGATCATTACAGGCAGCTCAGTGATCTCACATTACCATGTAAAATAGACACAAAATTTGAAATTAAAGAATCATTTCATAGAAGGGATGAACCCTCTTCCTGAGAAACAAACCTGTCATAAAAGCAGCATGGCTAATGGATTTGTAGTGTAGGTAGAAGGTTTTAGTCAAAGTGAGACAAAGATGTGATTGACAAGAACAATTGTACCTTTTAGTGGTATTCACAAAGCTGAAGGGATATAATGCAAACAGTTATTTTGCTAGTCCTGCCTCCTATTGTCTGCCTCTTTTCATCATTCTGCAACAAAGGCTGTATTTATCTAGATGGATAATTTATATTTACTACTATTTCAGTACTTTGCACATGTTTTGACAGCTATGGAATGTTCCAGAAACACATTTTGCTGCGAGAATGCTGGAGCTGGAGGATGAGGTATAAAAGTAACCAGTCAATTTTTCTACTGCCATTCGAGTCCAGCAAGGGTAGAACTTGGCAATGTCAGTTATGGTGACTGTTGTGGGTTAGATTTCTCAAATTAATTTCTTCCCATTTGTTGCATGTTGGAGAAGTGAAAAGGTGGTGATTTTCAAAGTGGTTGAGAAACAAAAGGGTTAGCCAAGTACTCTTACATACCACTATAATGACTTGGCCAGGGGAAGGGTGTTTGGGAGTGTTGCCTGGGGGAATAGGTTCTCCCGATGGGAAGTTTTCAGGAGCTGGCATAATGTGGGAAATAGTAAAGGTATTTTCTTTCAGAAAGCTGTGAAAGCAGGCCTCAGAAACAGAAAGAGCAGAGAACTTAGAACTAGCTGCAGCTGCAAAATCTGAAACTAGAGCAATTACAATAGTGCAGCAAGCAAGGGCGTGAGACAATAATTTGAGTTTTTAGGCTTGGCTAAGATAGACCTTAAGACTGCAGAAAAATATGCCTAGCAAGATGGTAGAAGGTTTTAAGCTCAATAATGGAGTATTGTGTATTGTTAAAAGAAAGCATACAAACAAGCATTTTTTTAAGCAAGTGTAGGTATGCTTTTAGTGATTGGCTAGAACAACTGTTTGTAAGCTTTAGCAATATGCTATTGGCTGGAAAGCTTTTAAAATGCCCCGTAACAAAGAAACTTTTGGCTGCTGCTGGCAAGACATGAGCTGTTGCCATCTCTCAGATGTCTCAACCATGGAATAATGAAACTGATGCTGCAATAAAGCTCATGGAACGTATCCCAGCAGTCCTGTCCCGTTTGTGAAAACATCCAACACAGCGTACTACTGAAAAAGGCATCGTGTCTAAGTCCCAGACTTTTGCCTCGGGGGTGGTGGGGTACTGGCTTTGGGCCCCTTTTCTCGGCTCAGCAGACAAGGAGACAGTCATGTGTCTCACAAAGGGTGTCTGGCTGTTTCCCAGGATACTGCTACAGTTTAGCTTGCTGCCTGTTCCTGCCCACTGCTCTGGGGTTACTGCCACAGTTTAGCTTGCTGCTGGGAGTGGTACCAAACCAGCTGCTCCCTGTGAGTTTTGCAAAAGAAGCCACCTCCCATCCTTGCCCAAGCTCCCACACCATGTCAGGGGGTTGCTGAGTTTGCATGGGAGCGCCCCTGAGGCCGTGCGGGAACCATGGCAGCCCCTTGGCCTCACCAGGAGCTAACAGCATCCCCTGCTGGTTGTGGTCATAACTACACCAAAGGGAAAAATTTACTTGACAGGTGGAAGAACTTGAGTTATTGTTTTTGTTGTTGTTTGTTCTGGTTTTTATATTATTTATTTATTTATTTATTTATTTATTTATTTATAAAAATATATGCCCATAAAGAACTGTTAATCCTTTTCTCATATTTTTGCCTGGAAGCACTGTAATTTTGAAATTATAATAACTTGCAGGGCCTTCAGCAAATGAAACAAAGCAGCATTGCTGACTTCCTTCAAAACTAAATGACCCAACTGCTGTGCTGTGTTGGCCACATAGGCAGAATCCGTGACCAAATTGAAAGGTTCCTGGGAAAATTTTTGAAATGTCATGACAGCAGCCCTCAATTCAACCAACTGGGCTGACCCATCCTCATGACCTTCCAGAACCTGCCACTCAGATCCATCCCTCCAAGTAATAATGGCCTTCCCTGTCCTTCCCGAACTGTCAGGGTCCTTGCACTGGCTCCTATCTATTTCTGGGCCACAAAGAAATTTCAGTGAATTCTGCCACTTGCAATAGCTTGTGGCTGGGCAGATGGTAAGTGATCTGCCCTGAAAAGTTTTCCAGA
Source organism: Sinosuthora webbiana (assembly GCA_013397395.1). Lineage (NCBI taxonomy): Eukaryota > Metazoa > Chordata > Aves > Passeriformes > Sylviidae > Sinosuthora > Sinosuthora webbiana. Next base: position 138,016 of record VXBN01014231.1, on the reverse strand, counting down.
GACCTTTGCAGAGAAATGCTGTTTGCAAAGCTCCAAAGTCCTCCCGCTGTACAGGGAGTACGATCTTTGCGGGATCCGCACCTATCAATTGCAAGCACCGCTGCCTGCATTTGATTATCAATTGAGCAATCAGCTCAAACAATGTGGTTGCTATCTTCTGCAGCTGATGGGGCAGGAAGACCCATTCCAAGACATGAAAGGGATCAGACCATGTGTCACTCCATTGGCCAATGATATTTGTGGCATGCAAATCTGTAATGGTGACGAACACTGTGACATCAACACAGGGATCAATGTAATAAACCTGGCGAGCAGAAACAGCTCGCTGAACCTCCTCCAGGACGTCACGTGCCTCAGGGGTCAGTGTGTGAGGCGACTTCAAACCAGAGTCTCCCTTTAACAAATCAAACAGTGGTCAGTGCCGTGGTCAGTCCCAAATATGGACACAACCAGGTGATTACACTCACCAGTTTCTGGGCATCATTCAGTGTTTTCACCGAATGCACAAATTACACCTCATGGTGTTAGTTAGTTCCAAAATTTTGACCCCCAAATACTTACAAGGAGTTTGTTGCTTAACCTTCTCTGGAGCCACCTGCAATCCATGAGAGTACAAAGCATTGAGCAACTGAGGCTGTATCCTCAGCAACTCATCCTGGGTGGACGCAGCCACCAACATGTCATCCATGTCGTGATAAAAATGTGCATCAGGAAACTGCCTGTGAACTCCAGACAAGGTTCTGGCCACATACCATTGGCATATGGCTGTGGAATTGCGACAACTCTGGGGGAGCACCCTCCATTGATATCTCTGTGCGGGCTCAGCATTGTTGATCGCTGGCACCGAGAAGGCAAATTTCAGTCTGTCATCGGGATGCAAAGGAATAGTAAAAAAACAATCCTTCAGATCCACGACGAGGACCAGCCAATCGGCAGGAAGCATGGTGGGTGATGGCATGCCAGCCTGCAATGCCCCCATGCCTTCCACCACGGCATTAACTTTTCGGAGGTCTTGTAACAACCTCCATTTCCCAGACTTCTTCCTGATGCAGAAGACGGGAGTGTTCCAGGGATTGGTAGAAGGCTCCAGATGACCCTGGTCCAACTGCTCCTGAACCAAGTCATGAAGGGTGACTAATTTGTCTTGAGGGAGGGGCCACTGGTTCTCCCAGATGGGTTTGTCCACCAGCCACCATATAGGAGGTGTAGCACACTCTGCGCCCTTCATCACAGTGGCCCCCATCAAAAATTTGTCCCGATGTGCACCCCCCCATGCACCCCCCCGAACATCCCTTCCCCAGAGATTGGTACAAGCTTCAGTTGTGACATGAGGCCAAACTATGGCTGTCTGTCCCTCTCGGTTCGTGATCATCACAGGCCTCTGGCTCATGTAGCATTGTGCCGTTCCCGCCTACCCCATGACAGACATCTGCACCTGATCCAAGGGCCACTCCATGGGCAATGCGGCATGGAAAGAATGGTGATGTCTGCACCAGTGTCAAGGAGCCCGCGGAGGTGAATCTCTGGCGGTGTCACACCAGGGATGGACAGGGTAAAGATCTTCTCAGGATGGTCTTTGGTCATGACAGTAGTCCAGTGAACCTGAGGCGGCCCAATAGATCCAAAGCCACCATCTCCCCGCAACCAGTTCTCCGCTCTGCAAACAGAAGACTTAAAAGGCACATGTTGAACAAGTGTGGTCCTTTTGGGTATAGTGACAGGGGTGGTGGGTGTGGAAACCATGGCATAAATTTGTCCCGTATAATCCGCATCAGTGAGTCCCCCATGCACAACGATACCCTGAGAGATGGCACTAGATCTCCCCATGGGGAAAGCACTCATGCCGTCACCCATGGAACCAAAGGCATCCAGGGGAACTTTGTGCACTCCGCACGAGTCTAAGATGAAAGTTGCTGCTGTGCAGACATCAAGACCTGCTGAGCCGCAGGTGCAGGCTGTAAGCTGGCCAAGCAGACCTCCATTGGCTCTGGGGTTTGGAGAGATGCTTGTGTCTAAACGTGTCTCCCTTTGCAGTCCACTTCCCGTTTCCTGAGCTTGACAAAGGCTGACCATTAGCATGAACTGTCACCTTACAGGCATTTGTGGTATGATTCAGTCTTCCACACCAACCACACAAAAACAAGGGAATTGTCATCCTCTGTACTTTCTTTCCTTCCTTCTTGCTGGCCTGAGCATTCCCCTGCTTTCGCTACCCACCCTGCAGCCCTTTCCAGGCCAGGTACAGAGCAGTAGCCATAGCAAGCACCTTACAACCTGTGGTGCCTACCTTTGCACGGGCCTCTGCCATTTGCGATACAGAAGGATCGCCTGGTAAGGCCTCAATTATCTTCCTACAATCTGCATTACAGTTGCTTCTCACAAGGTGTTTGAGCAAAAGCGTCCCTGCTGTCAGATCCTCCACCTGCCTCTCCACAGAGGCGGTAGGCTTCCCTGCAAATCACAGAAAGGATTCCTCAGCCCCCTGGACAATTGTTACAAAAAACTCATTTGGAGCAGCCATTTCTATGGTTTGAACCAATGAAAACTATGCTCCTTTTTTGGCACTGAACTAACACAAGAGGGTAAAGGCAACCTGCCTGTTAAGATCAGCAAAATTGTCTGTGCCCAGCAACTCATCCATTCCAATCGCACACCTGGGATCTCGCTGACCCAATGCGGTATTCTGCGCCACAACTCTGCGGGCCAACTGAGTCCGTTTGATCTCAAAGGTGTCATATTCAACAGGCTGAAAGGAAACATGAGCCAAACACCAGATATCATAGAGTGGCAGTGTATCAGCATTAAAAACTCGAAGCACCTGCATGACTTCACTAGACCCCAGCCCATATTTACCAACCCTATCATGGAGATCCATCAGGGCTTTCCACGATAAAGCTTGATGGGTGTTATCAGCTGCACCCCGAATCACAGGGAATGCCTGATAACCTCCTGGGAAGGCATCTGCATCTGCTACATCCCATCCAGTAGACTCCACAGGGGCAAGAGCAGATGCCTGACTGGGAGGCACCTCGACCCCACCTGATATCGTGGTCCCTGCAGCACCAGCAGGGCTAGAAAATCCATCTCTGCCCTCCAGGGGGCGCTCTCCCAAGTCACAGTTGCTCATCTCCTCGACTTTGGCTTTCACGTTCCCCCCAAAACCTCGTATGATCTCTCGGCTGTACAGTCACCTGACATGGAAGTAAAGTCCACAAACCAGCTGAAAAAGACCCACCATGGGACACTCTGCCCCGGGAAGGCACCGGCCTCATGACGGCCGTGTCTCCACCTGCACCAAAAGTGAACACCACACGGCTGGCACTTCCCGCAGCCCTGGCGTTCGTGGGAGGCGACGGCAGCGGGCCCAGAGCAGCTGCGGATCCTGGCGGGGCACGCGAGCCCGGCATGGGATGGAGAGGGGCCAGCCCAAGGCTCTCCTCCCCTAGCACGGGGAGGGAACGGGGCGCAGGGAGGAGCGTGGCCTGCGAAGCCACTGCACCGCCCCACGCCACCGCCAGAGGCTCGGCCCGCTGCGGGGGTGCCGGCGCAAGCAGCACGGGAAGGGAAGAAACCGCGGGGGGAAGGGACGCAGCGCAGGGCCACTCGAGACCGGGCCAGCCCCTCCGCCACGAGCAGTGCCACCTGCCGCACCCAGCGGGGCCAGCGCAGGGGGAAAGTGGCCGGCGCTGCACCTAGCAGAGTTCTGCCTGTGACGCGGAAACCCACAGGGGGCACCACCCATTGGGACCGGTCCGAAAGAAGGTCAGTCAGAACACCTCCCCTCAGGGCCTCCACCACCTGTGCAGGCGTGGCGGCTGGCGCACAGCCAGCCGCGGCCACCCCTGGCGGGGGTTCCGCCACCGCCCCACCGCAGGATGGACTCAACTCTGTGCCCGCCATCCCGAGGGGATATTTGGTGGCAATGCCACAATGCGGGCATTGAGTCGTGACAGCATCGGACTCCAACTGAGGCGCGGGCTGAGCCAGCGCCTCCCCATCCCCGCTCCAGCGCCAGGAAGGCGCAGAGAGGGGGCGGCCTCCCCCGCTCTTCCACCTCCTGGGTGCAGGGAGGGGTGGGGTCACCACAGCTGATTGCACGGGACCCCCAGGCACCCACAGGCCCCTACCTACCTACCTGCCGATCGGCCGGGACCAGCTGGCCGAAAGCCCCATCCACCCCCANGCTTCTGAGAGGGGTTCTTCTTCCCCCTCAGCCTCCAGGAGAATGGCAGGCATTCACAGGAGCTTCCGAGCTTCCATAGCTTCTCAAGACCTTATCACACTGTTTCCAGAACATCACCAACTCCATCACGTCTGCATTGTAGCCTGCAGACAAAATCTGGAGCTAGCAATCACCAAACTGCCTCCAATTTTCCCCAGAAATAGCTTTTTCAGGGATAGGAAAGACACTGTGATCCTTTCCATAAAAATACAAACGCTGAAATTCATCCCCTGAAACGGAAGCCTGCTTTTGCTCCAGCAAGTTTTGCCAAAGGTCCAGAACTAAAATGCCATCCCCGGAGGATACAGGGATTATCATTTTTGCAAAGGCTACAGACAAACCTCTTTACCTCAGAACAGAGGCTCACAGCACCTTAGCACGATCCACATACTGCAGTTTCTCAGAGGGGTCACCAGATGTCGCCAGACGGACAAAAAAGAAGGACACACAGAGAGTGTCAGGGCAAAAATGAAAGAAGGTTTTTTTGGGATTAGGGTTTAAATAGGTTTTGGAGTTTGATCAGCGATTGGGCCATGAGGTTGACACCTCTCTGACCCCACTGGTCAAACTAGAAGTCCATCCCAGAGAGGAATGTGAAAACAATCCACTTTGTTTAAGTTACAATGCATGAGAACTCCAGTTCAAGAATGTAAATATCAGAAAGCTGAAAAAAATCAGGGTGACAGCTGAGCTACTGAAATGTAAAGTTAAGAAAATTTCCTATATTAGAAATTATTCACTCCCTGTAGAATGAACAATTTCATAAAATACAACCTTTTTTTTTTTTTTTTTTAGCAGTAGTAGTAATTTAAAATATCAAAGTCCCTATTACAATCTCTGCTGATGCCACCAGTGGCAACTCAGAGAGTATCTGTCACTCCAATAGAGTAAAGGATTCATCTAAACCTTACCAGAAATATCCTAAACCCCAATTTATTTCTGTATCTTGGAATTTGCCATATTAAATGCTTACATTTAATTTTAAGTTGTAGGTCCAACTTAACTCTGTTATCTTGTGCATAGCATGTTACATGCTCCTTAACTATATGAAGAGAATTATTTTATATCCCTTAAGATCACACATCAAAATGTGCATGGCTTTCTAATAACAAGGCATTTTTTACCTTTTCTCGCCAATCTCTTCTCTAGTGTTTCAGGAGGGTCATTTTTTTCCATAGACAAAATCAAGAAAAATCAGTAATAATACTGGAACTTGGAGAAACTCATAGCAGCCCATAGGGTTAAAAAGCCTGGATGGAGATAGGATTTCTGTAACATCAACAAGGACAGTCACTACAGAGGGAGTGAGGGGAAGTAGAAGGTTTAATGGGAACATCCAGTTTGCTTGAGAGGTTGAGAAGGAAGATCTGCAGTTACAAAGTTCTTCTTAAACTGTTCAGACTATGATACAGCTAAAGGTGTCTTTCCTCTCTCTCACTCTGTCTCTCTCTGTCTCCCCTCTATCTTGTTCCAGCTGAAGAACTGAATTATGGTTTTGGAGTTTTATTCTACAGGGTCTGTGCAATCATTTGCTACAGCTATCAAAAGCTCTGATTAGTGATAGAAAGCCATAGTGTCCACGATGGGAGACTGGACAGTCTAATTAACATGTGTAAGTTAATGATCTGAGAATTAGTCCTTGGTTCTTAAAGCAAAGAGATCCCATTTCACTTCAGCAGCAGCATTAAAATCCTGAATGCTGTAGGTCTGCAGTAAATACAATCAAGTCCAGGGAAAGGTCAAATATACCTGGATTACACATGTTGGAAAGCAATACAACTGTGACACAGCAACCCAGGGCTGTGTAACAGTCTGGTTCTCCAATTGGTACTGCTGCCTACTTCTTGTACCACTGGCTAATATTAGAGTCATGAGGTGCTAATAATTCTTTTTCTCTTGCTTACAGCACCACAAATTATTTAGTATGTCACATCTATATTCAAATGTATTCATGACATTTGAATACAGATACAACACAAATGTTGTTCTTGACAATAAAATGTAGTCTTGAAAACTAATAAAGAATTTATTGTATGTACTGCAGAAGCACACTAGATCATTCAATTTCTCCAGAAATTAAATAAGGTATTTTTGAATTATTAAAATACACTGTAGACATATATTAGCATGATTTGTGTGTTGATTTTCTTTGATTACTGTATAGGGGCAAAGCCTTGGGAATTGCAAATAACAATTAGTCTTCACTGCTATGTATTTTCTAAGTAGAGGATTTTCTTCAAATAAAAAAGAAAGTATCAGCAGCAGCAGCAAGCTTTGTGCTGAGTTTCTATTAATTTATCACAGAAATTAAGAAAACTGAGACACCTCACTCTCCAATTAGATTTCATTTTCCCAAATCGGTTAGAGAAACAGAGGTATTATAACAGTTAAATGTAGTAGAGGAAAAGTCTTATTAGGCTTTACAGGGCGGAGTACAGTGCCCAGTACTTGGACTGACCCCAACAAATCCAGAGCTAATGCTTTAATTTCAAGGTGACAAGGCTAACTACGCTAATGATATTTCCTCTGGCCCAAGTACATCCTAGCTTGCCATAGACTGTTTGCTGGAGCTGGGTCACACAGCTCTTTTCTGAGTCAGAGACATGAATTCACAACAGAATTCACAACAGGAAAATCTTGTCAGACTTTACTTTCACTTTTTACCTTACATGCTGTGAGTGAATCTCATTACTTCATACAGTATTAAAACAAGCATGTCTTTTTTCCTCAGTAGAAAATTTGGGGTTTAGAGCAGAAGAGGGAATTGCCTTCTGGTAAATAATTTCCATAAGGATCCAGGGCTGGAAAACTGCCAAGATACCTCTGCATGTGCAGAGAGTCTAGTACAACCTTTGCATTTCTTGCACATTTCCTGGAGCAGCACATTCAAGTGTACACTGGAGACACATGGTTTAAATGGATGGACCACTCAGTGGATAAGGAATTGGCTGGATCATAGAATCAGAGTTTATGTTGAATTTGAAGGGACCCATCAGGATCATCAAGTTAATGGTCACACTCAAAGAGTTTTGGTCAACCACTTCATGTCCCAGTGGAAATCAGTGGTGAGTGGTGTCCATCACAGGGTGGTGTTGGGACCAGCAATGTTTAACATCTTTGCTGATGTGGTGGTTTCACGTTTACTGAGTTCTGTTTGCCAAACTTAGTGTAGTGGTCTTAGTGTTTACTCTCTTTTTCCCCTGTGAGATAGGATCAGGATAAGCAAAGCAGGCTCAAACTTAAAGATAAACAAATAGATTTATTATCACACACACACAAAAAAAGAAAAACAGAAAAGAAAAAAACAAATGACACTTTCAAAACTACCCTTTCTCCCACCACAAACTTCATTTTCTCACAAACAACTTACAGACACACAACCTGTGATTTTCCATCAGTTTCACCATTTAAACATAGTATTTCATCACTTTGGGAGAGGAGTCTCTCTAGAGTCCCATGGAGACATTGACCACAAAAAAACCCCAGTCTGGTGGCTCCCAATGTCACAAATCTGCAACCACACGGAATTTTTGCAGATTGTACGGTCCCACCCATTAGCAGCTTTTCCCCTGGCTATTCATGGGCTTTTCAGCATATTTGGGGTACTGTTTAAGAATGCTTCTTCTAGTATAAAACAAGGATTCTCTTCTTCTACCTGTAAAATCGTCTCTATCTCAAAAGAAATGGAGATCTTCTTTTTACCCTAGGAGGGCAGGGCCTCGAATCACTTTCTGTCTCTAATATCATCTTTGTCTCAAAGGCTGAGACCTCCTTTTACCCCAGGAGCAGGGGGCTTACTCTGTTCAAAATTCTCAATTAAATCTCAATTATATCAGTCCACAACTTTTGACTAGAACCAGCATTCCCCCAAACAGCATTATGATATTACAAGAAATAGTCAATAACTTCATGATTTACACCAGAGAAGTTCAGCTAAAAATACCCACTTCCTCAATCCCTTCTTCAAATCAGTTTTTTCACTCTCACTCCACTGACTTCATGCTGTGTCTTCTTTACATTCACTTTGTTCTTTTCTTCTTAATCTCAGGGAAGGGTGAAGCCTTGGGAGCCCCATTTTGCCAGGAAAGGGCTAAATCTACCGAGGCCTGTGGTGGTCATGTGATCTCTGCCAGGCAGCAACCTCTCTGGCCTGGGATCTCAGAGCGGCTGGCTTTTCCCCAACCCCTCTCCTTTCGTCTCACCCTGGAGGGAGGGTGGGGACCCTGCCCACCCCTCAGTGACAATCGGGATGGGCTCAGCCCAAACAGGCCCATAGCTGTTATCAGGGGGCCCAGCTCAGCTGGCTTTAAAATTAGCTGATGTTAAGCTGCAGCCCGGCCGGCCAGGCCTCGGGCCACTCCCCCGCCTAACAGGAGGAAGTGGAGGAGACCTGGCCAGCCTGGGCCCAGAGGCATGGCCAGGCCCTGAGCCGACTTCCCCCCAGGAGGGGGAAGCCACAGGGGCCTAGCCAGCCTGGCCGCTCCTCAGAGCGGCTGCTGGGACCAGTTGTTACCTGCCGCTGGTCAAGGAAAAGGGTCTAGCCTGGACGCCCTCAAGATTTATGTGGGTACTTTCCAGAGGCATACCTAACTTTAATTGGTCAACCAAGCTATCAACATCTGCTACAACTTCCTTAGGAAAAAAACCCTCACATCCGTGCTAAACCACCACAGTTGGAGACAAGGACAGTGGAATAGAGTGCACCCTCATGATTGCTGGTGAAACTGAGCTGTGGTGCAGTCACACAGTGGAGAAAAGGGATAGATCCAGAGGTACCTGGACAGCTTGGAGAAGTAGGTCTGTATGATCCTTATGAAGTTCAACAAGGCCAAGTGGAAGGTTCTGCACCTGGATGAGGCAAATCCGAAGCACAAGTACAGGCTGGACAGAGAATGGATTGGGAGGAGCCATGAGGAGAAGGATTTGGGGATGTTGGTTGATAAGATGCTCAGCATGACTTGTGATGTGCACTCACAGCTGAGAAAGCTAACCACATCCTGGGTGACATCACAAGAAGCATAGGAATAGCCTGTCATTGCTAAGGAATGTTGCTAAGGAAGGCAAGGCATAGAGGAGGTCAATCATCTCCTCTCTGACAACTTCTAGCATCAATTATTTTTGTAAACGAAAGATGTAATTTTTTTCTGAGTGTTTTGCATATTTGTTTGAGATAAAAGATTTATCACTATAGAACAATCCAAACATGTAAAGACTGAAATGTTCTGATAGAATTATCTCTACATTTCATTAAAATATAATTTGTGTTCCTTCGCATTGCTATGCAGTCATCAGAAGGTAAAAACCATAGCCTGACCTAGTTTTTTACAGTTCTGAACAAATTACATGAGAAATTTGAGTATTCCTGGTATAAAAACATTTTTCTGTTGATACAAGCTATTTTACCAGTCACAAATATTTTTATTTAAAGGATGATAGTTAATCTCAAATGGAAAAAGTAACAGAAGAAAAACCAATTACTGCCTTTTAACTAAACAGAATATCACAAGCAATTAAACAGTTGCAAAAGGAAAACATACGCAAAACTAAACAGTTTCTTAAATTTCACCTGTTCTTAAACTATTGCTTACTGGATTCCAAGTTCAAAATGGAAGTTTTTATATCATTTCAAATTAGTATCTCAGAGAGCAAGATATATCATTGTTTAACCAAAATGAGATAATTCTGGTTTTAAATACATAACATTAATACAGAGACTTGTTTCTCTAAGTTTTTTAATGGTGACTGGAATGTTTTGTGCTGCCAATTCCTATTTCATTAATGAAAGTCAAAAGGACAGAAGCTCCCAAAAAATTTTTGAAAGAGACAAAATCCACTTTCTAAAATTCTCGGGGGTTTTTTGTTGTTGTTGATGTTGTTGTTGTTGATTGCTGAGTCATTTGAATCCTGATATGAAGTGTCACTTCATTATCATTAAAGTGCTTTTTAAGCAGTCGCCTCAACAACCCCTTTCCCACACCATTATGAGCCTACCTATTTTCTGAAGGGTACATGAGTTTAATGCACAGTGGTCCCCATCAAGTACCAAAACTTTTTTCTCTCTTTTAGTTTTTTACAACACTATTTCAATAACAACCTCCCAAGCTTTTTTCAAATAACTTTAGCTGTTTTTTTCAAACCCTTCTTGGTGATTTCTCTCATGGTCTCAAGGAGAAATGCTAGTTTGGGTCAACTTGCAATGAAGACACCTTTCAAGAGAGCAGGGAGAATTTTGCCTTGTAGAATGCAGGAAATATTGGAGAAGTAATGCATTTTTTATTTACAGTGGTTTAACAAAATATGCCTGGGGAAAAAAAGTTTTATTTCTATGGGTTGTAATTTGGAAAAATTACTTAGAATGGGTCATTAGTTTGCTAAATGGTTCAGGTGAACATTTAGGTGTTTACAGCCTGAAAGGCTCAATCCACTTAATCTATTAGGGGAACAAGTGAGAAAATTCCTCTCTCACATTCCTGTGACAAGATTATTCAGGTGACTTTTCTGAAATACTGTAAATACAATTTTATCTCTATCACCTTTCTAACTCTCCATTCTTCATACATGGACACAGGCATGATGTTGAGATTTCTGTTAGCACTACTACTGTTACCTGCATACCCATAGTAATCTTTACTTAAATAACACCATTAATTGATTTTGATCAGGTAGAACATGTCAGGAATCCAAATGGTACCACCCAAGTATTAAAGTATTTGAACTGCACTACAACATGCCCCAAAGAGCATTTGTTATTAGTTTTATCCAAAGGAGAAATTCTAATGGTGGTTACCTATGAAGGTGACGATCTAAAAGTCCTTAAAAGGTTTCACGGTTTTGAAGTTTTATATATCTTAAATTCATCTTAACTTTGTATAGGATGAACTACATGTCTTCAGAGGGATCAACACATATGTACCATTTAGGAATTACCCTGCTCTGGAGGATTAAATGAGACCTTTTACTCTGTAAATCCTTCTATATTTGACAGATATTTTAAATGCTTATAGTAGCGTGCATGTTAATAGCATGCAGTGCCATGGGATAAAATCATTGAGTCATAATCGGTGTGCAGTGAAGTTGTTGATCCAGTCCAAATTATAAGCAACAGGTTCTCCCTCTCTTCCTAAAAAAATATCCTAATATATTAATTACAAGCATTATACTGGAGACAGGAATGGTTGGGAAAAATACGTTCTTCCCATGGAAAAATAAATATATTTATTTAATCTTACACAAACTAAAGATGTTCCAAAAATATTTACATTACATTGTTTCCTTTGCATTTGAAATATGGATATTTCAGACGAAAATCAAGACAGAGGGAAATAATGGCAAGCAAACTACAGCAGAATGAATTGCAAAGAGCAGAAACATGCACTCAGCTAAGAAGTTTCTAAAGCAATCCCTCACGCTGTACTTCTTCACAGAAAAAAAAAACAAGATAAAGCAAGATTTTAGCCTTTGTGGCAAATTACTCAGGAAGGGAACCCACTGTCCCCTGAGCAAAGAAATAGTCCTAAGTGAATAGGGAAGTAAAGTGGTGCCCAAAGAATTAACTGATATTCTGTGATCTGTATGTTGTGACTCTGGACCTCTAATTGAAAGGGTGAGACATCACTACTTCATCCAAAGAAGAGCTTTGCTGACAAAGCTGGGACAACAGTCCCATCTATAATAATCATCAGAGAATTTTATGTACAATCAAATCAAAAGAAAAGTCAGTTTATTCTGAGTATCTTTTTAAAACTAGATTTAATAGGGAGTAATTTTTTTTGCTGAGCACTCTCAAATGAAAAATAAATATCACTTCAAATCTAAAGTAGTCACAAATTAATGTGCTACTTTTCACTTATGTCTAATCTCTATTTCCTTCCAGTTTGGAGTCTTCCTCCAAACTACCCCTTACCTAATTCACTACAGACAGAAAACCAATCACAACACGTTGTCCTTCTGAAAGGTGTGAGAAACATATTCTGAAAAATAGTCCCATGTCACAGTACAGCTGGTCTGTAGCTGGACAGATAAATCCAACCATAATAAAAAAAAACAATTTGGCTCTCCCAGTTCAATAAACAAGTCCCTGTGTGAGCAATGATAGGATGAATTTTAACACATGCAAGGGACCACAGCCAATCCCATTTGATCCTACATGCAGACATGGATGTAGGATCAAGGAGTTGGGCGGTGTTAAATTCCGGACCAATTGGCTGTCTAAACCTGGGAAATTCAAACCGCCTGTCTAAGAAGGTTCAGAACAATAAAACAGGCTGGTTTGGTTTCATGAGCATTGGACCGAGTCGTGAATCTGTCTCCAACCCACAACCGCACATATTAGTCTCACTTACAAGAAAAAGAAACATTTAAAGAACCCATATTTAATTCTCCAAATACAGTAAAAGAAGAGTGTTTCAGTGCTTAAATATCTACCTATCTTATTTTTGCAATATTCTGGAATGGCTTTATTTTTGTTTATCCCCTTTCAGTAGCCAGACTCTTGTCTTCTTCGTTTTCCTCACAGTTCTCATTCTTGCACTGTATTTTTTTCATGGAAACCTTATGAGTTTTATCTTTCAGTTCCAGAAGTAGTAGATGCTGGTTTTCTACTACATTTAAGAGACTGTAGAGTGTGGAAGCTGAATTACCTGGGACAGATCAAAGCTTAGCCCAGATAACCTACACAGAGAAAATAAATTTGAGACCTTAGGAAGTAGGATATTAGGAAGATGCTAATAAAGTCACCCAAAATTAAGCCCTGTTGGTTCAAGACCTTAGACTTACAAGGTGAAGCCCCTGCCCTGTAACCACGACTGTACACCTGCCCCAGAAAAAACCTTATAAAATGCCAGGTTGACCACGCCCCCTGGTCTTTGGATGCTGCCTGTGGTCTGATGCATTAAAGGATATTTCTGGGTTATCCATCGTACCCATCCCATTTTTCAGCCTTGCTCAACCCAGCCAAACTGGGAGAGGGGTCACGGGGACACACCCCCTGTGACAGTAGAGTATGACAAAATGCTAATAAAGATGTATGCATTTATATTTTCTTACTCTAAAATAAGAATGATGTTACTAATGGAGAAGGGAAAGGTTGCAATTGTCAAAGTGTACTACTGCTAGTAGGGGTTACATCTCTGTGTAGGGCAGATGACTGCACTTACAGAAGCTGACACACTGAAGGAAAATTGCAAATGCAGTAGTCACACTTCTGACATTTCTGCGAAGAAAGAGAACTGTCTGTGCTTAACAGAGATAAAAAAGTGGCACAATAGGCAGTAGAAAGAAAAACAGAAAATTCTACACACCTGGATCTAATTCCACACACACCTACACACATCCCCCCCCGCCCCCCGCCACCTCCCAGAAAAAAACCCAAAACCCAGCAAGAATAATTAAAAAAAAAAAAAAAAGTGATATCTGGAAAAGGTAAAAACTGTATTTTGCTTTTTCCAAAGAGAACAATTAAAATATAAGACACGTGAAGCAAGCATTTGATAGTCTGTCTGCCTTTTGATTTGTTTTGAAAAGTTTTTCTCTTGTGATACAAACAGACCTTAGAACAAGCTTCCAGAAAAGCAATCCACATAAATACCTCCCCTAGAACAACTGACTTTGCAGTTCCTGACTACAGATACATCTGAGATAATTACATTTTAGGAGATGGGACTATGCAAAATCTCACTTAAGGGTTCAATTAGTTCACATTTTAAAAGAAATAATGGTAATCCTGCATTCTTAAGAGGTTTTCTCATCTAATGAAATAATTTTGGACATAATCTCAGGAT
>VXBN01014231.1:103093-124009 GCA_013397395.1 Sinosuthora webbiana | reverse complement strand
AATCTCAGGATTTATAGATATTGTAAAATGTTAAATATGATAAATATTTATTAAATATTTATAAATTTATAAATATAAGAAAATTTTGCCACAGGTAGTGTTGTTAACTTTGCTAGGATGGCATCATCTTTAACTTCCTAGGAAGCATATTCTCCTGGTATTTTAGAAGTGCCCCTCTGGCTTAATGCATTCAAATTACATTTATACAAGTATGTTTTAATAGTTATTTTTAAACATTTTTCAGCATTTGGTTTTGCAGGGTTTTGGCAGAGAAGTTTAGATGAATTCTATGTCACCTAGCATTTTTAGTCTTAAGTTACCAATATATTTGATAATCAAGTTTCTATTTGAAAACATACTTGTATGTTCTTTTAAAACCTATTTCTTGTAATAGGTCTAAAATACCTACTTTTTATCTTAATCTTTTTAAAATATCTTCCTGTGTTGTTAGTGTTCTTCCTCAAATTCCAACCAGATAGCAATAAGTTTGGATGTTATTCTGTTCCACAAAACCCCCCAGAATTTATTTAAAATCATTTCTTCCCATCAAGTTCACCAGAAATTTGAGAGTAGGATCCGTTTGAAGCACAATCTATGCCTTGACAGCACAATCTGGGGAACCCTGTGGAAGAGATTAACTGGAGCAGTTAATAAAGAACTTCAGCCTGTGGGAACGCCACACATTGGAGAAATTCGTGAAGGACTCCATCCCCTGGGAGGGACACCACACTGCAGCAGGAGAAGAATGTGAGGAGGGAAGAGTGGGAGAGAGAACCAGTTGTGAACTGATGGCAACTTCCATTCAATATGTCACTGGGGTAGGGGTGGTGCAGAAGTAGACCAGCTGAGGGCAATTAAACCTGGAAAGAAGGGAGGTAGGGGAAAGGTGTTTCTAGATTTACTTTTATTTCTTACTACCCTACTCTGTTATTAATTGACAATAAATTAAACTAATTTCCTTAAATTGAGTCTGTTTGTCCCATGATGGTAACTGATGAGTGATCTGCCCTGTCCTTATCTCAACCCATGAATTTATTTTTGTATTTTGTCCCCCATCCTACTGAGGAGGGGAAATTAGAGAGCAGCTTGGTGAATTCACCACAACAGTTGTTTAGATTTGTTTGAATAATAAAATTACTCTTTCTAAAGCACTACCATTAGGATGGGATTCCTTTCCCAAAGAATTTGCAATACAAAGCACAAAACAATTACACAGATTTCATGAAAAGACAGTGCAAAAGATTAATTAAGGGGGAGAAGGGAGGGGGAAATGTGTGTGTATGTGTGGGTGTGTTGGTGTGATTTGTTCTAGTTTTGCCTCCCTAGAGGAGTACTTTAAAGCAGTGAAGCAAAGCCTGGAGACAAAATTTTATAGTACAGTCATTCGAAACAGTGAATCAACCTGCCTCCTACACAGAAAGAAACAGAGTATTTGCCCAATCATTCCAGAACTGGATATCCTCCAGGGCCAGGAGAAGCTTCACCACACAGCAGAGAGGCCACTGCCTGAGTGGTCTCCAATGAGCAGACTACAGCAGGAGGAGCTCTGTCAGGGATGAGTAGGCATAACCCTCATAACCCTCTTGCTAGACTAAGACATTGAGTGGTGCATCATCTTCTATGGCGTCAGGGTGACAAAAACTGAGGATGTGATGTCTGTGACTTAGTGACTCATTGGAACAGGCTCATCTGGTACAGTGTCTCCAGATAACACAAGGTATTACTGGTCCACATGGTAAGTGCACACTTCCCCTGCAAAACTATTTAAATCTTGATGAAAATTTACTGATTTTAAATGTACAATTCCATAAACTTAGTTCTTTTTAAACATTTGCATATACCCTATGGAGAGCTACAATTATGGACAACTCTTGCGTTGAATAAGACTTTCCCTGGCAAACCTGCCAGTCACCTTTTAATCATCAGGGTTTGTGCCTATTGTTTAGGTGTCTTTGACTTACTGGTTGCATTTCTACTATGAAACACATCAAATGCCAAATATTTTTAATGAAATAGTACTATTCACATATTTCATGAGGAAAGACAAAGAAATGCTTGCGTATTTCTAGATGGGATTTAAAAACTTGATTGTGTCATACAATCATGACACCTTTTTCAGTACCAGTGCTATCCATCTTGGCATAAGTATTTACCCAACCACAATAAGATGGTTTTAACTCCTAGAAGATAAGTGAAATTATTTCTCGAAACAGGACCCATATATTTTATAAATTAAGACCAGTTATCATTTAAATCACACTCTTACTCAGTTCTTTTTCCAAGGAACAAGCAAAAGTAAACTCTTGCCAAGGTAATCAGAACTGATTTTAAAGAACCAGTCACTTTTCCCCCTCAAACTGATTAAATTTCAGACTGCCTTTCATTTTATCATTGCACCACAAAGAATTATATACATTACAGCACATGTGAGAAAATCCTCTTAATATTCAGTGTCTATTGCATAAATTAAAATGCGATATCATATTTGCCCAATTTTCAACCACATGAACAGTTACTGTGTTTCATATCTAATATTTTCTAACATTTTTATGCTTTTTATATAGTACTTTCAAAGTACACAAAAGGCTGATGTTGTGTCTCAATTTGAAAAGACAGATGTTTGCTAAGGAGGGCAGGAGCCTCGCTTGGAATGGAGAATGCAAACCCCTCCCTCCAAATTATTATAATTTTGAAATTAAGGGACTCTCAGGCAAAGATATGGGAATAGGAAGAAATAGTATGTATAAAAAGGCAGACACAACAACTACAGCATAAGAACTGAACAGAATTATGAACCCAGTAACAGCATCCCTGAGCGCAGGCACTTTCCCCTTTGGTGTAGTTATGGTCACAGCCAGCAGGGGCGCTGGCAGGCTCCCAGTGGACAGGCCCAGTGCAATGATCCCCATACGGCTGCAGGGGGCGCTGTGTCATGGGCACAGGGAGAACGCGCTAATGGCGGCTTTGTCCTAAACCGGAATGGATGGAAGAGATGTATCAGAAACTCTGGAGCTGTGGCTGAAGACGCGGGAGGTGTCCGCAGGCGGGGGTGTGGGCTACAGAGTAGCGAAAAACTCAAATCAGTGCTGAAGAAGCAACGTGGGTCAGACGACGGCGACCCGGCTCCCAGCAGGGCAATGAGGAGTAGGCTCCAAGATTCCCAGACACCCAAGAAAACAGCAACGGCCCCCTCTTTTAGTGAGGCAGGCAATAACAAGGTCCCAGTGCAGTGGCTGCTCCCAGGAGCAGAGACTCACCCCACAGCAGAAGAAAACAGACCAAGCTGGGCTTCTGCAGCATCAGTGAGTTTCTTTCCCCATGCAGCAGCTCCACTGTCTGCCTCCAAAGGCTTAGATCAAGGGAGTGAGAGTTCCCCCTCCCCATCATCTCAAGCACCCAGCCATCAGTGCTTCTTAGCAACTCAGTGGGAAAAAATTCCACAGGTGGAAAGGAAAGGAAAGGGAAAAGGAAAGGGAAAAGGAAACACAACCCTCAACATGGTGGTATGTGATACATGGGTGAAATCAAGTGCTTTATATGTTTCTGTACTATAGAAGTTGGTTAAATACCTCGTACTACAGTCCTCAACATGACTGTCATAAATGTAATGGTTGCAAAGTTATACTGTTTGTTAACTAAAATGTCTGTTTATCTCAGGCTTTTATTTTGAAATATCAAATATGCACTGCAATGGGACAATAATTTATTCCTATGCTAAGCCAAAGATTGAACAGTCTAGTTCGTTTTGTTCTCCTACAGTAATTGTCAGTGTGTGATGATTAAAAGAAAAGAAACGGGAAAAGAAGAAATATTTCTCTGAGTTTGTTTGGATATATTTTATTTGATTAGTCAAAATATCTAAAGCAGATGATTAAAACTATTGTATTGCTATGGACCATGACATAAATAGAAAACAACCTCTGAAAATATTTTTTTATTCATAAAAATATTTAATAATATGCTAAATTTCTGTAATGACAATTGTAATTAGACTTTGAAAAAACACAACTGAAGTTCACTTTAATTTAGGATACACATAAGCTGACATTAAAGGTGCTTTTTACAAGATAATATAACAAAGGAAAATTATGAAAATCAAACCTGGTTACAGAGGAATTAATATATCAAAGAGTACTGATATGTAACATATTACTGTTTTGTATTATATATAAAACTGTAAGTCCTGTTCCCAGTTTCGTACAGGCAGATATTCTCCATGCATGAAGCTAAATCTCACAATCCACTGATGACATAATTAGGTACTTGAGCTGCATAATAGGTGATATAGCATAAGAATATTTAAAGATACAGTTAAGAATCAAGCTTGTGTGCTCAATGAAAGCAATTTTTGTTGAAATGTGGCGATGAACAACATGTTCCTGCAGGTTATCGTGCTCATGAATGTATGAACCAAAGCCCACCACAGGCAAGGAAGCAGCTCCGTTAGTCAAAGACATTTTGAAGCACTCAGTTTAAGTTACAAGCTGAAAGAGAAAGAGCAACTTATAAGCATATACCTCTCCAGATAATAGCTCCTTACAGAAAACTCCTCATGTTCAGATTGTAAGACTCCTGTGTTTTCAGCAGGACAGAATGGTCAATATTTTCAGAAGTGACCATTTCCACTGACACTGTGATTACACTCAATTTTTAAGGAAATATTCTGGAACTGTAAAAATTGGAAAAAAAATATGTTTTTACTTATGCACATGTGTACATAGTAAACAATAAAATGAGGCCTCTTCTCTGACCTTGGCGTTCTCTACGTTGGTCCCCTTTTCCCTTTTGTCTTTCCTTACCCACTATGATAGCTGCAGATCTCAGAGACCACCCAGCAACCCTTGGGCACCTGCACCTATAAGTATGAAAACTATATATGTGTCTTTTTACTGTCCTTTGACATATATAGATACAGTCTCTTCTTCACAGAAATATGTGCAATTTTTTTTAAAAAAAGAAGAAATCCGCACAAAATGTACACATCAGGAGACTTCTCCTACAGAAATACACAGAGAAATTTACAACTTGAACCAAAATGGCAGAAAATACATATATTCACTGAACCTGTTCCATGTCATAGCCCGAGCAGTGACACCTGTGATCCAAACTGACATGATTTTACCTTTTAATAGTCTGATTCTGTATCCTATTTATTTGTACACAGGAATAGTTTAAGTGCCTTCACAGAAAAAGTTGCAGTTCACTATCAACAACATGCCTTTAGTAAAGATTTATTTCGAAATTAACAAGGTGTGAAATTAAGAGCTCTGTTGGAAAACATCACTCCAAGTGATTACCTCCATAAATTCCCTTTTTAACAGAACATATTTCATTTCACCCAAAGTCAGAACTAAGCTAAAATGTCCTACCAAAATGCCTCACTAGTATTTTACATTTTATGAACTGTCTGTTCTACAATGTAAAATCAGAAACACATTGTAGCTATATCACAATCCAGTGGGATTGAAAATCTGCAGGGAAGACCCTGGGGAAAAAATTAGACAAAATGACAAGAAATGTAAAATTGAATTAAGTGTCTTAAAAGTAATTTTTGCTGCTATCTCAAGCCACTTTCTGCTGGCTTTCTCTTCCATCCTTTAAAATTAAAAGTATTTCTGTTATTGATAATAATTTCCCATTCCACACAGCTCATTGCTGGTTGCTAAAAACCAGCATCAGACTACATATCTGAGCTCTCAGGAAGTCAGAGCACTGATAGCAGAGAGCCAGTGTCTTAGTTTGGATAGACAGGTATCTGCCAGGGAGGCTTGGAGTCTCCCTTGAAATGTAAGCTCTCCCTCCCTTTTCCAAATTATTATAAATTTGCAATTAAAAGGCTGTCAGGCAAAGATTTTGGGAATAAGTATAGTAGTTCTTTACTAGGGATATAAAAATACAGATGTTGTACTACAGAAGAATAAGCAAGCAAACAAACAAAGAAATCCTAGAAAACCCTGACAGAGTCAGAAGTACAATCTGACACCCTGTTGGTCAGGGTGTTGGAAGCAGTCCAAAGTAAGCCCTCCTGGAGTGGCAGATGTGGTTCTGTTGGAGTAGAGATGGTCCCGTTGAAGAAAAAGGGGTCCAGTAATGGTGAGATGAGTCCGGTCTTCCTCCAGGGATCCGGTGGAAAGCTGGAATACCTGGTGGCACTGTGGCTCCTTTTTATCTAGGTTAAGATGGTTTGGCTCCTCTTCCGTGTGTAGAGCATCTTAATGGTCCATTAGCAGAAGATATTCCCATGGAGTAGTGAAACAATGAAGGGAGATAAGTAGCACTCCACCATCTGATAAGCGACACTGACCCATTTGGGCAAAGATAAACAATTCTGCTCCACCCAGATGGAATAGAATAACATATTCTTTACAAAACCCACAACAGCCAGGAATCTACTCCCTCTCTCCTTTGGTGACTCCTACTGGACCAAGGGCATTACATCCCAGTAAAACCAGATGTAAAAGGCTCTCCAGGCACTTTTGCCAGGGGCTGTGCTGGGGACATCTCAGTGTACTGGCAAAGCACCACCTACATATTCTGGGAGATGGGTCCAGCTCATGCACAGCATTCCATGCTTTAAACTCTGCCAAGCCCAAGGTCATTGAAACATGGCAGTGAAGTCTCTCCATAACTCACTCCTCCACATTCCTGCTCTGCTGCACCCAGCAAGTATCAGGTAAAGTAAAATATGTGTCCCCTACATTTAGGAAGCATAATCTTCAGTCAGTAAACTGAAAGGATTTCCTGAAATATGATAACCTTTTTATTCTTATGGTAGGGTTAAGCATCCTCCTACACAAATCCCCTGAAATAAAAGTTCATATAGCCTTCTTTCTTAAAAAAAATAAACAAACAAAAAACCCAAACAAACAAAACCCAAGTAGCTTAGGTTTAAGAAAATTTAAAGGGTTCAATTTGTCCTTGGAAAAAAAGTATCAGTCTGTTATTAAATAATGTTTTAAAATCCTTTTTTTAGGATTTTCTACCTGACATATAGGTATTATATGTCAGGTAGAAAATCCCAAAAATAGATCCTAAGAACTAAAATAGATATTTGATATGAGAAGATTTTCACAAGATTTTCCTAAATTTGCCAAAAAAGCATGGTTACAGATGTTAACAAAAAATCTACAAACTTAAAATTGTCATGAGTTTTAGCTGAAGCTCTGAAAAATTATTAATCTCTATAATTTACTTACAAATGTAGAAAACAGCTTTTATAGCCATAGAACTTATGTAAGCAATTTGCAAATCCTTATTTGTATTTTTGAAAAATCAAATGAGAACCAAACTTTAAATTAGCTTTATAATGTAACTGTCGCTCTACATATGCCAAACTGAATACAGAATGAAGGAAGTGTATCTTACTGCTCTAATTGACTCCTGATCTAATTTAACAGCGGTTTTAACATTCCTATCTGTTTAGACATCATGTGTAAGAGTTCACTTTTTTATTAGGTAGACCTACTTTCAATCCAGAAGTAATATTTATGGAGAACTTTAATAAATACTGAAACATATTCACAACTCTTAACTTATTCTTTTCTTTCATTGGATTTTTTCCTCCCATGTGATTCAAAATCAAACACTTTACATGTGTTTAAATCAAGGCTAGGTCTTTTTTTAAGCTTTTGTGACATACAGTAGCGAGGTGACCCTGAAATAAATGGGGAGTTTAGGCGAGAGCAAAACACAGATCAAATCAATATGATCAATGCTATGTTCTCCCCTTATTCTGTTTAAGATGGCAGGTTTTATACAGTCTACACAGTTTACAGTTACAGGTGAATTCTCATTGGCATACAGCACAGGAAAAAATGCAAACACGTATTTGTTTAATAAACTCTTAAGGCAGCTACTGTGTCCACACTAATTACTATACTTGCTAACTACTATAAAACCCTCTGACCCTTTCTAACCTTAAGCTGTAATTCTAACTGCGCCACACTCTTGGCACTAAATTTCTATCTGTGCTACAAACTCCTACAGGCCTCAGCGCTGAGGTCCAGAGGCCTCAGCAATGAGGCCCAGTCTGGGTGATTCAATTACAGCCTATATCTGCTACAACATACAGCAAACAAATATTTATTATGTGTCCAGACAGCAAAGCAAGCTGGGTTCCTGTCAGAAAAAATAAAAAATAGAATCTTCTAGAAGCTATCTGCAGTGCATGGCTTTAATCCACAAGCTTACTTAAACAGAACTTTCCCTGAAATGATAGGTATCTGGATCAAAAAGAAATTGCAAAGTCTTCATATGAACTTGAAAGCCATTGTACTTCTTATTCTTAGTGGGGGAAACAGCAATGACCCACTAATCCTTGCCTTTAAGGTCTGGAAATGAGCAAAACATATTGACTCCATTAAAAAACCGTGTGGAAGTAGGAAAGCAGCATGGAAGTAGGAAAACAGTATGGAAGTAGGAAAACAGCAATGAATACTAGCTGAAAACCTGAGTTTTGCTAGCAAAATAATATTTTATCATTTCTTTTCTTTCAGATTCCTTTTTTCTACTTTGAACAAGAAGAAAACTGAATTTATACTCCTGTACATAGTAATGGCTAAGAAGCAATTGCAGTTCAACATTGGAAGTGAACAGCATTCCCAGATAGAAGCACTAAAAGTAGGAATGAATCATTGGGAGAAGTCTAGTGAAATGGTTTGCATACATGAAGTGACATTAAGTACCCTGCTCTACTTCCAGAAGTCTTTCTCACTTTCCCAGAGTCAGCTGTCTTGAGTTGCAGATCTTTTAGCTCTGCATACTTCCTTAATTCCTTTTTATCTTCATTTGTTCCCTCTCTTGTTGGGACCTGGCATTTTTATAATCTTATCATTATTTCATAATAAAGAAATAGGATTTTGAGTTTCCAGCATTCCTTTCACTTTTATAGAGCAGTTTTTACTCCATCTTCAAATTAATATTTAGAGACTTTCATTTCAGTGCCGTGAATTGCTTACCTGCTGGCTGAATAAGAACCTCAGGCTCCTGACTTTCCTGATCCATCTGTAAGGACTTCAACTGGTGAAATATGCTAAAATTTATGTAATTAGAACTTCCTCTTCCTGTTCCTCAGCAGCATCAATATCCAAATGCTGCTAAAGTCATGCATGATATGCAATTAGGGTCTTTATATCAGCACAGGAATTCAAATACCAATAGGCATAAATGTTAAAAAACATCCCTTTTACCCTCCAACAAAAAAGCATTTTTTAGTATTATTTATTGTGAAGGAAATACATGGGACTGAAGAAATTAATGTTCCTAAGGAGCTAAATGCAGCAATGACTGCAAGTATTACAGCGTAGTTTTCACCACTTGTTATGTCAAAATTAGAACTTTTTGAATACTTAACTTTAAAAGGAAGGTATAATTCTTATTCTTTTTAGGATAGCAAATTGCTATTTTTTGCTTAATTTAACTAACACTATTCTGATCTTCATTCCCATCCTTTATGTGGTAGACTTCCAAGAGAGAATTATATTGAAAAAGTTTTTCTAAAGCTTTTGAATTCACTTCCTCTTGTAATTTATATATCAATGCCAGATTGTATTTCCATCTTTCTGTGTCAACTTCTGCTGAAAAATCAGGGTAAAATATGAAGCATAAGTGAATAGGGTTCTAATTTAAAACTTTCATATAGTGTGTTTTGTTGACTTATTTTGCTTCAAATGTCTTCATATCTTGTAGTCATTTATTTTGTACCATCACTACATAACAGAACAAATACAGAATAAGAGATGTGGTCTGTAGTGTTTGCAATGCTGAGTGAAATTGTCTGTATGATATTCTCAGAAATCTCAACTCTACACTATTTCATGCTATTATTAGAGTGGTTGTAAGATGGCGGTGATTATTATGAAAGACACTGTCATTTCTCTACACTGTTGTAATATTTAACAATCCAAATATGAAGGCAGAAAAAAATACTGATTTTTGAACTTGACATTTTGACTTGTCACTCTCAGAACAAAAAGCAGAATATTTCTGAAGTTCAGTGACATTTCTTTTCATTTTAAATAATCAGGTCTTTCCATTTTTCACAGGACTTGTGAAATCCCAGCTCAGGCTGCATGGAGAATGAATTGACAGAACCCTTGAGGAGAAAACTTGAAGGTGTTTGTAGATTAAAAGATTAATGTGACCCTGAAGTGAGCTCTTGCAGCCCAGAAAGCCAACTGTGTGCTCCATTGCATCCAAAGCCCTGCAGGCAGCAGGGGAGGAAATAGATTTTGCCCCTCTGCCCTGCTCTGGTGAGACCCCACCTGCAGAGCTGCATCCAGCTCTGGGGTCCCAGCACAGGGAGGATATGGACCTGTTGGAGCCAGCTCCAACAGGAGAGGAGGCCACCAAGGTTATCAGTGGACTGTAGCATCTCTCCTATGAAGACACAGTGAGAAAGTTTGGGGTTTCTAGCTTGGAGAAGAGAACACTCTAGGAAGCTCATACTACCAAAAGGGTGTCTTTGACAAGAGGGGCTTTATTGCAGGGACATCTAGTGACAGAACAAGGAAAGTGGCTTTAAAGTGAAAAGAGATTAGGTTTAGATTAGATATTAGGAAGAAGTTCTTTACAATGAGGGTAGTGAGGCCCCGGCACAGGTTGCCCAGAGAAGCTCTGACTACTCCATCCTTGAAAGTGTTCA
This sequence comes from Sinosuthora webbiana, assembly GCA_013397395.1. Classification (NCBI taxonomy): domain Eukaryota; kingdom Metazoa; phylum Chordata; class Aves; order Passeriformes; family Sylviidae; genus Sinosuthora; species Sinosuthora webbiana. The sequence continues at coordinate 113,367 of VXBN01014231.1, read as the reverse complement.
AAGCCAGGCTGGGCAATGTTGGAGCAATCTTTTCTAGTGGAAGGTGTCCCTGCCCATGGCAGGGTTGGAGCTAAATGATTTTTAATTCCCATCCAACACAAATCATTCTATGATTCTATGATAGTTCCATAGATAATAAAATTACTTGATTTTATTCTCTTTGGAGGGGGACTACATCACTGAAATAGGAAGAACAGAAAAATTTTACCTGCTGAAAGTGGTGATAATTCTACATTAACCATAAGGGAAGCAGACTGGTATTTTGAAGTGTGATAAATCTTGGCCCTATGTTGTTCAAGCACAATGAAATCTCTCAAAAAAAGTCACAAATATTTTCTTCTTTGCGTTCTTTCCTCTCAATGCCCTCAGGCCCTACCATCTTGGTTTGAAAGGCATGTGTCTCCCAACAAGGCAGGAATGTCTCTTGGAATGAAGAATATGACCCCCCTCCCCTCCAAATTGTTATTAACTTTGAAATTAAGGGGTTTTCAGGTAAAGATATGGATACTAGTTTTTTACTAGTATGCATAACGAGGCAAACAAATGACAACAACAGCAGCAACAACAAACAAAACCAGAAACCCAGTAACAGCCTTCTCTTGGCTGTTAAGCACTTTCCCCTTTGGTGTAGTTACGGTCACAGCCGGCAGAGGCGCTGTTGGCTCCCGGCTGGGCACGGCAGGTGCGATGATTCCCTGCGACTGCAGGGGGCGCTGTGACATGAGTTCGGTGGTTTCTCTCCATGTGGTAATGGCAGTGCCGCCAATGGCAGGAGAAAGGGATAGAAAAGGGGCTGCCTTTACAAACCTACAGGGAAGCCTGTCATGCTGCTGCTCTGCATAGTGACATGAGCTGTAGCAGGGACCTTGGAAGCAGCAAGCTGGAATGGCAGAGGCAAAAATCCTGGAGTAATAAGATTATCAGAGCCTTTGCAGCTGTAGCAGGGGTTCGGGCGTCCCAGCAGGCAGGGGCGTGTGTGGCTACAGTGTAGCTAAAAAATTTCGGAGCAGTAGGAGAGGCACAGTAGGGCTGGGCCGTGGCAGTAAATTTCCCCATCCCCCCAAGTAAGCAGTAGCTCTACTGCCCTCCTCCAAAGCTGACAGCGAGGGAGAGCAGGGAGAGAGAGAGCAAGGAGCTCCACCCAGCCCCTTTCCCCAGCCCAAATCTCTCTGTATCTCTGCCCCTCCAAGAGAAAACTCTCCCACATAAAGAGAGAGTAGCTAGGTGCACCCTTCCCCTGAGCTGTAGCAACTTATTTTGTCTCTTAAGTACTGGTCATTTTTTGTCTCTTAGCAACATATAGGAGAAAATTCCTTGAGAGAAAGAAACAAAAGGAAAAATCCTAAAACTCAACACTTTCAAACAAAGAACTGAAAAGCCTTGAAGATGTGCACCAGAAATAAAGCTGCACAAGTTGTTGGAAGTTCCTCACTAAATTTTATACCCAGTGATGCTCTCTTCACAGTTACAGGAATTTTTAGAATAATTGAGTAATAATGCATCTCCCCTTGTGTAATACATCTCCCCTTCTTCCTGTGTTTCATGACATAGTCATGAGACGGCTTGATTTACTCAGGACTGTATTTTAAAGTCTACCTGAGGAGGATAAAACCTTTACTTCTTCAAAGACTTTCTAGTGTTCCTGGAACACGAATGCCCTAAATAAACCTTGTCCACCTATTTAAGAATTTTACATGCAGATATGGAAATCTAGCTCCTATAAAATCTATAACTTAAGTGCCAGAACCCTGTCTGGTTTTCAATAGTGTGCCAAGTCTTTATGAAACAGTCTGACATGAGTGATGAACATTTCTAGTCAATGGCTGAACATTTCTGCAAGATTTCTCCAGTACCATGTTTTAATGTTTCAGATTATGAACATTATGATATTGTGTCATTACATTTATGTAAGAAACCTTATAAAAACCAGCAGTTCAGCTTCAGTGATTTAATGTGTGTGATCAATGGCATTCAGTGTTCCATGAGCATACTTCGTCACATTTACAGTCTTTTAGATCTTCACAAAGCATGTTGGCTAAAGGTGCACTTTTTATAGACAGCCAAGGGGGAGGGAAAATGAATGAACAAATAATATCATTCATTTTCAGGCTCTGTTGCAGTACCTTCTGTACACATTTTCAAAATTTTTACCCCTCCAGTGATTTTTCACTGTTGCTACAGCTAAACCAGTTCTTTGGGGATATTTTGGCAGCAACTGATTTACAACTAACAGAACTAGGAAGTATTTTGCAAGACTCTTCCAAATATTAATATTAAAATATTTTACTTACTAATGCAGTTTTCCTTCCAGGCAGATTAACATAAAGCTTAGCAAAAGCTAATTGAATTTCAGGAGCTCAGTCTAAAGGGGTTGGGAGGTGATCCCAGTGTGGATGCATGACAACATGTTAAGAAAGAGTAAACTGATTGTGAACATGAAACAGGTTTCAATAAGAAGAAGTCAAATCATCATGGCAAAGAAAATGTTAAGGCTACATTTTACCACTTTACCTTATCTTTTTTTATGGAGGTCTGAAATACAATTTAAAAGCAACACAAAAACACAAAGCAACACAAAGAACTTCCAGCTAACACAGACCTGCTAACATGGAAAGCACCATTTCCAGTTCCCCAGTGCAAGAAAGGGATGCACACACTGGAGACCATACAAGAAAAGGGCTCCAAAGATGACTGAGGGTCTGGAACATGTCTCCTGTGAGGAGAGACTGAGACAGTTGGGACTGTGGAGCCTGGAGAAGATAAATTTTGGGGGGATATATACAATATATACCATATATACAATATATACAATATATACAATATATGGAAATACCTGTAAAGAGGGTGTGAGGAAGAATGATCCAGGTTCTTTTCAGTGACAGGACAAGTCACATGCACAAAACAAAATACAGGGGACTCCATCTAAATGCAAAGAAACCCTCATAACACTATGAGAAGGTCTGAGCCCTGGCACAGGTTGCCCAAAGAGGTTTTGGAGACCCCAGCTGTGGAGATATTCAAAAACCCAACTGGGCCTGGGTAATTTTAAACACTACTTGGAAAAGGATGCTGGCACCAGAGGATTTCCAGAGCCCTTTCCAGCCTCAGTCATTTTCTAATTCTTTAATTGTGTAAAATGCTATGGAATCAAACTAGACTATGCTAATTCCATGTGATGGCATTTTTCCTCTAGTTTAGAGAACCTAGAAGTAATCACATTGCTTTTTGACTAAAGATTTGTCATTTTAATAGACTGCTCAAAATTCCTTCTTCACTTTTCAAAGAGAACAATTATAAAAGAAGAAAAACACGTATTTAGCCTAGTGACATACAAGCTTGGCATTGCAAACTTTTGACTTTCTCTGTAGTCCTACAGAAAAAAGGTCCTTTTTTGGTACCAATCTCACTGTGAGGTTACAAGCCATTTATATTTGATAATAGTAAAACCATTGGCCAATAAAGACAACTGAAAATTTTCTATTTGATAATTTAAGAGATGTAAAGCACAGGATTTCTTACAACAGAGGATGACAGTACTCAAACACACACAAAAAAAGTAATTTTGTTTAAAAAACATGTTATCCATAGAACTCAAATGGAATCAGCTTTTGGATAACAAAACCTGGCACATTTTTTATGATGAGATTTCTTAAAAGCCATCTACCTGAAGCTCCTAAGTTTTGATACTCATGGCTTGACTTGGTACAGGCAATCAAGCAGAAAACCAGTGGAAAAGAACTTTTATGCTTCCCCGTCCAATCCCTGCCAGTTTAAACAATAACTTATGTGCAAAGTACTTCCTTGTTCACTTTTAAGTAGGGAAAAATAAATCAAAATTAAAATATTTGTACAGATTTTTTTTCTTTCTTTTCCTACTTGAAAAATAAAAACCAGTAAATTTTCCTGACTCAAGCAAAGAAATAAATTAAGTCTCAGAAAAAAACAGGGTTCTGCTAATAAATGTTTCCAAATATTATAAGATATAGACTGCAAAGGGTTGAAAAGACCTACATGTAATGCATATCTTATGCTTCCAATCCCAGACTAGAATTAATGTAATATCTGAGCTAGGACTTTTACTGGGAATTTAAATAAATAGCAGATTAAATCCCATGTGCATTCAGTGTATTGAACTGGCTGTAAACAGCAGCAGCACATTTCCAAAAGCATTTTCTCTGCATTTTAATAATTTGAATACAAAGTTTCCATGGCTTTATTCATTTTTAAATGTAATATTTGAGATGAAACAACAAACTATGGAGGGTTTTATGCAAGAAAATCTTTCTCCAACTTTATAATGCTACATTAAAATAAACTATTTACATTTTGTATGACTTCCCTTCTTTTTAAAAACAAATTCTTTTTATTGTTGGTTATTTTCATTTGCAATTTCTTCAGATACTATTCATTGTTGTTAACAGAAAAGAATCATAATTTACTGAAATGAGCTAAAAGTAATAAATTCAAAGCACCTTACAGATTAAGATGCAGATCAAGTGATGATCAGATATTTAGACTTCTAAAAAGACTCTAGAATCAGCTCAAAGCTCTTTCATGTTGTTGTGTTCCACTGTGGGGAACTAGTCAGGAATGAAATTAAATGAAACGAGGCAAACATCTGAGAACCATTTATTGGTAATGAAAAAACAAAATAACAAGGAGTACCCTACTAAAGAGGGATAGAAAGGACAGAGAAGGAGGAAGAAAAATGGGAAAGATGGAGGGCGGGAGAGAGAGAGAGGAGACAGAGAAAAAGAGGGCATTTCCAAGGGAGGTTGGGGAGTGTGCTGTTGAGGTCCAGGAGTCTGTTCACTTGTCTCCTGCTGTGACAAGTGAACAGACACAAGGTGAGTGTGCTCAGGTGCCAGCAGAGGTCCAGAAGCCTGGACAGGGTTGCAGCAAGGATGGACAGCAGCAGTGGGCTGGCTCAGAGGCAGGCAGGGTTGGATGCAGGTGGCTCAGGCAAGGATGCAGAGACAAAGCAGGCAGGACATTGGTCAGGGACACAGGGAGGCAGGACAGATATGAGGGTGAGCAAGAGCCAGCAAGGGCAGGAGAGAGAATACATTCTTTGCTTTCAGCTAGCATCTTTTTGTTAGCTGAGGCAGGAAGTTTCCCAGACTGCAACAGCATTTCTCCTTTGACTTCCATGGCTTCTTGTAGAACTGTTCAGCTTACGTCCAATCTGAAAAAACAGACCATCACCAGGAGTCCCATGCTGTGGCTGCAGAGGGGGAGGCTGCAGGGACACTGCATCCCGGCTCTGGACCTCAGGAGAAGCTAAGCAGAACTCGAAATCCACCAACTTTCTCTCCAGTGAAGAAGTTTAAAATCTACCATTATTAATTTTATTCTTCTGTGCCGTGCAGGCACTTTGTGTGTTAAATAAACAGTTTTTTCACTTTCCTCCAAGAAATTCCTTTCATTTGGTGGGGAGAGGGAGAGCCAAAACCTGTTTTCTTTAGAGACGTTCATTTCAGGATGTTTCCTCCTAATTTGTCTCAAACCAAGACACAGGTTTGAGACAAATAAATTGGCTCCTCATGCATGTTAATATTACCCCTAAAGCTTTGCACTGTGCACCTACCTTAACCATTAAACATGACATATGAAGCTTTTCAAAACATGCTTAGAGATCATAGGTTTTTTCATCAATCTCCCCAAATACCTGTTTTTACCTTTCAATGTTTTCTTTAGGGGATCTTTCTTCCCTCTCCCCTCTTGTAACACAGAAGATGTGCTAGAAATAGATCAATAAGATGAAAAATTACCTAGCAGAGTTAGGCAGTACAGTGGATCCTGACTCAGGAACCCAGTGATTAAATCAGAGGATTGGAAGGTTGTAGGATCAGAGAAATGACAAAACCACCTTTTCCTTCTTGTACTAGAAGAACTTGATATTTTTAAGGAGCAAAAGAGGAACATGAGAGTGAAGACCATTCTACTACGTCTCAGAGATTGTCTTCAGACTCAGTTTAGTCTTGTCATTTTTGAAGAACTGGTCTCTTCACAGTGCCTTCCCATAAGGTACTGACTCTGCTCTGTGTGTTTGGATATAATTTAATCAAATTTTTTTTAGCCTTCTGTAGTTTTAGACATTTGAAATACCCTTTAAAACACATGCTGCAATTTCAAGCACACTTTCTTGAAAGTATGGATTGAAGAAAATATTCCAAAAACTCCTGAATTAACTCTTCTACTTTATAGTGTTGTTTTCAGTGAAAAAGTTCTTGTTTCATGGTTTTGGAAATGCACTCTTATGGTCATGATGTGCCCAGAGTAGATAAAGTTACCTCATGTATTTAAAAAAAATTAGTCTTAACAGGTAGCAGACAGCAGGTGACTGAACTTTGGTTGAGGTGGGAAGCATAGGCTGGCTAGCAGGGATTTTACCACAGCTATTTCAGTAGTTCACTGACTTTTCAGAACTAAAAATTCCTCTCAGGTATATCCTGACTACAAACACAGCACAGTCCTTATCTGATGTTTGATGCCCCTAGTTTGGACTAGCAAGAAAAGAATTTCTAAGGATAACCCCTAAACAGATGATAAAAAGAGAAACCTGTGCTCAAGCATCTGTATTTGATTAGAAAAACAGTTTAAGCCTGTATACCCCGTAAGAGATGGGAGGACTCTCCTACTGGGTAAATGGCTGATGCTCAACGATCATTCTGTGGTATTACATAAAACCAGAAATTGCTAAGTCAAGTGTGGTTACAAGCTTGCCAATCACCTACTAACACTGACTAGTTATGTCAAATCCTCACTATACAGGAAAACTCTAGGTTGGACGCTATGCTTACTAAATTCCTTTAGTTGTACTTAACAGACTCTGTTGGTCACAACTAATATTTTCAGTATATTCATAGCCAATAAGGAGAAAACTACTGGCACATAAAGAACATAAGCAAACTGAAGCTAAGCCATAGGTCAGTATATTTGCCATGAAATGATTACAGAAAAGTCCATGCTGCTCCTAAGATTGACACTCAATAGCACTTTAGGGCTTTCCTGTGGCAAAGTGTTCCCCATTCTTTTTAAATTTAGAGAGAAAAGTATACATATTTTCATATTTTCCACCTTATTCATATCTCTTCATTTTGAAAGTTGGATATAATTGTCAAAAGTTTTCAAGTCGCTGCAGCATTTTTTTGGCTTACAAATTGCATTTTTTAATTGAGTCTTCATTTGGAAGTTTTCATTGGCTTATCACTGTGTTTTCCAGATTGTAAACAGTGCCATGAAAAATATTGTTATACTACTTTCAGAACAAACAAAAAAAATGAAAATACATCTTCATAGTTTTTCTATATCTAAAGTGTAAGAATTAAAAACAAAGATATTACAGAGTTATTTAAGGATGTGCAATTAATTATCAAACAACCTTAATCCTTTTTTACTGTTCTAAACTTTAATACTAGAAATCCTTTTGAAATGTTCCATATGACTGGCATGATAATGTGCATTTGCAAATCATTTACAAATGAATTAAAAAACAGGGTTTACAGACAGATAAAGCTCTGGACACTACAGAGGAAAATGTTCAGACTTAATGTTGGTCCACACTTAACACTGTTTAAATGCTGTTTAAATGTATGAAGTCCAGTATAAAGTCAAGTGAGGTGTACATACCAATATTGCTAAACTTTTGCAAAACATCATTACATCTATTTGCCAGCTCTGAAATGGTAAACACATATGCTAAATCATTCATTGAATTACTATAATGTAAGTCTCGGCTAACATTTGTTCATGGCTCATAAAACTACTCATTTGCCTGTGTAAAAGATAAACTATATTCAGCACCACATGGCCTGATTTCTATACCACACACAATACTGTAAACTGGTGATTCTTATAAATCAGGAGAATAATGGTGGTGCAGACCCAACGTTGGTTATACCAACAAGTTCAACAAGGCTTTCTAAACATAAAAAGGGTTGCCCATTATTTCAGTACAAGCAGAGACCACAAAAGAAAAACGAAGAGCAGAACTAGACCATCTGTTTCATGAGATGATGATTAATCATCTATGTTCTGGCTGAAGGAGCAGGTATCTCAGTATTACTACTGAGAATTATCTGAGGTTTAGGTGAGGAATATCCTCTATGGTTATCACATTTTAAAACTATTAACTAGGTGATAAACACACAGAAGTTGCATTGGAAATAACCATAATAAAAAACAACCAGTGAAATTGATTTTTGATTTGTCTTCATTTGACCTGTGTAATTCCACAAAAAATCCAACCACTGAACAATATCAAATCAACATTATATACCACTGAGACAGAACCACAACATGGATGATGAGAAGTGCTCCTTTGCTCAGCTTTCGTTTTTAACGGGTTTGACACAAATTGCTGATCTTCTCCCTCCCCTTATTTCAAGCTGTTGAAGTTACCAAAAAATAAGGTTGGAATGGACCCAGAGGTGTCTTCTTATCCAGCCTTACACTGCAAGGAGTTCACAACTACACTTTGTTACTCCTGAAGTACTTACCTGATATCTTTTTAAAGTGAGAGTGAGGTTGATTTTGCATCTTCTTACTCTTGCAGCATTTAATTATCATTAGAAAGGTTCTCATCAAGTCCTCTCTAAATCTTTCTTACCAATTTTCAAGGCCACTACATCTTGTCTTATCCTCCACTTACATAGAAATAATTTTGCTTTTATAGCATTCTTGTTAGACATTTGAACACAACAAGTGTTCAATGAAAGTTCAGTGAAAGAACACCCCTCTCCTTTCTCTTTGAAAACTATTTTTCAACTTCATTAGCTGCATTTTCTGTAACTTCAAGCATCCTGGCTTTTATTTGGATGTTCATAAATTTTTCCATCTATCTTTCTTGAGGTAATCTCAAAGATAGATTCTTCGTTCTGGGCAATGTTCTGGGCCCCCAGATGGAAAGATTAGTTTGCATGTACACAGAGTACATTCCTTTTCTTATATCCCAAGTCTGCCCAGTTTCTTGAACACCATCAAACAGTTAACTCAAACTCAGCTTATTATCCTCTACCATATTACATTTGTCTGTATTTATTTTTTCTCTGTGATTTCTACAACTTTTCACAGTAATTTCTAATTCTGTGTCCTCTAGTGTATTTGCAGTTCCTCCTCACTTTGGGTCATTTAAGGAGTTAATAAATTACGGGAGAATCTATGGAAGGCAGAGCAGGAAGCAAAATTAAGCTTGCGGGGCAGGATGTTCTAGCCTTGGTGGGATACAGGCTGTGGGATAAGTGACCACAGATATGAGAAGAACTGGGAAAGTATAGCATATGCAGATATCAAGGTTTTTGAAAGTATGTAGTTTTGTAAGGCTGCCAAGAAATGATAACAGTTGGCTGATTCTCTAACTAGTGGGAAAATTTTGCTTAAAGATGTGAAAGATGTGACTGCTTAGGACTGTGGCTGCCTGGAGGTGTAACAGTAAATAACACTGAGCAGTGAGAATAAACCAACCCCTTTTTGCTTAGAGTTCAATGACTTCAACTCTGACTTCTTTTTGCTTGGGCCTTTGATTTCTTTTTCTTGGGCTTCTTGCTTGAACTACTTCTCGCACCCCTCCTTTGAAGTCTCGTCTCTCAGTCACACAGCAATAAATATATTCCATTATCTGAAAATACTGAGCAGAATCACTCCCAGGATGGAGCTCTGAATAGCTCCAGTTAAAGTCCTCTAATAGAATGAGCCATAACTGCTTCCCAAAGCAGTATTTTCTTACTAGCTTTTCCAAGACAATTTCCTCTATTTCCATTCCTCAGTTATGAATGTATAATTTCAAATGTTAAATATAAGTCTTTACTAGTACAAAGATACATGACAGCTGCTGTGTCTCTCCTAAATAGCCTGGTCCTTATCCTGTCAGAAAGGAAACTTGGAATTATCTAGAACCTTCTGTATGTTTCTTACAAGTCTCTTCATCACTTTTCAAATGCCTACAGTTATACAGTTCCAAGAATTTTGAGTGGGGACAGAAGGATGAAATTTTTCCAGTAATTGAAAGGCAAGCTGAGATATGTAATTTTGCCCATATTGTCTTCTCCCTTTTTAAAGATACACATTGTGTTCTGGCTTTTTCCATTTTTTTCTTTCTCACTTGTCAACAGTATTAAATTACTAACAGTTCCAGATTGCTTTAGTCACTTCTTTAACTAGCACAGGATGAAGTTTTCTAGACTCAGCAATCTGAAACATTTGAATTTCCTTAAACATCTCACCTGCTCTTATGTTTCAGGGTGAGCATGACCCATTACTGCACAAATGCATAG
>VXBN01014231.1:23540-103065 GCA_013397395.1 Sinosuthora webbiana | reverse complement strand
TTTTTTTTTTACAAGGACTAATGCAAGAGATATTAGACATTTCAGAATTGACAGAATCAACTTTGCTTGTCTTTGCTTGTCTTATTGCTTATTGCTTTATTGTCTTATTGCTTAGCTGCAGACCAACTCTTTGGTTCTGGTCTTGGTAATAAAATAAATGTTTTATGACACGCTTGATATTAGCTTCATTTCAGTCTTAGCATCTTGGTTTGAAAGACAGGTGTCTGCCAAGGAAGGTTGAAACCACCCTTGGAATAGAAAAAGATTACCCTCTTCCCACCAAAGAGGGAAAATATAACCGTGAAATTAGGGGCTTTCAGGCGAAGATATGGGAAAAGGAATAACAGTTTTTTATTAGTATGTATATGGACAACAAGGCGAACAAACAACAACAGTGGCAGCAACAAACAAAGCCAGAAACCCAGTAACAGCCTTCTCTTGGCTGTCAAGCACTTCCCCCTTTGGTGTAGTTACGGTCACAGCCAGCAGGGGCGCTGTTGGCTCCCAGCCAGGCAGAGGAGGTATAATGATTCCCCCGCAGCTGCAGGGGGTGCTGTGGCATGAGCTCAGTGAGGCTGGCTGACCTCCCAGCACGTCTAACAAAATGTAAGCGAAAACTCTGCAGCCTTAGCAGGAGCCAGGGGGCTTGGGCAGATGCAGAGCACTGGTTTAGAATGTAGCCAAAAAGCCCAAAGCAGTGGCAGAAAACATCAAGGCTTGGCAACGGCAGCCGGGCTTCTCCATAGCAGCTGCCGCATGCAGCCAGGAGACGTGCCTTCCCCTCCAGGGAAGGGGGTCAGGGTCCTGGGTTTTCCCCTGAGGCACACAAGTAGATGGTGAGGGTCCTTTCCAGTCAGATTGGGTGTTACTAAAGCCCCAGTTCAACAGCTGCTCTAACAAGTAAAGGATCACCCACAGCAGGAGAAGCAGTGGAAGAACAAAAGCTTCATAGTGGCAGAGAATCCTCCACTGAGGGGCCACAGACTGACTGTCCCTCCTATCCTGAGAGTGAGAGAACAAGAGGAGCAGAGCCCAGCCCCTCACCCCCCAGCCAAAATCTGCCAGTATCTCTGCCCTTCCCATGGAAATACCCTGAAACTGTTATAGTGCAGCACTATTCCCCCTCCCCCTTGGCTACAACTTTCGTCTTGCTTAAGTCTGGTTGTTATTGTCTCTTAGATACAGATGGGAAAAAATTCATATGAGAAAGAATCAAAAAGAAAAATTCTAACCCCTAACACCTAGTTTTTGTATTTCATTTCCTGGTGATTTTTTTCCTTAGTTCTTTATATTTATCATTTGTCACCTGACCTGAATTCTGTTTGCTGACATTGTCTTCTTATATCCAAGCTTGATAACAGAGCTTTTGGTGTCCTTAAATTGATTTCTTAATGCACATTTTTCCCTTCCTCTCCATTAAAATAATTTGTGATGATTTCCTCATTATGTTTTTTTTTTTTTTTTTGAGAACACTCAGACCTATATAATTATTCTTCTCCTTATAGGAACTTCTCCTTTGTTCTTTGAGTTTACCAGGATGATATAGCTCAATCCTTTTCACAGTTATAAATTAAGCAGAGAGCAAAATCTGTATTCCTACCACACCAGAAAATCTTGCTTGATCATGATTAAACTCAGATTCAACTCACAGAGTCAGCATCACTCACATTTCAAAAATAAGCTTGATTTCAATTAGCACAGTGCTTTTCACCATTGTACAATGAGCTCTTTAAATTCTGCAGCATTTTGTCACAGGGTAGATGCTCTGTTGTGAAGCACAATTTCTATTTCCTTCCCTTCACAACATGGAAAGAATTTTCTGAAATTCAATTTATAGCACTTCAACATATGATAAATATTCTTTGTTCTGGAAAGCTTCCTTCTTTTACTATCAGTAGGTTTTGTGACTTTAGGGAAAACACTTCAAATTTGGATCAACTTTCTTTATGTCTAAGGATGAAAATATAGAACTATGATACCATTTTTAAGATAAATAAACTTCAGCTGAACTGATGGGAACCTCATTAGTTGTCACTGTCAGATGAACGAAGTTGTATTCACTCACAACCCTAGAATATTAAGTTTGAATTTAAAATCTGGCAAACTTCCATTAATTGCATTTAGGCTATTGAATCTTTCATTCGTAAATTTGTGGATGACACTAAAGTGGGAGCATGTGTCAATCTATTGGAAGATAGGATGCTCTGCAGAGAGATCTGGAAGAGTTGGATGAATGGGCAGAGTCTAACAAGATTAAGATTAATAAATCCGAGTGCCAAGTCCTGCACTTTTGCCACAAGAACCCCCTGCAGCGTTACAGGCTGAGGATGGTGTGGCTCGACAGTGCCCAGGAGAAAAGGGACCTGGGGGTTCTGGTCAGCAGCTGGCTAAACATGAGCCAGCAGTGAGCCCAGGTGGCCAAGAGGGCCAATGGCATCCTGGCCTGTATCAGGAATGGTGTGGCCAGCAGGAGCAGGGAGGTCATTCTTCCCCTGTACTTGGCACTGGTGAGGCCACACCTCAAGTATTGTGTCCAGTCCTGGGCCCCTCAGTTTAGGAAGGACATTGAGATGCTTGAGCACGTCCAGAGAAGGGCAATGAGGCTGGTGAGGGGCTTGGAAAACAAGCCATATGAAGAACGACTGAGGAAGCTGGGGTTGTTTAGCCTGGAGAAAAGGAGACTCAGAGGTGACCTTATCACTATCTATAACTTTCTGGGTGGTGGTAGACAGCTGGGGGTTGGTCTCTTTCTCCAGGCAGCAACTGACAGAACAAGAGGACACAGTCTCAGGCTGCATCAAGGGAAATATAGGTTGGATATTAGGAAGGTTTTCACCGAAAGAGTGGTTACGTACTGGAATAGTCTGCCTGGGGAGGTGGTGGAGTCACCATCCCCAGACGTGTTAAAAAAGATTGGATGTGGCACTCGATACCATGATCTAGTTGAGGTGTTCGGGCTGGGTTGGACTCAATGATCTTGAAGGTCTCTTCCAACCTACACATTTTGTGATTCTGTGATTTTATGAAAATTGACTGGGAATAAAAAAACTAAGCTTTGCTATCATTCAAACATAATAGCAAGAAAAATAAAATTTTATTATTGTTTGTTAACATAAAGGATACAAAGTAAAGGATATGCCTTACAGATTATTTTTGATATGCAAGTATTATGGTTATCAAGAACAAACGATTTGTTAAAAAGGAGTTTACTACTGTAGCATACTAAGAACACTATCTCCAAATGCATTTCTTTTATCTCTGCCTTTGAACCAGTTCTTGTATTTATCTGTTTTTAATATAAATCCAGAGCCAAAAGAGCAGTACAGGCATGTAGAATGGACTTTAGCACACATGTGCTTAAATGCTCTTCCTTAAATTGAAATAATTTCCTGATCTGAAACCACAGTTAATGCTGAGTGTGAGAAACGATGCTCACTTTTGAAAATTTAAAAGCCTTAACAAAAATACAACAAAGGACTGAATAAGGAGAAAAAGCAGTGCTGGGAGCATAAGACTAAACCACAATGTGTTTGTCTACAATATGGATGCTCTGCCTTTTATGCCCCTAGCCCCTCCCAAATTCTTGTCAGTCAACTCCTTCTTTGCCGTCCATTGGTGGAGAATTCTTTCTTACATCTTGATTGGAGGTCAGGTGTCATTATACCATGCCTCTTACTAACAAGTCATCCCTCCCTAAATGCCCCAACTACCAAGGCCATCCTGTGACAACAATATGAGGAGGAGGGGAAAGAGGACTATGGGAGGACATATTACAATAACATAACTATACATCTATAAGACTTCTCTTAACATACACATAATATCCATCCCTTAATTGTGAGAGCCAACCGTTGCATTACTCATCTGTAACACTGAGAATTGTGATAAAACTTAGATAAATTCTCTATAAATATTTGATGATGTTTTAATGCTCAGTGAGAGAATTATCCTTCAGAGTAAGTAGCAAAATAGTAATTGGCAGAAAGTCTGAAGGCTACAAAAATACCAATTAAATAAAGCAGCTGGTGAATAAAATGTTACCCCAGCATTAATGTCCTTGCTTATGATCATCAATAACTCAAGAAAATAAACAATATGAACCCACATGTCACCCTGATTTTCAGCCTTCTGATATTGTTTACATATTTCTATTGCAGATTTTCATGCATGTACCATAAACAAAGTAGATTGTTTTCATTCCTTTCTGTGATGGACTTCTGAACTGACCACTGCGGTCAGAGAGGTGTCCCTCCTGTCATCCAATCCTTGACCAAACTCTAAATCCTATTTAAACCCCAAATCATAATAAACTTCCTTCTTTTCCTCACTTCAACCTGACGGGTGAGTGTGGTTCTTTCGTGTCATGAACAGCGACACCCACACCCAACACATTCACTATGCTTTGTACATTATGTGGCTGCTGATCTCTATTATGACATTTTTCTTCACTCCTGAGGAAAGGTAGAATAACTCATGAATATGGTTGACACAAGAGAGTTATTTCTCTGTTCCTCTCCAGCACAGGTAAATGTCATCACAGAGATCAGCTACTCTTTTATATTCACAGAGCAACGGGAACATACTTTTGGCTATTTGCACTTTGCATTTTAGAGAGCTGCCACTTAAAATCTTAATATTAATGCAGTTCATAATGGTGCCTTTTCCTGTGGGTTGGTAGGTCTTCAAAGGCACGTTATACTGTAACAGAGGAATGGTGTCTTGTAACTCCAAAGTTAACTAAATCACTGATCCTTTATGCCATGTAGCAATCTGCCTTTCTTTGAAGCCTGCATTAGAACCTGATTATGGTGATTTGAGAAACAACAGGCATCACCTCTGGAGAGTGTGAGATCACTTTGCTTTGTTTTGATTCAGCTTCTTACCCAAAAAGTAAGACTAGCAGTCTTACTGTTAAGCATTGCAGTCCAAAAGCAAACCCTACTGGGCTAAACTTGCTATCCAACATCATTTTGCCTAGTCTACAAGAAATACTTCCATGATTTCTTTTCAGAACAAAGACGTTGTGATTTCAAATATCCAGACAATACTCTAAGAGGCCCAGGTGAACTGTACAACACACTTTTCTCAGGAGCCTGCAGAAGAGCCTATCCAGTCCCTTAAGGCTGCAAGAAGAGATTCCCAGGCAATACCACAGCCAGGAGGCTGCCTAAGTTTGCATTGGCCATAAAACAAGGACAAAATAATGATCTTTCTGTCACCTTTTCACGTTATCCAGCTTTCTGGTTGTCTGTAACACACATACCATGTTATCAAATGTAACAGTTTCCTGCTGTTTGGTTACCAAGGAGGTAGTTCTTACAACTAAGGCTGCTGAATGGACATAGCAATGTTTTCAAGTGATGACTAAGTTTCAGATATCTTAAGAATCACTTGATTATTTTTTTTTTAATTATGGTCCTGAATAAAAAAAAATTGTTATGTCCTTCTATATCAGCATTATTTCACACAGCTCTAGTGCAACATTGTCAGCTCATTCTGCAGTTTAATGACAGACACAGTGAGCTTGTATCATCAGTCAACATTTTATAGGGAAAATATATTGAAACATTGACAGACCTATCACACTGCTGTAATTAGTTCATCATCTTATGGGGAGGAGAAATGTCAGAGCTACTTCTCTGCATACTGTATCTTCTATACTTCTCATTTCTGACAATTCATAAAAACCGCAGCAAGTCAAGCCAAGCTGCATTCTTGAACTCATTTCAGTTGATTTGCACTGTTCTGAAGATAAATAAAGTTCAAAATGCTGACAGTGGTGAGATGTGATTTTACTAAGGAATAAAGAATGTGAGAAAGAGACCAAGTGGTAGAGAAGCCCAAAGAAGGGAGAACTAGAGTGACACTACAACCTTGAGGACTGCTAGAGAAAGACACACACTAGAGAAAGTGTTTAGATTGTGGAAGGGGAAAATCCACAAAGAAAAAGGAAATTGTGACAGTTTAAAGACACATCTCTTGTTTTTCCATCTCATGCCTTAATACAGCTTCAAGGCTGTCGGATTAGGTCTCCTCACCCGAGCTTAAAGGTGGTAAAAAGTCTTTTTTCCCTCTGAAAGCCCCGAGCCAGGTCGCAAGAAAGAAGCGGAGTCCTCGAGGTCTCGTTCTCTTGATATTTCATGTTGTTTATTGTTTCATATCTTAAAATGTCCTCTGAGCCCAGCCGAGATCTGAACAGCAGCTGGGACACGAGGCGACTCCCCCCGCAGTGGGACGTCGCAGTCCCTTTATACAAAAAGTTATGTATCACCTGTTTATACTTATATTCCAATACCTATCACCTATACTAAAATGGTCAACTTTGCTCTAATCCAATCTCCTTAAACTACTTTGTGCCACTGTCACCAAAAGATGGAGACCAGGGGAGAAGAAGGAAGAACCAAGGGCAACACCCTAAATCCTCCATCTTGTCCCCCATGTACCTATATTCTAAAAACTCAAAACTACATCATTTCTCATCTTATACCAAACTAAACTACTTTTTTCACATCTCTGTGGTTTGTAATTCTTCCCTTAATGTTGGAAGCCGTTCCCATGGTCAAAGGCAGTGTCCTCCTAAGCTCCATGCCAGGGTGTCCAACCCCCCTGTACAGCTCCACAATCCCCCTGTACAGATTCCAAACCCCCCTGTACAGATCTCAAACTTTCTTGCTCAGGTTTGTGACATCCCAGGGCATCCAGAGGAATGCCCTGGACTCCGACACAGGGCTAACCACCATGTTATCTGATGTTGAGGATGAGTAACATGCATTTGAAAATGTTACTGCAAAGGGGTTAAAGTGTGAGATCTTCTGTAAGCACTGCAATTTCACTGAAATCAATGAAGTTACGTGAGGGATGAGTTATAGAGATAATTTGTAATTCAATGTACTGTGTAATTCACAATTTTTTGAGATGGATTTACTGAGTTCATGTAATCCTGCTAAGGATTCCACAGTATCTGAAATACCTCATTATTCTCTTCAATTGTAAAAATAAGCCCAAATAGTGTACTGCTGTATCCAATTAGGTACCAGGCCATTTTTCTTCCATAAGTAGAGATAAATTCCCAATACCAATTGCACAATAACTGTGCAATTATTAAAAATAATGAGAACTTTATTATCTCCTGGGGGTTATTTTTTTAAATTTGAAGAATAACTTAAGTGAATCTTTAAGCCTTTCGAAAGCATTGTGAATGTTTAAACTCTACTTTTTCCCTAGAAAATATGAGTTCCAGTCTATGAGCAAATTTCAAAATATGGGTAGGTAGAAAGGTATGACACAAATATTCTTAAACTTTATTTCCATTAAATCCCCTTACAGTCCTGTACAACACTTGCAAAAACCTCAGCTGGGATTCAAGTATTTATTTTTTGAGGTCCACATATTCCATGTCACATAATTTATCCTAAAGTGAAAGGTAGTCCAGAGACATGAATTAAAATACAGCAGGTATCTGCTATGGGAATTTCCTCTGCATTTTCCACAGGGATGAGTGCTGCTCATCTTACAAGTGAAGATCTGCATAATACAACTTATCTATAGATTTCTTGAGATTTAGCAAACATAAGTGAGGAATGACCATATGTGCAGTTAATTAATGTTATGTGACTCAAGGGAATAGAGGTACTAGGAGGGACTCCACTTAAAACTCAAACTGTGATGAGTTTTCTATTGGATCTGAACATGATGTGATTCAAATTTTCTTCCCAAATGCACTCCAGGCTGATGTAAACTCATACTTAATATTTTGTTTCAAAAGAAGCATTGCCATTAAACTACAATCTGCGTGTGCCATTTCTGATAGGATTCTGAAAAGCCCACTGGGACTTTCCTTCTTCTTTTCAATGGATCCACTATCCAACTGTTTTAGGGACGATAAAAACAGTGGTGCTGATATTAATTTGTATTTTCTCCATCAAATAAAGGTATAAAAATTGTGCAACTTTAGTTTTCATGTAAAGCAAACTAATGATCACAGAATTAACTAGGCTGGAAAAGTTAAAAACTTTGAGATCATCAAGTTCAACTTATGACCTTTATCAACTAAACTACAGCATTGAGTGCCACATCTGGTCTTTTTATAAACACCTCCAGGGATGGTGTTTATAAACTCCACACCTGCCTGGGCAGCCCATTCCAGCGCCTAATCAGTGAAGAATTTCAGTGAATTCTTTCAGTGAAGAATTTTTTTCTAGAAATATCCCAAACTTCCCCTGGTGCAGCTTACAACTGTGTCCTCTCATTCTGTCAGTGGTTGCCTTGAGAAGAGACCACCTGCCTACAACTTCCTTTTAGGGACTTATAGAGAGTGATAAGGTCTCCTTTGAGCCTCCTTTTTTCCAAGCTAAACAATCACAGTTCCCTTAGCCATTCTTCATATGGTTGATGTTCCAGATCCTTCACCATCACCCTTCTCTGGACATGCTTCAGTATCTCAACATCCTTCCTAAATTGAGGGGGCCAGAACTGAACACAATACTCAAGGTGCAGCCTAACCAGTGCTGAGCACAGGGCAACAGTCATTTCCCTGGTCCTGCTGGCCACACTCTTCCTGCTACAGGCCAGGATGCCTTGGCCTTCTTGGCCACCTGGAGCACACTCCTGGCTCATGTTCAGCCTGCCATCAATCAGCACCCCCAGGTCCCTTTCTGCCTGGACACTTTCCAGACAGCCTGTAGTGCTGCAGGGGTTTGTTGTGGCCAAAGTGCAGCACCTAGCACTTGGACTTGTTAAACCTCACATTGTTGGATTCAACCAATCTATCCAGTCTGTCCAGGTCCCTTTGCAGAAGCCTCCTACCCTCCACCAGACCCACACTAACTCCTAGCTTGGTGTCATCTGCAAATTTGCTGATGGTGGACTCAATCCCCCATCAATAAATCTGGATCATCAGTAAAGATATTAAATAGGACTGGCCCCAACACTCATCCTTAGGGGACACCGCTGGTGATGGGCTGCCGACTGGATGTGGCACCATTTACGACCACCCCTGGGCCCAGACATTCAGCCAGTTCTTAACCCAGTGACAAGTGAACCCGTGGGTAGCCCACCAAGCTGTGGGCTACCAGCTTTTCCAGGAGTATGATGTGGGAGACAGTGTCAAAGGCTTTGCTGACAAAGCAAAGCACAATCTACATGTTAGTTTTTCACAACCAAAACTACTCATAAAGGCCAAGAACACACAGAATATTTGTTATAATCCCAACTACAAACCAGATCTATCCTTCATCTTTTTAAAGAATGACATATAAAAATAATTTCCTAAAACTGATGCAAAAATAGTTTAAATTATCATAAACAAAACATTCAAAGATATTAAAAATTCCCCAACTCTGCAAATTATCATCAAACAGAAAAAAAGCAGTCTCTGTCTAGATTGAGACATGGTTATCATATAAAACTTTATCCAAAATGAGGCAGGGGAATAATTTTGAAATTCTCAGCTGGTGACAATTATCTTCCTTAGAATGTGCCTGCCTAGTGCTACGTCAGATTTTCTTAAGAGATGTTCTGCAGTAACTGGGAGATAAACAGTTAGCAGTTCTTTAATATAAATCTATTTCTTGTCATTTCTATTCTTTTTTTTCTGTTTCTGCTTTTTATAAATCATTGCATTAAATTAAATTGTAATAAAGCACCCCAGTGAAGGTGTTTCTGGCTGAGAAAATCAGAATAACAAATTAACATTTTGTTCATTAACATTTTTCTTTATCGCTGGCTATCAAAAATGCAGTTGAAGGAAGCTTCTCTGTTGCTTCAAAATAGTTCCATGAAAATGCTACTATTCCTATTCTTCAACAGATCCTAGGGGTTGATTCCCTTTCTGTCACAGATGTGGTCATGCAAACAGATGTTCCCTCTTCTTTTCAGGTTAAGCAGCTTTCCAACACACAACTCAGTAATATTCTACCAACCCGACAAAGGCTTGTTTTAGCAATTATCAGTGCTGCAGATCACAATTTAATCAAAACTGCTGTCAACTGCTGAGCTTCCACTGATGGCTGAAAGAAATCAATAATTATTTACAATGCAAAAGATGTCTGCAAGCCCAGGGCTACAGATTTTACACTACTAGCCCTTGTTTCCCTTGAATTTATAAAATTGCTTTACAGTTACATCTCTCATCAGAAGAAATGCTTTCTACTTTAATTTATACAGAAATAATTTGACCCTTTGTAAGCACCCTGTGTTGTCAAGTAATTAAAGGATGCAGGAGCTCTTTCTGAGTCCTGAAAAAAGGTGCTGGTGGCCATTAATCAGCTTTTATGAGATCTTTCAGGTAGTGTAGGGAAATTACATCCTTCATACCAGTTTCTCCTTAGACCTTTATTCTAAAAGAGAGGGAAGCAAAAACAGTAAATAAGAGATTTTCAATTTTCAATTTTCAATTTAAGTAATTGTTCACAATAGAAAACAAAGAACCTCAGGTATAGAGGTCATTCAAAACATCTTACAGTAGGAATAAAAAAAAAAAAAATAACCATGGATAAATGGAAATTAGGATTGGGGAATGGGATTACATTAGCCTATTGCCACTGTCAAATACATGGAAATATCAAGCTGTGAGAGGAATAAGGAAAATATGGTTTCAGACTGTGCTGATTACTATGTACAATCAAGCATTAAGAGTCTGTGGGTGTGGTTTGTGAGTGCCTCACTTGTGTAAGAAAATGTAGGAGGTTTATTATTTTTGAATATACCAAAGTGTTAGCCCTCTCTTCTTGCCTCAGGTCAGGTGTTTGCAATATGAAAATTAATTAGATTTGCATATTCATTGTTTCTTAATCATCCATTGGCATACTAGTATTACTTTCTCACTCCTAAGAAATACCTTTCAGGAAGGAAAACCTTAATAAGCTGCTACAAAATAATATATTTTGTAAGTGACCAAAATGTAACAGAAATCTCCACCAAAAAAAAAAAAAAAAAAAAAAAAAAAAAAAAAAAAAAAAAAAAGTAAGCAACTCCTAATGAACCAGATTAACCAGATTAGAGATGTTTCCATGGTTATCTCAAAGTTGATATTGTGTCTGGAAACGTAAAAAGAATCATAAAGAAGGAAAAGGTAAATTTTTCAAGGATTTATTTATCTCAATGGGATACAGATGATTATGTAGGATTCCAAGTGAATGAGGCTACATAAAGCTGAATTCAAGAGAAAAATGTACTGTAAGGTGGATCCTGAGGGATGAAATTAGCAAGAATATGGCAGGGAGAAATGAAAAAGTGATGCTTTCTGGACATAAACATTTTAAAGCTGGACAGGTATCACAGTAATTTAAAACTAGACACAGGATTAGAACAAGTGAAACTTACAAATGAAAAAGAAGATTATGACACAATAACTGTATTAAATGAGAAAGTGGAATTTAACTAAAATATCAACAATGTAGAAGGAAAAGGTGTTTTTACAAAAGTTTTAAGGAAACCCTTGTTTAATGGTGCATGAAAGCAGCACACTGGCAATTTTAATAGCTTTAGGTCACTTGTTTCTGCTGAGCATCTCTGTTTTGTTGTTGTTTCAAGCATCTCTCTTACTTTCTGTTGTCTGAGCATTGCCTGACAGTATTGGGATTTCTTTATTCTTGAACTGAATGACAAGATATCACATGGAAAGTGGTGAAAAAGCTCTGAATTTATAAAAATACATCATTATAGATCATGCTTTCTATTTTGCTTTGAGATACCTAAGACAGAGCAATTATATTAAAAATAAAGAAAAACCTTTCACTGGTTGAGCCAAAGAGCTCCTATCCATACCACATGCCTGTGAGTGCCCTGTGCAGCTGTGCTCATTATACTTAGAAAATAAAGACTCAATTGTTGCAGCATCCCTCACAGAACAGTGTCTCCGTCCACCCGGGCTAGCCTGACACCGCAGACATGCGGGGAACACTCCTCCAGATCTTCAAAACCAGAAGGGTGGCTAAGGGAATCTTCCCTTGTCACAGGAGAGGTTTGTGACAGCTGCGGAGGAAGGAGTCGGACTCAGTTGGAGGGCAAAGTCCAAGACTTTTATTCACTCCCAGATGGGGCCATCAGGCTCAGGGGAGCTGCTCCAGCTGAGCAGCGTAACAGGGAAGACAGCAAGTTATAAACAGGGGAGGTACAGCAGGAGGGATCAAACCATTAACCAGTAGGGGACAAGGTAGGAGTGGATTTGGGTTGGAGGGACTGTCAGAGGGTCCAGTAAGAACAGCAAGGGAGGAACTTCCTCTGTTCCTATCCTATCACTCGATGCCCTTCCCCGAACTTTCCAGAAGCAAGGGGGAGCAATTGAGTGACAGACACGGCTCAGGGGAGGAGGGTGGGAAGGATACATAAGGATTGACAGTGAGGAGAGGCTGGAATAAACTTAGGACATAACATGTTTTGAGAAGCAAAGGGGAGAAAGGAACAAAGCATTATTGCAAACCAAAAACACAACACAACACTCAATCATACCAGCAAGAAAAAGAAAAACTAATCCCTGAAACCTTCCAATCTCCCACATCTACAGCACCATCCACATTAACAGTGCAGATTTTCCAGGTGACAAGACATGGAGGGGATGAACCACTCATGCAGCTCACTCTGTGGGACAGGGCTAGTTAGGACTTTTGAAAAAGACGCCTCTGTGGAAAATATCCCCTGGATGAAGATCTATGGCCTCTCTCATCATGACTTTCTCTCAATCAGCTCCAGACCTGCTCTAGGACCAACTGAGTTTACCAAGGAGCAAAAAGATGTGTGTGATGAATAGCCTGGATTATGGAAAAGATGAATGAATAGGTCATTATCATCAGCTAAGCATCTCTGCAACATCAGTCCCAATGAAATCAGGGATCCTATGGGATGACTGAACATACAGACCTGGAGCTTGTGACATTTTTATAAGCTTTGGGTCAGAGTATTTCCAAAGTAGGAAAAGTCCTTGGCTGGTAAATAACATATTTCAACAAACATCTTAAGGGTATAACTTATCCTTGGTCTGGAAGAGGAAGGTGATATTTAGTCATGTTTCAAAATTATAATGGAAGCAATAACATGAAGGAGCACTGCTAAAAATGGCAAAAGTTTTGGGAAAACTTCATGAGAGAGAAGCCCTACTTATTCTACCTGATTTCCTTTCATGACAGAGTAATCCATCTAATTGATCAAGGGAAGCCAGCTGATACAATATTTTTTAGTAAAGCTTTTGATACTGTCCGTTGCAGGATACTTCTGGACAAAACGTCTAGCACACGAGTGGATAAACACATCATGGGATGGGTGAGTGACTGGCTCACAGGTTGGGCACAAAGGGTTACAGTGAATGGGGTGACATCAGACTGGTGACCTGTTACTAGTGGGGTTCCACAAGGCTCTATCCTCAACACTGCACTCTTCAACATTTTCCTAAATGAACTGGACACAGGACTGGAAGGGAGACTAAGCAAGTTCAGAGACAATACAAAAATGAGAGGTAGTGTAGACTCCCTCAGAGGCAGGAAGTGCCTGTAGAAAGACCTTGACAAATTAGAAAGATGGGCAATCACCAGCCATGTGAAGTTCAACAAGGAAAAGTGCCGGATTCTGCAGCTGGGACAGGGCAATCCTGATTCTTGTATAGACTGGGGAACAAGAGGCTGGAGAGCAGTGCTGCAGAAAGGAACCTGAGGGTCCTGGTCCATGGCCAGTTGAACATGAGTGAGTCAGCAGTGCCCTGGCAGCCAGGAGGGCCAGCCATGTCCTGGGGGGCATCAGGCACAGCATCACTCGCCTGGCAAGTGAGGGGATTGTCCTGCTCTGCTCTGCTCTGCTCTGCTCTACTCTACTCTGCTCTGCACGAGGGCTGCCTCACCTTGAGTCCTGGTGGCAGTTTTGGGTACCGCAATATATAAAAAAGTATAATCTTATTAGGGAGTGTACAAAGGAGAGCAGTGAAGATGATTAAGGACCTTGAGGGGTCATATGAGGAGGAGCTGAGGTCAGTTCAGCCTGGAGCAGAGGAGACTGAGGGACATAATTATGGTCTTCAACATCCTCACAAGGGGAAGAGGAGAGGCTGATCTCTTCTTTGTGTTGACCAGTGACAAGGTCCAAGGGGATGGCCTGAAATTGTGTCAGGGAGGATTAGGTTGGATATCAGGAAAAGGTTCTTCCCCCAGAGGGTGGTTAGGCACTGGAACAGGCTCCCAAGGGAAGTGGTCACAGCACCAAGCCTGACAGAGTTCAAGGAGTATTTGGAAAATGTTCTCAGGCACATGGTGTGACCCTTGGAGAAGGTCCTGTGCAGGGCCAAGAGTTGGACTTAATAATCTTTGTGAAAATAGGAATACTTTATTCCACAAAGTCTTACTATTTCATTGGTTCCTTGAATATTTTCAAAACTTTTAATAAATAATTTTCAGAGCCCAAGCATATTCAGTCTTAAAAAAATCCTTAAATTTTATTCTACAGACAAACTGAACAATGCACGGTCTTGTCAGCTCTGAAGTTTTCACTCTATTATTGCTTTAAACAAAATATGTTGCTTGAAGATCAGAAAACAATAGACCTTTTCTACCATTGACACTGACCTAAAAATATTAGCATCAGTCCTGCTTCAGTGACAAGAACTTGGCCAGCAGAACACTCTTAACAACACTGTGATTTGCTCACATAACTTACAGACAGTAGATTCAGACTTAAATTTTGCTTGTGAAAAAATATCAAAGAACATCACCCTTATTTTTGTTGTGCAATTGTCCCTTAGAATAAGCTCTTCTAAACATAATTTAAAGGAGTATGCACACTATGACCATATATCTTTCCTACATGAGATTTCCTAAAATTATTCCAGAAAAAAAATTCCATTTACTTTGCCAAAAAATTTGCTCAGTGAAAACCATTTCATAAAGAACTTTTGTAAAGCAAATACTTCCAGTTGTTGTGAATCTTCCATTCAACTAACATGCTAATATCATTCCTTTCATTTCATGAGCTAGAATCTTTCCATTTCTTTTGCTATTATACAAAGAAATAAGAACCAAAGTCATATTAAAATAAAATTTTAAAAATTTTAATCAGAGACCCAGGCCCCATGAAGCCTTGCATATTCTGCCAAGCTCACAGAAAAAAAACTCACTGAACTATTTTGATGAGATAATTAGTTCCTTTAACCTATTTTCATTTACATATGTATGAAGGTTTGAAAAGCCAAAGTCAATCCTATGTTACTAGGATGCCATGTTGGATTCAGAACTTTTAAGAGGAGTCAAATCTAAACTAGATATTGAGTTTTGAGAAGAAAAGCTGAAACACAGCTTCATCTAGAGAAGAAATTTCAAAATGCACATCAAGACATTAATCAAGCAACATATTTCTCCATACATAAAGCAAACCTGGCTGATGCTGAAAGGCTGAGAAAATTGGGATTGTTGAGCCTGGAAAAAGAAAGCTTTGGGGTCACCTAATTGCAATCTTCCAGTACCTGAAGGGAGCCAACACAATGGAGAGAGACTATTTCCAGGACAAGGGCGAATGGCTTCAAACTGACAGAGAGTAGGTTTGGATCAGATATTGGAAAACAAATTACTGTGAGTGTGGTGAGGCACTGGAATAGGTTGTCCAGAGAAGCTGTGGATGCCCCAGCCCTGGAAGTGTTCAAGGCCAGTGGATGGGACTTGGGGTAACCTTGTGTCGTAGGTGTCCCTGCTCATGGCAGTTGGCTGGAGCTAGATGATCTTTAAAGTCCCTTCCAACCCAGGTCAATCTATGATTCTGTGACACCTGACATTCTTTTCTCTCTTCTAGGTCTTTATTATATCATTCCTGTCTCTTCACTGCTCTCCTCTATTGGTTACAGCATATGTCAGTGTCACTCTGAACACTTAGCCCATGCCCAGGCTTAGGCACATGCAGGGTTTCTCAACAGTCAGAACATATTCAGAGTTTTCTATAATGTGGTGCACGATATTTTACAAATAAAAACCCCCACATATTTCTTTCCTCCAGTAAAGGCCAGATGAGTGAATTCCCCCATGGGCAGAACTCTGTCTGCAAATGAGTGCTGGCCATCATTTCTTGTGCAGTCACAGCCTCCTTAAAATTCACCTTTTACTCCTATTATTCTAAGTTTAGTATTGTCATTTTGCATATGCCTATACAGCATGCCAGAGTAAACATCAGATAGCATTTTAAAGCATACATAGATATAACAAAAACAACTGCATTATTGATATAACTAGAAGTTTAAAAATCTAGAAATCTGGATTTTACCAGTGTTACTGTCTTTTTTCTGAAATAAAGGACTAATGGGAATCTGCAGCCAGGTAAACTGAACACCAAACCTTTGCAGCTGATTTACAGAAGCGATCATAAGCTAGTATT
The DNA here is from genome assembly GCA_013397395.1 of Sinosuthora webbiana. Lineage (NCBI taxonomy): Eukaryota > Metazoa > Chordata > Aves > Passeriformes > Sylviidae > Sinosuthora > Sinosuthora webbiana. Next base: position 86,727 of record VXBN01014231.1, on the reverse strand, counting down.
TTAATCTGTTTATACGCACCTGAAAGATTAATTTAGAGGTAATCTCTTGCTTCCAGAAATAATACTCTGACAGATGTCTATTAGCAAAAAATAGACAAATCTGTAGCATAATAGTTTCCCCGTACTCTCATAAAGCCTCCTTTCAACAACGTTTCACTTAATCAAAACCAACACCACTAGAAACTTACTGTTGAAGAGGATATTGACTCTTAGGTGAGGAAATAACAGCTTTCAGATAATCTTGCGACATTTGACAACAGAATTTCTGTTGAAATATGGCAATATAATTCTTCTCAACTGGCAGTAAATAGTACTCAGAGTCTCAAAGTAACAAAACTATTTCATAAGAATGATGAAAACGCTTTTGTTATAATTGATACACTGTTTTGTTTAAACATTAAAATATAGAATCCACATACAAAACTCCCTTTTAGTCCAATGACAACAGCATCAACAATTAGTTAAGACTAAATATGTATATATATGCATTGAAAAAAAAAACTCATTCTTTTTTTTTAATTTAGATTTTCTATGACAGCATAAGGCAGCTTTTAAAAACAATTACCTAGGAGAAAAAAGGTTGAATATTTTGTTTCAACCTTATTTAATGTGATTTTCTACTTTTACAAAAATCTTTCCTAAAATAACACAGTTTCTGAACAGCACCAATTTTAATGGAATAATGTCTTCCAGTCGCAAGAATGGAGGGGAAGTAATCAAATGGGATGAAAGGTTCCCTAATGGTAAATCACCATGCAATCAAATGGAAAATTCTTTCCCTCACCTTGTTTTATTGTATTTTCTCATTAACACAGCACAAGCACAAATGCCTCTCTTATTCTCATCTGACATTACTATTGTTTGCATTACTCCAGTAAGCAAATGATTGTGTAAATGTCATTGATAGAGAAAAGTATCACCACCTGGTAGAACATGCTACTATTGATGAGTGTGCTGTCTTAAGCTCATTTTTGTTAAGGACACTGACATTATATACTCGTTAGAAATTCTCAGATCTACAGAATAGCATTAAAAAGTGTAAAAGAAATTCCTACATGCACCTTTCCCTTTTCAGTCTTTCCCACATTCCTTCCTTACTGATGAAAATTTGTCCTTTATATGTTTTTTTTGAAATTATTGGAGTTCAGTTAATGCAGTTTTCCAACATAGCCTACATATATTTAACGTACTATAATAAAGTTACCCTTACAAATTTTGACTATTTGTCACTATCATGAGTTCTTCTACTTCTAGCAGAAAAAAGAACCTCATCTAACCAATCCACCCCATCTCTCACACAAAATTTCTCATGAAATGTTGTCAGGTGCCATCTTATACTGTGGGGGAATCACCACTGAAGACAGGATTATGGGATTAAGTCTGCTCTGTTTTCTAGATAACCCATATTTATGAAACTCCCAATGAACTTATTTACAGGTTTGCTAATGACAGCTTATCTATATTGCTGGTAAGGAAGTCAGACAGAACTTACTGGCCTGTCCAAGACTTGAGGAAAGTGAATAAAAGAACTCTGAATTGATACCCGGTAGTGCCCAACCCCTATACATGACTGAGTAATATTACTCCGTCATCGCAGCGGTTCAGTGTGATAGATGTAAAAGATGCTATTTGGGCTTGCCCATTAGCAGAAAAAAGTAGGGATATATTTGCTTTTGAATGGGAGGACCCCAATTCTGGAAGAAAGCAACAGCTTCAGTAGACAAGATTACCCCAAGAGTTTTCTGACTCCTCCAACCTATTAGGTCAAACACTAAGAGTACTACAACTTTTCTCCATCACACCTGAAATAAAACTTATCCAATATGTAGATTATTTCTTTTTCTCAGGAGAGGAGGAAAAGGAAGTCTGAGAATCCACCACAGAGTTATTAAATTTTCTGGGAAACCAAGGACTTTGAGTCTTCCTGCCTTAAACAAACCTTTCTATCTGTTTGTGGATATAGAAAAAGGGGTAGCACATGGAGTACTGGCCCAGGACTGGGGAGGATCTAAGAAATCAGTGGCCTATTTATCAAAACTGCTAGACCCTGTCTTCCAGGGGTGGCCAACCTGCATTCAGGCAGTGGCAGTGACTGCCCTGCTAGTGGAGGAAAGCAAGATATTAACCTTTGGGGGAAAATTGAAAGTACATATCCCTACCTCAGTTAGAAGTATCTTAAGTCAAAAGGCTGAGAAAGGCTTACCAATTACTGAGTGTTAAAGTATGAAGCCATTTTAATAGATAATGATTTAGAGCTAATCGTGGATAACCATCTCAATCCTGCCCAGCTTTTGTATGGAGAACTGTTGCGGGGTGTGTCTCTCAGTGGTGGAAACAGCGTTCCTTTGGGAGCACAGATGGTGTTAGCTCCTGGCAGGGGTGCAACATTGCCCCTGGAGCCCTGAGAATCCCGAGCAGTCGCCACAGGATCAGTGCAAAGAAAGGGGTGGAGTGGGCCTCACTTGCAAGTCTGGGAATCTGTTTATTGAAACAAACTTTACACAACCTGAATGCTGTGAAGGGGCCAGGACCTTGAACAAGGGCCATGTGGTGGTCTTTATGGGGAAGGGGTGAGGGAGGAGTTTTTGGGGTTACAGACAAATAATATAGTAATCTGGGTGGAGTATAAGGTGGGGTGACAAAGTTTGAACTAATCAGGGGAGATTAAGGAAAGGTACAACTTTAACCCAACTGATGATACATTAAGGAGAACAGAAGCTTCTAGGCTTAAGGGCAGGGTTAGAGGATAACCCTGATAGCTTGGAGCAGAGGGCAGGAATAAGGGCAGAGTGACAAGTAGGTGAAGGAGAGAAGAACGATGAATGGCCAGCTATGAGGGGGGTTGGAGTAAACCATTAGGGGTGCTGAAAAAATATAATATAGTAGGAGGGGGTGTTACAGAACAATTTATAGAGCAGGGGAACATGACAAAGACCCACACCTCAACAGAGGACCAGTGGAAGGACTAGTGCATGATTGCCTAGAGGTTACTAACTACCAAACTAAGGTAAGAGAGGACCTAACGGATCAACTGCTCCAAGGGGGACAATTATTGTACATTGATGGATCTTCAAGAGGCACCGAGTTTCAGGGTACACTATAATAGATGAAGGGTTGGTAGCCAAAGAAAAGGGAAAGTTACCTTCCAACTGGTCAGCCCAAGCATGTGAATTATATGCCCTAAAACAAGCTCTGAAAATATTAACACAAGAAAAAGGAACAGTGTATAAAGATTCAAAATATGCTTTTGGGATAGTGCATACCTTTGAAAGGATTTGGGAAGAGATGGGGCTAATATATTCAAAGGGAAAGAGACTGGTTCATGAAAAGCTTATTTTGGAGGTATTAGAAACCTTACAATTACCAGAAGAAGTGGAAGTGGTGTATGTTAAAGGACATCAAAAAGGGGTGACTCTGGAGGCACGAGGAAACAATTTAGCTGATTTGGAAGATAAGGATATGGCCGAGTCATGGACAGAAAAATTAATAATGGTGTTAACCCCTACTGGAGAAATGCAGGAAGTCCCTGTATTTAGTGAGATAGAAGAGAGAGAACTCAGTATAGGAGTAAAGACAGATAGTGAAGGGGAGATTACCAGATGGTAGACAATTGTTAAATAAACCCCTTGCCAAGAAAATGCTAGAAAGCATGCATGGTACAACACATTGGGGTACACAACTGCTGAGCAATCAATTCCTAAGGGACTGGGGCTCCATAGGAATTTCTGGAATAGCTAAGCAGGTAACTGAACGGTGTGTGATATGTCAACAAGTGAATAGGAAAGTCATGAGGAAAACACCTAGAGGAGGAAAAGAACTAGCCTTATGGCTCTTTCAGAACATCTAGGTAGACTTTACTGAGCTTCCCCAAGTACAACGGTGGAAAGTTTTGCTAGTGATAGTGGATCACTTAACCCATCGGGTAGAGGCAGTGCCCACTGTTAAAGCTAATGCCAAATGCAAATAAAACCCTTCTGGAATCAATCATTCCCCAGTATGGGATGGTGAATGGAATTGATTCAGACCAAGGAACTCATTTTACATCTAAGATATCCAGCAAGTTGTTCAAGCCCTGGGGGTAAAATGGGAGTTACACACTCCATGGCATCCACAGAGTTCTGGTCATGTTGAAAGGATTAATCAAACTCTTAAAAGAACTCTGGTTGAGCTGATGATTGAAACCCAAATGCCATGGATAAAATGCCTTCTCTGTTAAGAATTAGAACCCAACCCCGGTCAGATCTAGGAGTCTCACCCTATGAAATGATTTTTGTACTACGCTTTTTGACCTCGCCCCAATGAGGTTATAGGGAAGAAAGGGGCAGCCAATGCCAGAAAATATGTCTATAGCACAAACCGTAGAAGGGCTAAGGCATAAAGGCGTAATTCCTCAAACTACCACCCTAGATTTCAGAATTCATAATATTAATCCTGGAGATTGGGTAATGATCAAGTCCTGGAGAGATCAGCCTCTAACCCCTCCATGGGAAGGTCCCTTTCAGGTATTGCTCATCACTGAATCAGCTCTGCGAACCACAGAGTGGGGATGGACTCAGGTCAACAGAGTTAAAGGCCCGGTGGAAGAACCCAAAGACTGTAACATCCAGACCAAGTGAGACAAGATTGATTCTTAAGCAGAGACTGAAAGATAACCAGAGAAGCACCAAGACATCTGAAAAGTGGAGTCAAGCTTTCACCAGCCTGCTCAAGAACTTTTAAGTAAGACTTTGGGTGGGGAGTTTGAACTGTATCGGTTATAGAGGTAATTATCCTGTTTTAATGGATGGAGATTGTAAGCATCTATTGAGGGGAAGTACACAGGGAACTGTCAGAGGTGCTGGGGTGGTTGGTTTAAGAATTAACAAGTGGAGTAAGACAAGAAATAGAGGGCAGGATTGGGTTGGCCCCTGTGTTCACCACCAAGAAGATTATATATAGCCCTGCTGCAGGCAGCAGCCCCCAAGGCATGGTAAAGTGGGGGCAAAAAGGCCATACCGGACCTCTATCATTCCTCAAAATCCTCCAAAACCCAATACAAGTGCAATTAATAAGTGGAATGCAACAAGGACTAGAGGGCAAGACTGAGTTGGCCTCTATACTTGCCACCAACATAACACCTGCTATGGGTAAGCAACTCCATAGGCACAGTAGATGGGGGTAAAAAGCCATACCGGACCTCTATGATCCCCGTTTTTCTGCTCCAACCAGTTCAGCAATTCCACCAATCAGTGTGCCTAAGGATGTCCTGGGATGTAGTATAGGATGTGCACAAAGTATTCTATCACCATCTTCATGAACTGTTGAATCCAGGTGGGGCAGTGTTTTCCCAGATCCCCTCCCTCTGGGCCATTATCTGTTAATGGCCCATCAAATGCCTTGCTGCATGACTCATAGATAACACCCTGCAGGAGCTATCTCTGTTTAATGGGCCATCAAGGACCCACTGCATGACTCATCATCCCATTGTGAAATTCCCTGCCCAGGGGGAGGAACCAAGCATTCTCACCTGGATATAATCTGGGGTTTGGGACAGCAGAAGCAGCCCTTACCCACTGGATTCCCAGAGGACCAGAGCTACCAGACCTTTCTATGGGATCACTGCTTCAGGAAGACCACCTCATCTGGACTGCTTCCATCACCCTGCTCAGGTTGTATTCTGGCTCTGTCAGTGGTCTTTTGTATTATTGCATCTATTTTATTTTACTTTTTTTTTCCTTTCTTCTTATTAAATTGTATTTCTGACTTGGAGCCTCTCACTTGTTTTGCTTTCAAACCACTACACCTCTGCTGCACATGGTGTCTTCCTGCAAAGGCCACCTCTTGTGTAGGTCTGCCCTAAATATATGTTGAGGGTTTGGGTTCTTCAGGGAATTTTTTTTTCCATCTGAAAATAAGACCCTGTGAGGAAAGGGGTTTGTCCGGAAACAATTAGGGATAATTAAGAAACAAAAGATATGGCTAAACACTCTGACATACCACACTAATGACTGGGGGAGGGGGACAAGCAGGTGGGTTTTGGCAGTTTCTGAGCTGGAGGTGGATCAGTTTTTGCCTGAGGGTGCACAGCTGTGGTTTTTATGGTGCTGGACTTCTGTTGCCCAGGGGGACTCGCTGCTACAGCTAAGCCTTCCTTGATGTTTCTTCTTGCTGTTGGTGGACCACTGCTGGCAGGAGCAGCCACTGGACTTTTTGACAGCTGCTCTTGCTGGGATAAACACCCTCACCATCTGCCTGGGCGCCTTAAGGGAAAACCGTGTCCCCACCTCCTCCCTCTTTCCAGAGAAAGCACCTCCCAGCTGTTTACTGGAGCCTTGGCTGCTGCTGTCATTGCCAGGACATCCTCAGTACACTGCTATGTACTGCCATGAGAGCCAGGAGAAAACAGAAACACCTTCCACCTTCTCTCTCCTCCTGGGGCCACCATTACCACCTGGGGAGGCTCAGTGCTTGCTTCGGCTGCCCTCTGCCTCACAGTGAGCCAACGGCGCCCCCTGCAGCCGTGGGGAAGTCACTGTAGCCTCTCTGCCTCAACAGGAGCCATCAGCGCCCCTGCCGGTTGTGACCCAACTACACCAAAAGGAAAATTGCTTGACAGGCAGAAAAAGGTTGTTAATGGGTTTTTCCTTTTTGTTTGTGTTGTTGCTGCTGTTGTTTGTCTGTCTTCTTTTTTATACATACATACATACATATATATATCTTCTACTAAATAACTGTTATTCCTTTTCCCAAACCTTTGCCTGAAAGCTCCATAATTGCAAAAAATAATTTGGAGGGAGGGGATCATCTTTTCTATTCCAGGAAGGTTCCCACTTTCCTTGGCAGACACCTGTCTGTTAAACCAGCACAACAGAATAACAAAAAAATATGTTTCATTTGTTTCTTCAGAATTGTTCACACTGTCTGAGTTCCAACAAGTCCACATAGGAAACAATGTTGCTTAGGAACTGCTTCTGTGGAGTGAGTTATTCTCTCCTGACTACATTACGTCCAATCTCTTGGGGTCATTCTCTTGGAAGAATGAGGTATATTTTGTGAATTATGTTACCCAAAAATCAGTTTATTTATTCATTGCCACATAAAGGGAAGGCAGCCAGGGGAGGGGCAGGAAAGGCAGCCTTTTTCAGTCTGGTCTTCATTAGACATAATTTTGTCACTAAGTAAAAATAATTTCTTTTTCTCTCTTCATGTTCACATGTCTTGGCTGTGGTCAGCACTAGAGCTAGCTTGAAAAGGTGTGATTTGTGTTGGCAAGAGGGTAGCCAAGCTGGCAGAAACTACCATTAATATACAGAGCATCTGCTGAAGGACGAAATGGCATCTGCTGTGTACATTAGGTCTGCACCACATTACCTCTGTGCTTGGTGATGGTCTCCTGGGTTCTAAACAGATAATTGCTATGCAGATTCAGGGCTTCTATCAACCCTGGTCTTAGATCACAGCCAGGAACATCAGAGCAGGAATTCTAGGTGGACCACCAGATTTTCTGTACAAGGTTTTATGCCAGAGGCTTGCAGATGCTGTAGCAGATTTCTTCTTTTCACTGGGGGGGGGGGGGCAAAAAAGGTTCTCACTTCGGTTCTCATCTTCCACTAGGGAGAGTTCGAGACAGTTATTTCTGCATGGAGAGGCCACCCCCTCTAGCAGGAACCTATTTCTAGTGTGGTACCACTAAACAAGTGAGCTTTCCCACTGAGTTCTTTAAGGAGTTGTGCTGTGCATGCAGCCCTTAGAATATGTTGAGAAAGTAGTTGCACATCCTTGAAAAATGCCTGTTGCCAGGCAGAGCATGTGCTGGGGGATGTAATAAGGGTTGGTGCCCTTGGAATGTAGTTAACTTACCTGGAGTATCCAAGAACAAACCACTTCAGTACTCAAGGAATTTGGCCCGCAGGACTCAGATAGGCACATTCCTATAGGCCAGGTGTAATTACACATACAGTGGAATTACAATGTCATCTGTAACAAGGGAGAAGTAAATTAAACTTAGAGCAAAAATATTGCTTTTACCAGCAGCAATTTAGTTCAAAAGCATGAGAAACTGTGAATTGATAGGTCTGTCTCTTGAAAAACTCCAACACCTCACTTCTACTCCAAGGAAAACTCATTAGGCTCCCCAGTGAATCCTCCAGAAAAGATAACCATTGTGAAGTTCATATTACTACCGCTTTTGAGGTTAAAAAGAAAATTAAGACATCTGGATGTTTACTGTGAAGGAAATGGGGAAGACATTTCCTATTCATTTTCAGCAAGATGCAAGAGAACTGTATTAACCTGACCTTTTTTTCAGGTTTTGGGGCTGCTGTGTAGTCTCAGTCAGATAAAGACAATGTTGAAGGGGGGAGACTCCAGTATTTTCCTTGGAGGAAATCTGTTTTACTGCAAGGGAAAGGAAAGATAGCCAGAAATGGCTGGACAAGGCTTTGTCCCTTAAACACATACACTTTTTCTGCACTGTTAGGCTGTAAGCCCCTTCACAACAGCTTCTCTGCTTCACCCTCAATTCAAATGAAATCATGCTGCTGAGGCAATAAAGTGGCAAAAATACAGAGACCAGCTCTTTGAACAGTAGACCCTCTGTTTAATAGAGATCTACTACTTCAAACCTTTGCCAGAAAAACTGAAGGCAAAATGGAAATGCATCATGAAAAATGTGCCAATCCTGCTAAAAGACAAGCATAAGTAGCTTGAACAAAAGTAAAGGAAGTATTTTAACACAGCATCCTCTTAATTTGAATCCCCAAGAACTTTTCAAGAGAATACAAACAAAATTAGTAAGGATTTATTCTGGCAACAGTCAATTTGTCCTGTAATTTAAAATATGTAGTAGACACATATATCTTCCCTTGCCAATATAACCTCCTTTATTCCTCACTGGAGTCAATAAGTCTCATTTTCCCACTAAGTCAGAAGAAACCTCAGTTCTTCCAAAGAAGTACAGGCCCCTGTAAATGGGAAAAAGAGCTCTCAGACACCATCATTGCAGTGTTGCGACCTGATCTTATCACTCAAAAACTATTTCATTCATTTAGAGGCAGTAAAATACATTTTTGGAGTAAGATATAATAATTACAAATTAGGAGGGTTTTAAATGCTCTGGATTATTGCACTTACCTGTTTAACTCAGGAATTTCCATCCATGATTATACAGCCAATGAGAAAATACATATGTGCTATTTTTTGTCACACCATGCCCACTACATTGCACGCACAGGCCAATTTACAATATTCTTCATCTTTTAATTAACAGCTGTTCTCATCTGTCAGCTTCCAGAAGAATGCACTATATATTTATAAAAGAAAAAGTACTAGAGAAGCATAATGGCAGCTAGAAATACTCACTTTAGAAGAAAATGAGATTTTAGTACAAATCATTTTTACAGACCAAAAGAATTTTTACATCTTCTTTTCCCCACATTAGTTTAATGCCATTCAGAGTGGTTGGAGGATTTGGCCAAGAAGAACTTAATGAAATTAAATTAGGACAAATGGAAGTGTATCCATCTGCACAGGTTGAGCTCCTGGCAATGATACAGGCTGGGAGCTGATTGAATGGGAAGTAGCTCTGAAGAAAAGAGCCTGGAAAGCTGGGCTGACAGCACATGGAGCACGAGCCAGCCCTGACAGCAAAGCCAGCCAGCTGCCATCAGCCTGGTGAGGGGCTGGAGCTCTTGCCCTGCAAGGAGAGGCTGGAGGGCTAGGGCTTATTTAGTCTACATAAAAAGTGCATTGGGGAGCCTTAATAGCCATTTTTCTGAGCTTGCAAGCAGGTTATTTAAGGTGGGGATCTGAGAGCTTCACAGCAGTGTATGTCAGGGAACAAAAGGCAAAGCACCTAAGGCAGGAAATAATCTGACTGGTTCTATTCCAGGAAGGTTAAAAACAAAACAAAAAAAAAAAAAAAAAAATCCTAGGAATAGATTGCCCAGAAAGGCTGTGTAATCTTTTGAGGTTTTCAAGCCCCAAGTGAAAATGGTCCTGAGAAGCCTGACTCAATCCTGCTTTGACAGTACGCTGGATAAGTGACCTCTCTACAGCCCTTCCCACCTGAGTCTTCAGCTCTGTGGGTCACAGAGAACAGCCCCTTTGCAATATGTTACAGTATCATAATTTAATTTTAAAAAGTCATAACAATTGCTTTGAACAAACTTGAATGCTCTAAAAAGTATTGGAAATTATGATGGATTACTATATTTTTTGAAGGGAAGTAAATATGTTTCCTAAAAACGAAAACTTCCAGAGCTTTATAAAGTTCCTATGGACATATCTACAAGGCAAATAAAGCAGAAGCAATATCTATTGCAAAGGGAGGCATTCTGAAGATTTCTTAATGTATAGCAATAGGAAAATGAGTTGTTGCATTGTTTTGTGGAATCACAGTTCCTTGGCTATTGGGATGTTTTGAAATCAGGTGATGTACTTGCTTTTATGACAGTTATTTCAACATAACCGGAATAAAGAGGACATATAGAGGAATACAGACTTAATAAGCCTCAAAGATTTTATTCTCAGGAGGAGAGAAAATTCTCAAGAGCCTTGTTGGTAGAAGGAGAAGAGATTAATATAACTTCGGCTTTAACATACAGGTTCCACTGACTATTTTGCTTCCTTGCTATGTTCAGGGAAAAAAGTTTTCTATTTGAATGTATCTCCTTGAAGAAATATTTTGTATAAAAATATAATAAATCAACCTGTATTTACACACACAGGGAAATACCCAAATATATACATACACAAAGACACATTATGAGAGATTTCTGTAAGAACTGTGACAAACTTCCATAAAATGGAGTCAAATTATTAGGGCATAATTTAGTTCAGGTTCTGACATTAGGATTTGATGCTACAAATTACAGCATTCAGCTGAAATCAGTGAATTTTAATGAATTATCAGGGGTCCCAAGAAAACATCTTGGAGTCATGTGTAAAATCATACATGCTTGCTCTAGGAATCTCCCTGTTGTAATTATTTCATGGAAATAAGCATGTTCCTATTTGTGTTTATTCTGCAGCCCTCTACAGCTGGACAGAAAACAGTAACTTATTTTTTTGAGATTTTTTTTTTGTTGTTCAAAGCTTGCAAAACTATATGAAATTAAAATAATCTATAAAGTCTCTACATAAAACACAGACCTGTAAGCTGTCTCAGAGCAAAAATGGAAACTAAGGCACCCACAGTTGCCTAGACGCTATGAGTTTGGGAGTGCTTCCAAGTTCCATGCAGTTTGTGATAAAAATCAAAATCAAATCCAAAAATATGGACTCACAAGGCTGTTCTTGCAATTTCCCTGTGCTGTTATAGTTTTATGGAGGGGGAACTGAAGCAATCCATGTCAAGTAGGACGTGAGGGTAAATCAACAATTTAGTAACCACCTACACTAGCATTGAACAAGACTTAATACAAATAAGGCTTGTTCGAAGGTTATGATCTGTTTGACTGTGCAAACTCAGTCATCATCATGATTTAAAGTTGTCCTTTACAGAGTGCCTCTACTTTCCCAATTAATCTCTTTCTCTTTTCCTACCTGTATATGTAATATTACTTCAGGTTCTTTCTCCAAATCACTCCCTGTCTGTCTTGAAACCCTTTCAAAATTACCTGCATCTTCTATTAAGGAAAAACATAAAACAAAATATATAAATCAAAATGATTTTTTTTAATACTTCAAGTTAAATCTCATCTCACTATATCTAATAATACAAAAATGAGTGCATAGTGTTTCAGAGCACATACTGAAACTATTATTTGTACTACTATTATTTGTAGACTAAAAGAGAAATAATTATATTGTTGTTTCTTGATGTTTACAACTGAAGCTTCAGCTTTTTTTCAGAAAAGAAGTTTAATATTTGGTTTTAGTAACATTAATTCTGTTAACTACTTAGCATTCTGGAGGAACTTGTGGAAATTCAGCAGATCAATCTCTCCTACTAAATATCAAAAAGCTTCCCATTCATCAACTCTTGGGGAAGAAGAATCAGGGAAACCTTATAAATATGATTGCTTAGCAAAAGATTCTGAAAATATGAAACCAATAATCGAAATAGAAATGAAAGCTTGAGTTGTAGGATACCAAGTCTTAGTTACTATATAACCTGAAAACAATAGCCTAGCCAGCTGAAGGAGAATCCCTTTTGATTGAACAATACCTTTCTGCTGGCTAAGGGATCCAAAGGTCAATGTAGCAAAACAGAAAAGTCTAAAAAGTAGTTTTTAGAGTTTAAAATATAACACATTATGGTAATGTAGTAGTTCTTATAGGCTGTATGTAGATTGTATAGGATTTTGTGTCTTGTATTGGTTGGTCACTGTAAATCAGAATATTCATCACAAAAGGAGATGTATTGTAACAAGGACCTCGTGCTCCTCTTCCCCCTACTCTCTCTCTCTCCTCTTCCCCCTACTCTTATCCCTTGTCCTCTCTTCCCCCTACTCTCTCTCTCTTAGCGCTCTTATCCCTGCTCTCTTACCTGTGCTCTCTTCCCCCTTCTCACTGACCCCTGCCACTTTGCTCCCTCGCTCCCTTCTCTAACTCTTACCCTCTTGTTCTTTCTCCCTCTCTCTTTGGGACTTCCCTTCAGCCGAGGCTGGTGGCTGAAGGCAAGGCCCTTTTTACCCACGGCCCTTGCAATAAAACCACCTATTCTAGAATATCTCAGGTCAGCAGAGTTCCTTCTCCCTGCCATCCATGGATGATCCTACAATCAACAATTTCTAAACTTTTTTTTTTTAATGAAGGAATATAAAAATAGCACATATTTCCATCAGTAACATACTCTAAAAAAATTGAGAAAAGGAACTAAGTAAAAATCTTTCATATTTCATTATCAATTGCTCTCACAGTAACTACTAAGCCTTCCAATTTGTATAAATATTTTTAACAGTGACTGTGTACAGTAAGATCTGAATCCTCATGAAAGCCACTGACAAGCACATAGTTGATTGTATAATTAAGTATACAAGCAGGATCGGTGATTTCATCCTGAGAGACAGAAATTCTGTCCCAGTAATATTTTTCATTCAGAAATGTCAGTAACTTTTCCATTTATTTCTCTCCTTGTTTTTAAGATTTTTTTTTTTTCACTTTCTCATTTCTAAACCACACCCATGGCTCTTTCTGGATGATGGCTTGAGTTAGGCACATATTACTTTATTATTCTATACCTCCTCCTCTGTTTTGTGAATTCATTCTATCTACTTGTTCATGTATTTTTACCTTGTGGAGTAGTGTCAGACAACTTTCTCTATATATAAAAGTTTATGCTCACTGTGTTTAAACAGCTAATTTCACATTTTTCCTCAAATTTCTTTTTGTTCTAAACTAAGGATAAAATGACATCGTTTTTGTTTCTTCCACACTCACACACTTTAGTTGATCTGCAAAAGATGTCAGAATATGTTGACAGCTGAATACAGCACTTCAATTGGTGCCAAAGTAATGTTATAGACAGGTAATATGATCATTGGCTCTCACAATTAAAGGATGAATATTATGTGTATGTTAAGGAAAGTTTCATTGATGTATAGTTATGTTCTTGTGGTTTGTTGTTTAGATGTCCTCTGTTCTCCCCATAGTCCCCTTTCCCGCCCCATATGGTTGCCAAGGAATGGCCTTGGTAGCTGGGACGTGGAGGGAGGGCATGCACATGTGCCCCTTGCATGAGGCATTTGGGAGGAGGGAAGGTTTGTTACTAGGAGGCGCAGCATGACAACACCTGACCTCCAATCAAATTGCAAGAAAGAAGCCTCCACCAATAAATGGTAAAGAAGAGTTGACTGACAGACTTTGGGAGAAGCCAGGGTTGCCTGATGCAACCTCAGGGATATGAAAGGTGGAGCAGCCATTTTGTAGATGAGCTCATGGCTGCTGGGTCACCAACTCCCAGTGTGCTGTCCTTTTTCTTTATTCAGTCCTTTGTTGATTTTGTTAAGGTTTAATAAACCTTCTAAAATTTTAAAGTGAGTGGTTATTTCCTACAGTAATTTTTTACAATGTTTTCTAAACAAAACCAACAAAAATAAGAACAGCAACTCAAAGACTGGAAGAATTCATTTCCTTATTTTTAATTTCTTATTTAACTGCTTTGGGCTGAATAATTCCTGTTTTGATGATTTACCCGCATCACTGCATCATAAAAGTACCAGATTTTACTTTATTTTTAGAAGTCTCTGCAAGGCAGTATTGGATTTCAAAGTATCCGTTTTAATGGCTTTTTTTTGTTTCTGTTTTCCCATTAGATGTAACTTTTGTAAAAAATATAAACATGATTATCCCAGAAGGCAAAATGGCAGATATGCTGAAACTGCTTTTTCTATCACTTCTGTAATCATGTGAAATCCACAGGGAAAACAAAATGAAAACATTAAACCCTATACATAGTGTGATCTACATAATCTTGAAATTGTTGTTAAACCAATGTTTGTTTTGTACTGTGTTTACAACTCTTATGCAACACATGAAAAACTGTAAGCTCATTGGTAAGGCATCTAGGAAGAATTCTTACCCGTGAAGTGTGTATATGGGAATTTCATCATTATTACAAAATGTTTAGAAGATTAGCGCAGATTTAAGACGCTAAATATATCTGCAGCAGGATTTTATGTACCTGTGAGTTGTGTGATGAGAAGGACTGCAACGGGTATAACAGCAGGTAGGTTGCAGTAAGGAGCCACAAGCTCCTTTTAAATTAGTCTAGAAGATTCTAGCAGCTATCGAAGCAGTCTGTAATTAGGAGACCATCTAAACATCAATGAAAATACTCAAGTTACAAAGCAGATTTTATAAAACAAAGACCTCCCACTACCACAACCTCCATGAGCTAACAAGACAAGACAGCTCTACCAGCTGCTCAGGGCTGAGCAACCAGACAAATAAATTGCACAGGTGCCAGTTGTACCTGTCATTGATCATCCTCAGAATGCAAATATGAAGCTTTGTTGAGTTCAAGATGACAACTGACAGATCTGTCTCCTGATGCCCTTTCCAAGACACCATGATGCTGAAACTGAACCACTCTTAAGTAATGAAAGTTACAAACTCTTTTTTGTTGATTGTTTGTGTTTTTTTGTTTTGTTTTTGGGGGGTTTTTTTGTTGTTTTGTTTTGTTTTGTTTTGTTTTGTTTTGTTTTGTTTTGTTTTGTTTTGTTTTAGACCAAACTAAATAGTAATCAAGAAGGTGATTAACAAAAGAGATTCACCACCTGGCTTTAAACCCTTAGTTCAGAGTGTGTATAGCTGTTAGGCAATAAAATAACCCTGTTAACAGTTCACACAGCTGAAGTCCCTGCTACTGTACAGGGGAGAAGAAGAGCCAGATCTATATCTCTGCCACCCTCCCTTCATTCTGTTGAGAGCAGGAGAGACTCTTCATAGTTGTTATAGTCACAATTTAGGAACCTCAGTTTGTCACCTATAGGTTTAAAGTGTCTTCCCCAGATGGAGGATCTATGTATACACATACAAAACGATGAGCTACTCTATGCTAAATTAGGAACTGCTACATAAAACCTCACAATAGAGGTTTAGGTAAACTCTAGTTAAAGATACATTTGGGTACCCTACAATTCTCTGATAATATCATGTATTGACAAAACTTATAAACTTATGCCTCACAAATAAGTTTATTGTTCAAACTTGGGTGATTTTGGAATAAAAGAAGAGCTACTCTAATTTTACGCCATGCATATACACATACACGCACATACACACACACACACACACACATATCTATAGGATGTATGCCTAAATACACATGTGTATATATACAGCTTTTCCATATTTGAAATGTGGAAGCTTCTCGGTTTAAGAAAACCAGGAGATTGTAGCAGATGCCATATTACAAAATCCTATCCATGCCCACAGCTTTTAAAGGTGAACACAATTTGCATAGTATTCACACAAAATTCCAGAAAAAATATTTGTAATTCAGATTTGTCTCACAATGTGTTCACTTACATTTTATAACTACTTTAGCAGTCAAAATAAAAAGCCAAGAATGAAACAGGTTTTTTCCTCAGATATGATAAAGTAAAATTAACATATTCAGTACACCAGTAGTACGACCACAACTTCAATTTTGAATATCACCATCAAGAAAATAAATCACAGCAGCCAGATTAAGCACTTACTTTACCTTGGGCACTATATGAAACACAGACCCACTGAGCCTCCTCTTAAAAACTGGCATCTGAAATTCTAATGAAATCTCAGCTGAATGAAGAACCTGTCCTCTTTCTTCCAAACATAGTAACTCCATATTCATTCCTTCAAGCATGCACCTAAAGCCCCATTAAAGTTAATGGGAGTTACATGGGCACCTCAGCAGGAATAACCCCATAAATATTCTTAAAGGGCACGTAGAGTGAAAAAGCAAAGCCTTCACAAGTAGATTTTTTTTAAATTATGTAAAATTGTTGCAATTTGGAATAAGTTTCAAACAGGAAGAAAGAGCAATGGGATGAATTTCTAACCTGGCTTTAAATTACAATTGCAGGAAATCGAGCTGCGTCTTTCAAAACTGGAGATAAACTGGAGAAAGTCTTCAGATTAGTTCTATCTCTGCTACTGAGAATAACTTAAGCAAATTTCTTCAACGACTGTGATGTATGCTCCAAGATTGATGAGTTTAACTAACCCCTAAAATCCTTGCTTTCAAAAGGTTTTCTTTTTAGAAAACAGGACAGCACATTTAAAATAAAACCTGAAAGTGTTCTGAGCACATTTTCCCTTTTAACTACAGTTGAGGTAAAGGTCATTCTATCTGTTCTTTCAAAAGCCAAAAAAAGCAAGGCAAGATATAGCTGGCTTCCTAGATTTGCTCTTATTTGTTGAGGTCCATAAAAATAGGTAAGGAAAACATAAATCCAGCATCGGGGAAGAATGGCATTTTTCAGAGAATTGTAGAAACAACTTCATGAATTTTCATTCACTTGCAAATCTAAAACACCGCTAAATCAGTGGCTGCATTACTTCTGTTTCCACTTGGGGATCTTAATAGTACATGGAATTAAGAAATTACCATGACTTATCATAATCACCAGGCTGGTCCAGGATATTTTTCAGCATGACAAAACACTGACCACCACTCTTTTACGTATTTTGCCTACACAAGCACCTCAAAAATTCAAGATATCTGATGCAAGGGTGGGGAGAAATTACATGGCAGCAGGGAGGGAATATCTCTCCCACAGTTAACATATAATAGTACCACTTTTTACAGTTCCATAAACGAGATGAGCAAATAATCCTGGACGCTTCCCACACACACAGCTTGTTGTCCTCACTAACCTCTTTTTCTCCCCTCACCTTCCCAGCCTGGGGATCACCCATATTGCCATGCACAAAATACCTACTGCACTTGCTCCCCAGCCCCAAATTGTTTGTACTTGAATTCACCAGTTTCCTCTCTGTATCCATCCAGTCCCTTATTTTGTCCTCATTCTCACCAGAATTATATTTTGGAATCTGAGTCTTTAAAAATTTACTCCAATTCTCAGCTTCTCCCTAAAAGGCTTTAAACTCCTTTCCTCACAATGCTCTTTCTACCGCCCTCAAATTTACTTTCAAATTCAGTTTCTCTGTACCATCACAGTGTCCTTCAGCATTCCATTCATGCAGCAGAGCAAATTTATCATCAGCTTCTTTATCCAATCCCCACATTTTTTCAAATTAAGCCTGCACAAACTGGTTCCTGCTCTTCCAATATATTACAGTTTCTTGTTCTAACCTATTCTGATAATTGTTCTTATGTCTATATATCTTTTGCATTCCTTTGAAAGAGAGAAAAAAAAAAAAAAGGAAAAATAAAAAAGAGAATTCTCCTTGCTTTTTATATCTGTTCAGTCACACCACAGCCCTGGAAATAAGGAAAAGTAACTCTAGGAAATTTTCTGACCCAGCATGCATGATATAGAGAAAGATCTCTGCATATGAATTCTAATGCATTTACCTACCATGTATACACTAGTCTCTACAGAACATAATCAAAGCAATATTTTTCCAAAGTCATATCCAAAGAGGAAAACCATTTTTTAAAAAAGCAGAAAAAGGTAAAGTTTATGACGTTTTGTCATAAAACCAACCTCCATCTCAAACGTTGCATCTCTACTTTACCCCGTAAGTGCATTAAAAGTTGGCAACTAAAGGGTTGTAAATATCTTTGTGAGTGTTTTTTCCTTTATTTTATTCCATTGAAATGTCTGATCCTTTTTTTAGCTGAAATTATCCCAAAATAATCAGCCTAAGTGTATACCCAGTGTGGGAAAATGTCCACAGTGGCAGGAAAGGTTAGGTTACAGAAATTAAGGTGTCATAACAAAAACATTCTTGCTCCTTCAGCAGCACTAGCAACCAGGAGCTCAATGTGTGATAATTATTAGGTAATCTTTCTTCACTGCACCTTCTATTTTACACTCAATTGAGTTCTTATGTTCCCTCTCACTTATTTTGTTTCCCTTTCTTTTTACTGTCAAATTCGTTGCAGTTTTTTGACAAATCCAGGCAAATATGATGGTGCCCTGGAGGAGGAGAACAGTTAAAAAGTTAATTGGCAGTTAAAAAGTGCCACAGGGTCAGGCAGGGTGAGGTGTCATGCTCAGGTGTTTGGTGGTGGTGGTAAATGTGGAGTAACTGACCTTGGTGCTTTCCCTTCACTGCAAGGTGCATTGCCACCAGAATAGAGCATCTGCCATTCTTGGAAAGTGTCAAGGCTGTGTTTCTGTCAAAAATATTTTATCCAAAGCCATAGTGCAAATCCTTATTATAAGCCAGACTTTCTAAGTCAGTGAACCATCATTTTGTTTCACAAACTGCGGCACAGTCCCCCACCAAAAAACACAGTAGCTTACCATAGATGAAACCAATAATAATATGAGAAGGATGAGGATGAAAAGCAGATCTGGGAAAGGAAGAAATCATTTCCCAGTCCCTACTTTTCCTCCCCAGACATGAATTTCTTCCAAATGCCTTTTGGAAGTATCTAGTTTAAATGAGCAATTAAGTCAGATGATCTGACCTTTCCCAAGTATTATCTTACGTTAAACACAATTGCTTTAAGAAAAGGCTCATGCAATTATTCAAATCGGGAAGGCATTTTTCTGCTGATGGAAAGCAAGCTGTCATTTTCCACACTGAGCAGCACAATTTCAGAGCTGTTGAGCCCTGAAGCTTTCTCTAAGTCTTCATTGTTAGAAGCTCTTCTACAGCACTTTTCGAAATCTCTGAGTTCAAATAAGCTAGAAATATTTTACTGAAACCTAAATCTATTAAATACAAATTGCAATTAAGCAACACTAAAGATTTCAATAAAACCTGGGATACTGGGGGTAGTGGAGAGAGAAGAAAGAGATTAATAAGAGGGGTAAAATCAGAATCTAAAAGCTCCCAAAACTCACACAAAGGAATCTGTAGTCATGTGTAATCTCTTGTTTTTGTTTTAGTTTGGTTTGGTTTGGTTTGGTTTGGTTTGGTTTCTTTTCTTTCTGTAACAAATAAAATTAAAAATAGTGTGCTGATTGTTTCAACTAAAGGATTGTTTCAACTTACAGTTTACAGACTGTAAACTTCTGCCATTTTTTAAAAACTGATTAACTCTGAAACATCAGATAACAAAGGAAAATAAATTACTTAAATCTTTGTAGAAATTTCAACATCTGCTGTTCTCATTTACACTACAATCTTGTGAAGACACTACATGTCTTTCCTTCATCAGCTATTTCCTAATTTTATCTTTTCATTAAAGGAAAGGAAAGCAAAGACACAAAGAAAGGGAAATCATAAAGCAGTGCAAAAAGGCTCAAAAATTATATTTGAAAAAATCTGAGGCAGTGGTTGCATTTTTAATAATTTTGCTGTGAGATATTTTAGAAAAGAAAGGTGAAAGTTGATAATCTAATAGTTGAAATGCCTAAATATCCAAGATGACTCCAATCGAAGCTAACTTTAGAAGAATGCAAGCTGAGCATTTGTGAGTTCTGAAGGGAGGTTGTTGGAAGTGTTGTTTACTCTCTTCTTAACTAGCACCCCTTAATACCATAGCCATCTTTGTATCTAAAAGAAAGCTTAGTAATTGCCCCTTAATTTCAGTTCTAATAGAGATACTGGGTAATTCAGAGACCTGACTAAAAGAGAGAAAATAATAAATCTGACTTCCCAGTTCTAAGATGATAAAACTCAGAAAGGTTTCTGCTCAAAATGTTATATTGAAGCTCAAAAGAAACCCAAACAAAAATGAAAACAAAACCAAACACAAAAGAAAAACACAGACACATATACAGAAAAAAAAACCAAACAAACAAAAAAAAACACCCCCTAATCTTTAGGAAAATGCTACAATGGAAATAATCAAAATCTTCAGAGACTGAAGTGGCTGCTGCATCAAAACAAAATATCGCTGCTGTATATCGCTTAGTGCTCCAGAAGGGTAGAACAACCCACCTATCAAACAGCCATAGCCTTGTTTGTTCAGATGTACAAAAATGGTTTGGTTGTCTTCCCCAATAAAGGAAAAGTGATACCATTTGCTCATGTGGAATTCTACACAGAATACTGAATTCCCCTAGCTCACAGTGAAGTTCAGTTAGGCACAGGCAAGACAGCACTGGTCCAGTCAGTTATTTGTAAGAAAAATATGGTATAAGATACATAGTTTCCCAAGATTTTTTCAACAATCATTTCACTCAAAGTTTAAAAAATATTTTTAAAATTTCTTCTCCCTGATATTTTTCCCCCAAACCAAGTGTTTTCTTTGTTTGAAACCTGTTTTTCTTTTTTCTAAATCATCCTGTCTCCAACTGAGGAAATAAAAAACACACAACATTGTGCAGAATAATCAACAGTAAGGGACTGAAAGGGGATAGAAAGAACTGCACTTTCATTTTCCCCACTGATACCAAATACAACTTCTTTAATAAAGTCAAAAGAGGGAAGTTTTCTCCTTTATCAAATCCATTAAAATCTTCAATACTGCAAAAGCTATTTAGCAGTAAAAACATTTGCAATTTGTCACAGTCACAAAAAGCAGAACAAATGTGAATATATAATTTTCCCAGGATTTTCAGAAGTACAGATATTATGCAGAAAGCTTAGTTGTTCTTTTTCTTAAAATGCTTTCTTACTCAACCCAACTCAAAACCAGTATGTTTTTCACTAATCTTTCACCTAATTTCTGCTTAGAACAAACTGGGTTAAACCATGGCGTCAACAAAACTGTGAATTAGCATCCCACTAAGATTAAGACCTTGTAAGAGTAGGTAAACATACCAGAAGACCCAAAAATTAGTATCTTTTTGTGCGTCTCATCCTGTTCTACTCACAAAATATCAGAATATTTACAAGTCTGAATTTTTTATTAGCCCTATTTATGGTTACTGAGCATCTTGAAAACTCCACAGAATGTCGGAAATGCTTCATTCTTCAGCTTCATGTGTATGATCATATGGTTTGCTGGAGTAGGCTAAGCCTCACAGAATTCAAAGACTACCCATGTATTTCAAGCCAAAGGAATTTTTTCTGGACAAAGTCAACATTGGTCAGCTCTGTGCATAGAGAGAGCTGCACAATTCAGCAGAGCAGAGATACTCCCCTTTACACTTGTAAGGGAAATGTGGATTTTACTTTCAAATGGGGGAAATATTCATGCACTTAAAAGAAATACCTTTCCTCTATCTTTTCCCAGGTTCTATTCCATCACTCCAAAGTCCTTTCTTCCCTCTTATCATCACCAGGTTAATCAGTCCCTTCAGCAGGGTGAGGAGAGGTAGGCGGTGTGTTATGATCCAATTAATGAGAGATGGCTCTGTCCAAATTAAGGTGCAAGTGACTCCATATGCCAAAGTGAATAATACAGGTTTTATTTAACAGTAAATGTGAGGTAGAAACATTGAAAAAAATAGAAAAGTGGGGAGAGGGAGGGAGACAGAGAAAGAGAGATGGGGGGAGAGAGAGAGGGAGAGCAAGAGAGAGAGAGCAAGCGATCAAGCAGAAGATCCTCACTATCCATAGATCCAGAGGCTTTACATTGGTCCTCCTTCACCATGGGCTTCTCAGTTATGGGGGTCCAGGATCATTCTTCTGGGGGCACCACCTTTATATAGTCTGAGTTCCGGGTATCCATGGGGTGATAGTAGATGCCATCGGATAACTTCAGGTGATATATATGTGAGCAGTTGCTTCTTTTCCCAGTTTGCCACAGTGGGAATTTTTGTCCGGATGCATTAACCAAGATAGACTAAACCACAGCTTGCCTCACTGGAATTAGGAATTAGGCCTGGAATTAGCTCCCTCCTGTCACAGATTCCTTCTTTCTGTGCTTATGTCAGGTTCATGCTTCAGGGTCTGATCTTACGGCAAGTTCCTCCTGTGGCCTTGGCAGTGTTTCAGGCAGGCAACTGTGCTTTCTAGTCCTTGGAGGACATTGGCTACCATCAGTACAAAGCTGCATCTCTCTGCTCCTTTCTTCTCCCACTTTTCCCCTGCTCCAGTGGGGGATCCCCATGGGATCTGCAGTTCTTTCAGGAATATCCATCTGCCCTAGCACTGGTTTTCCACAGGCCACAGTAAGTATCTTCTCCATCAGCATGTAGTACCCCATTGGGTGCTCTCTTGGCAACTCTCCCCTTGGGGCTCTCACGGATGTCTCTCTCACCATTCCCTTCACCATTCTGCCCTCCCTTATCCCTGCTGTTCCCAAGGCGCTGCCATGAACTGTGAGGCTCAGCCATGCCCTCCAGTGGATCAGCTGGAAATGGCTGGAAGCAGCTGCGTCCAGCACAGAGCAGCCCTGGATGATCCCCACAGTGGAATCCCAACAGCCCCCCCACTACAAAAACCTGCTCACCGACAGCCAATACACTGGTTTATGTACTTCTTAAATCCTTCTCTACTGCACAGGGTGCAGTGCTGCATCCCCACAGGTTCTGTGTCAGCCTGGAGAGCTGTACGCCTCACCAGCAAGCAGAACAAGCCCCATGTACCTCAGTCTCCTGCATGCCCTCAGTTTTTACAGCAGTCCATCTTGCTGCCCTTCACACTAGTCACTGATTTCAGTGCTAGCTGAGCTTTGACTGTGCATTCCAATACATTGGAGCAATGTCTTTATATTCCTCCTAGAAAGCCCAGCCCTGATTCCACCTTCTGTGCAGTACCTTTTTAAAATTTGATCTCAGTCAGGATTTTCCTGTTTATCCATGTCTTCATTTACTTCATGGTTCTCCAAAAGGCAAAAGTTCCGTACAAAGCAAGGCTGCACTTGCCTTCCATTATTATTCCCCAATCTATATGTGAACCATGAAGTGTAATCTAAAGTTTGTAATGTAAACTCATCATTTGCTGTCAAATATACTGCTAGGCTTTTGTGCATTGTACCTGGCTTGAAAATTGCTTGCAAGAAATGTATTGCTGCCATTTGTCATTAATATGAGTCACAGCATCAGGACTTCCCAAAGTTAACCTTGGGAAATCTGTAAAAATTCTTCTCATATACATTTGGCAATTGCAGTATTGCAGATTTTGCAGCAGTTGCCCTCACAATCCAGACCCTCAGCCTCAAGAAATGTCTATGAGATGATGATACTAGACAGGATATTTGTCAAAGCATTAAAATTAAGCAGGTGAACAAACCTATTGGGGGGTTGACACTGGCTAGGAGCCAGGCATTCACAAAAAATCATTTATTCATTTTCTTCTGCTATAGTTGAGCAGAGGAGGGGGAAAGAAAAGACCAAATGGGCATATGAGTTAAGGTAAGGATCGGGAAGAAATACTTCAAGGACAAAATAGGCTCAAAATTTTTAAAGTATAATAAAATTAAGAGGATAAAGAGAACTAAAATAAACCTTTAGCCCTTTTTTCCTTCCCACTGACAGTGCAGGAAGACAAAACATGGGCGTTTTAGTCAGTTTGTCACTTCTAAAAATCTTTCTTCAGTTTGCTGGGGGAGAAGAGTCTTTTTGCTGTGTTGTGGAGTCCTTCCCATGGGAGACAGTTCTCTGTGAACTTTTCCAATGTGGTTTTAATTTTCACAAGTAGCAGTCCCACCCAACCTGATGCAACATGAGTCCCTCTCACAGTCAGAAGAGTTTTCCTGAACTACATGGTGTGGGTCATTTTAGTTCATGGGGTATAGTCTTTTAAGAATGAGCTGTTCTAGTTTGGAAGTAAGGGTCTTTTCTATTCTTGGAGGAAAGAGTTCTCTCTCTGTTTAAGTTTCTTAATGGATTACAGCTTTTCAGCATCCACGTACTCCAGCGTGAGCATCTTTTCTAATGGGCTGCGGGTAGACTTTTACATCCCCACATGGACTTAATGAATTACAGGGGAAAACATTTTGTTGTATTGCAGTCCTCACCACAGTTTGCAAAAGAATCTCAGCTCCAATGCTCGGAGAACCTCCTCTTACCCCTCTGTCTTTTGCACCAACCGTAGTGTTGCTGTGTTGTTCTCACGTGTCTTCACCTTTTCCCTTTCTTTGACTCAGGAGAGAATGATGTCCACAGATTCATTTGTTCTCAAGTTCTATCAATTGAAAAGTTTTTATAGAGTTCCGCAGCACTGAAAGGTTGCTCCTGACCAGGCTCTGCATCAGGGAATTGTTTGCCATGCCTCTCACTGCTGATCACGTGATCTCTGCCAGCACTGTGCGAGCTGTGCTGGCTGCCAGCTCTACTCAGCATCTCTCTTCATGCAGGGTGCCAAAAAAGAAAAGCTGCTGTCACCACTTTTGCCCTTCTGTCCACAGCATGGCTAGCTAAAAGTGGCTAAGCAAATAAAGTTCATTGCAAGCCATGCCGAGATAGCAGCGGCTGCGTGGTGCTGCCCTGGCTGCATGGCCCTGGCCATGCCGATCTTGGCCATGCGGCCACTCCCAGCTGCATGGGTGCTCCTGATGCTAGCCCTGGCAGCCCTGTCTCAGCCATGTGGCTGCTTGGCAGTGCCAGGATGACCTCCCCAGCAGCATGAGCCCAGTGGCCATTCTGGGAAAGGGCCCTGGCAGCCGTGCCGGGAAGGGGCCCAGTGGCCCCCTCGCCACCCCTCGGAGCGGAGGAAGAAAATAGAATTGAGCGCCTTTTTTTACTTCTTAAATATGCCATCAAAGAGGTGTTGATAATTTCTCTAATTGGGCTAGCCAATATGTTCATTGTCAAAACCTTTAGGGATTGGCTCTGCTGGACATAGTAGTTTCAAGGAGCTTCTGTCTCACAAGCAGCCTCTGTGGTTTCCCCCGCCTCCCGCTAAAACTCAGATTGCATTCAGCTAACACAGAACCATAACCTGATGTCCGACAACATATGTCAGGACAGTCAGGAGAGTCTAAGCTAAGAGTTAACTAGCACAGCTTGTGGTTGCACAACTTAGAACTGGAACAATTTCCCAAGCCACTGGGTCTCATTCTCTGATGTTATGGAGATCACCTTATTGCAGTTCTCTCCATAGATGTATCAAGTACTGATAGTATAGGGTTAAAATGATTTCTGAAGCCGCAAAGCTGGGGAACAGAACATTAGTTTCAATGCAACCAGGGTGTTATTTTCATACCAGGATGTTACGTTCATGCTATTGTTTTAACCAAATCAAGTATAACTTTGCCTAGGTAATAAATCAGGGATGGGGGCGGCGGGGGGATAAGTATGATTCTTAGGCTTTGGAAATAAAGTAAGATATTCTCCTGGGTCGGGTGAAACTGTACCTATTCATCATATGATAGATGATCTGATTGGGAATCGATTGTTACAAATTCATGCTTGGGTAAAATCAATGGAACAATGGGATTTAAGGATTAACATGTATACTTATGTAACAAGAAAATATAAAACCTCGTTTATTCTGAACCTCTGGCGGAGTCAAGATTTGGGTCTCAAGACCTCTGGCTCCCAGAGGTCTGCAAATAAAGCACCACATATAATCATCTTCCGTGATTATGTGTTTTCCTACGCTAACAGTACCAAGCTACTAAGCATAATTCAGTCACCATCTCCCAATACACAAAAGTTACTTCAGAACAGAATTCCTCTGAGATATATAAACTTTCATTGAATTCCAAATGTAGGTTTGAATCAAGGCCAGTTTTTCAGCCACTTCTTGCACTAACAATGAGCTTTAGTTTAAATAGGCTTTCTATTTCAGTAATCTTTACCTGCCTTCATGCATCTTTAAAAGGTAAACATCTGCTCTGCTCTCAGATTTCATTTTGCCAAACTCTCATAACACCCTCAGGGTCTCTTTCCCAAATATTCATACCCATTATTTGTGTTTGTAGTTTGAGTACACTGTTCTTGAACATGGATCAACAGACTTGTCCACAGCACTCTAGAGGAATCTAGCAGCACCTTTTACAAAATACTGCTATTTGTTGCCATATTTCATCCATGCAGATTTTGCATTTTTTGTTTGTTTCTGCGCTTGGCTCTTTTGCATTTGTCTTCTTCCCCACGTCACATAACCCTGGTGATGTAGACTTGCAACCTTAAACAAGCTATCATTTTTCTGCCCAACATTTCTTCAATAACCACTCCAGTTCATACAGAAATTCTTGTAATTAATCCTTATTTTAACAACCATATCTGTGTCATCATTCAGTGTCTTCCGATTCATTATCCATCCTATGGCATTAGAAAAATTATTTGCTATGTCTTAAGCTGTATCATAAAATAAACATATTTATCATATTGTTTGCTTAGCAGGGTTCAAAACTGTCTGTTTTAGAAAAACCCCCAGCCATCTGCATTTCAACACTAAATGCTGAGCAGCAAGTAGCCTACATGAGTTGAGTTTCTGCTGTGAATTTAATTTCTATTACAACTGTGGGCACAGGAATTACTGTGCTAAAATTCTAAAGGTATAAGTTCAGCTGGAGTTTGGCAGAAAAATAGAGAAAATATCAAAATAATGCATATCATGCAGTGTTCTGGGCAAATAATGCTGAGAAGCAAAATGCTTTATTAATAATGAAGTATTTTAAGTAACTGAGAATATTTTCAGAGAACTTTAGAGGATAATTTCTTAATTATTTTTTAAAAATAATTTTTTCCAGCGCTTTAGTATGAGAACACATAACCCATCCTTACAACATGCTAGGCCACCCTTGCAACTAGTAAATCTTATGGCTCAGAACTATGTGGGAAATCTTTGGACAGTTTCCATGCTGTAGTGGTTTCACGTTCACCGAATTCTGTTTTTCCAAATTTTTTGTAGTGGTTTGAGTGCCTACTCTCTTTTCCCTCTGGGAGACAGGATTTGGGAGAAAAAGGCAAAACAGGCCCAACTTAAAAGTAAACAGATAGATTTTATTAACGCACACTAAAAGAAGCAAAGGAGAGGGAAAGAAAAAAAATGAAACCTTCAAAACCCTTCTCTTCCCCCCACAAGTGATCACTTTTCTACAAACAACATAGAAAGAAAACCTGTGATTTTCAGTCAGTTTCACCATTTGAATATAGTCTTTCATCAAGTCTTTAGGAGAGGAGTCTCTCTTAATTTACCATGGAATTTTCCCCCACTGACAACCTAGAACAGTTTTCTTGTGGGTCAGAACTCTCACAGAAACAGCTGCCCAGGGAAACCTGCTTCCATGTGGTCTCCTCCCATTAGCAGTTTCCCAAGCTGCTTATGAGTCATAGAAACTCAGGCATCTGGGGTGTCACCTTTTAAAGATAAGCAACTTCAAAGGCAAAGAATTCTTCATCTCAAGGAACAGAGATGTCTTCTCACTTCTTTCACTGGCGCAGGGGCTTCTCATCTCTCTCTCTGTTCAGTCATCTCATGGGACTACAAGAATCACAGATTCTAATGCAATATTACTCAGTCCATCACAAACACCTTTGCTCAAAAACCCACAAATCATCTCCCCAAATGCATATTTTTTCCATGATTTAAAGGATAATCTACCTATAGAGTTCATTTCCATAGCTCAATAAAAAGTCCAGCCAGCAAGCAACTCCTCCATCCTTCCTCTAATTAGTCTTTCACTCACTCTCTCCATCTGACTGTTATCCTGGGTCTTCCCTATGTTCACTATGTCCCTTTTCTCTCTCTCTCTGTGAAGAGCTAAGTTTTAAAAGTCTCAGTCTGTGTCAGGAAAGAGTTAACATTCTTGCAGACGGGTCCTGTGATCTCTGCCGGGAAGCGGCCAAGATTTTCAAAAGCCACAGGGATGGGGAAGAAACTCAGGCCGACAGACCTCAGAGCAGTCCGGCTGATGGACGCCTCCTGCCCCCACCCCTCGGTCTCATCCGGGGTGTCCCAACTTGGAGTTGCTACCAGAGTCTGCGGGCTCCCCTGCCCCTGCTGGGGGAAAGGGCCCAGGCCCACGGCCAGGCCTCGGGCCAGCTTCCCCCGCATAGGGGAAGGCAGGGTGTTTTATAGCTGATAAAAGCTGATCCGGGCTGGGATGGGGCATATGCTCATCCCCTCCCCGGCCCGGGAGTCACCGGGAGTCCTGGCCCTGCCCCTGCAAGCAGAGAGCCGGGACTGCCTTCTTATCTCCTGAGAGGTCGAAAGGAAAACGAAGCTCCTGGGCTTCCTTCTAGGTTGGTTTAAGGCTGTGTGACCCAGCGGTGCGTACCTGTAATTAATTGGCTATTCTGGTTATCAGTTTAAAGGAAATCGCTAATTGTTTTTTTACCATCCATGCTAACCCAACACACATGCTCAATAACTAGAAATTTTACACTAGCAGTAGAGCATTGTCAAATTTACATTCTGTCCAAAGGTTTGCTGAATTCTGGATGATGTCAGAAGATCTTGCCTTAGCTCCCTCGGAAAATTACAGGGAAGCTTTTGCCCAAGATTCTTACTGCTTTGTTTGGGGGAAAAAAATACCTTTAAACTCTTATCCTTTAAACTTATGACCACAGTTTCATATCCAGTGATTATATTTTTAATAGAGGAATAGATATCTTTCAAGTACTTCACAGCAGAAATGTAATGCAAAATATTGATGGCGGGAAGATGCAAATTTGATTGTGCAGAAATAAAGGATAATAAGTATTAGCCAATATACTTAAGCACAAGTAAAAACAGCTAAATAGGAATCTGTCAATGAAATATCCTGTGTCTTCATGTCATCTTACTAGAATGCAAATTAAATTTATCTATGCAAAACCTGCTTTTGTTCAAACATGCAAGGTTGGTTAAAAAATGTGTATATTAGTAAAAATGGAAACAGCAGATACTAACTTAGAAAAATATTTTGCTAGTCTTTTACAGCTAAGTGATTTGTGCCTATACTAGATTTGCTGAATGTTTAGTTAGTGATTCATATTTCCTCAGCTATATGTTTTATTAAGTTAATATGCATGTTTAAAATTTTTGACAAGGTGTGTGTAACCAGTTACTCTTTCCCTCTTGCACTAACCCTATTGCTGTTGCAGAACATAGGAAATCAGGATATAGCATTATCATTCTCTCCTTTTCATTGTATTTTTCAAAATGCATACTGAAACTCAATAGGCAGATATGTGAAGACTGAAAAGCATTTTCCACTCAGTAAAATAAATATTCCTTTCTGAACCAAATTACCCTCTAATCCAAAAACTCCCCCTAATTGCTAGTAAGAAAGCCCTGGAGTTTTGTTTCTCATTCAATAATTTCTAGAACACTAAAATTATCAGAGTATACAAGACATCACAGGAAGCAGAGCACACCTTGCAACTCTTGCACACCTTGACTACTCTTGCAATCAGTTTATAGGATCACACTATCAACCCCAGTAAATCAATGGGCTTCTTGTATATGAATGTCAGATTATGATCTGTAAGGGAGGTTAACCTGACTTCTCCTTAATCTCCATGTAGTTTCTTCTGTTTCATAAACCAAAACTGACTTTCTGTTATCATGCTATTGTAATGCTGGGGACACATCCCCTTAAGAGTCAGAAGATGGCATGGAAATCTTTGTATTCTACTTTCACATATAACTTCCAGAATTTCTGAAATAAAATATTGATGAGCACCATCCACTAATGGGGTTCAAACTGTTTTAGAAAAGGTGCGAAATCATGAATCTACCCAGGAGCATCAGCAAAGCCAGGAACAGAAATAACATGCTTGAGTTTACATTTAGCAACTGGAGTCATAGTAAATCCAACTGTTCTTTCCACTGTGAATTTATTCACACTGTGGAAGGAGTTTTGGACTCATCTGGATAGCTATATCGACTCATCACATCAGCTCTTGTAGCTCTTTTCCAGAGTCCTGTTTGATTATCATATAGAGAATATTTTAGCAAATATCCCAAAAATAGTATAGCCATACCTGATACTGAATGCTAGCATTAGGAAGTCTAAAATGGAAAACAAAAATGAGTTCTTGCCTGAAAATAACGATATATGAGGGGATAGTTCTTTAGTGAACAGGGATGTGTTACAAATGTATCTACAGTGAGGCACAAAATCAGCCTTAATTCTGTTGTATTAAAAATTTGTTACTTAATATATTTCCTATCTATTAAATATACGTGTGTATACAAAACCTCTTTCAGATAGAAGTGGAAGGATTAATTTTTTGGTATCCCTTCAAATTACATAGCTAAAACAGAGTTATTTGGTAATTACAAATACAATCATAGAGTAGTAACATTTTTTGTTATTACCAGTTACCACTAATTTCCTGATTGTATTATTGTGTGCCTAATTATGATGTAATTACAACAGAGTTAATTTGTAACATTAATGCACTCTGTAAAAATATTACAATGAGAAAAGATAATTAATAATACACTTATGTAGTGAATTACTCAGTAATGTTAATTAGTTCTAGTTAGTTATTGAAAGGGACCTTGCAGAGCAATTCTACTGTAACTGCACTGCAATGAAAGTACCTCTGTTGTAAACCACAGGAATGTTTTGTCAAGGCTTGGATGGATTCCACTAAAAACAAATAATGCTCTTAAACTCTGAAAAAGTCATTTGAAGCCATGTATACAAAATTTTTCCAGATGTCGATGCAATTCCACACAAGTAAAATGAAGGAACAAACAACAACCATAACCACAGATAAAAGTTCCAGATATTGTTGTCTGACAAGTGGGTGATCTTGACCAGAGATGCCAAATTATTTTAGGAAATGGAATCAAGGCATTCTCCTAGGATTGAAGCCGGACAAATGTCAGCAGTGCTGATGACCCCTGGCAAATTCCTTCAACTTCCCCATCTCTGTCAGGTACTCTGTGCTAATCCAGGTTGTGTCAAGTAGAAAGCATAAGGAGGTGTCTGGGGCCTTGGACACATCACCTCTTCCTCCAGGCACCACAGCAGGACACCATGTACTCCCCATGGTGACCTCTGACCTGGCTTCAGCACTGAGCAGGCACAAAACAGATCAAGGCTTCCTCTCCTGCTCTCCCTCCCTTCCTTCCTTCCATGCTGAAGACAACCTCCAAGGGGACACAGATAGATGCCCATCCCGGCCCAAACCTGTATCTCTATGCCTTCTGCCAGCCTGTGCCAAGCCTGGATGGAGCCTTCCCCCCCAGAGGCACAGGTTCTCTCACCACCAGGGCCCTTGGGTAAGCCTGCCTTGCCCTGGCACCAGGGCAAATTTCCCCAGCACCTCTCCACCCAATGGAGATGGACTGTCTGGGGAAGCTGAGGAGTGAAGGCAGGACAGCAGAGTAGCCTTTTGGGCTGGATGTGCCACGGGGCTGCTGCTGCTGCTTCCCAGATTAGCATATTCCCTGCTACAAGTATTTACAAATTGGAGCATTCCTCTTCATACTAGTCAAAACTTTGTGAAGAAAGGTCAGATCGGTACAGAGTTTTTCCTGTGTTCTTAGCCTATTAGAAGTGCAAAAATACAGATAAATTGCAGCTTTGAAAAGTGTGAAGTCATCTAAGAACACTTATTCACAATTTGAAAATAAAATATTCAGATTCATAAATATGTTTTCTATGATCTACTAAGCTGTATTGCATGGTCTTAGGGAACTCCCATTGTGCTGCAAGATTTTTCTAGTTAGCCTCGATTATCCTAGTTAGCTTTGTACTCCATGAAAGAAACTAAGTGTGCTCACACACTGTGAGTCAGTCAATGTGTTCACTAGCTTGTTATTCAAATTAACCTACTCATTTCTCTACATCTATGATTCCCTCAAGTTTTTCCTATCCGGTTTCAGGAAGAGCTGGAGGCAATGCAGAATTTAGGCAAGCAAATATTTCCCCAAAACTCCCATAAAAGCAATCAAAGGGTTTCAAATTCCTTTTGGTGACTCATACAAAATTTCAGTACTGAGACATTCAGTGTTGCAAAAACCAAGGTCTTGCTCTGTTTCTCTTTGTATTAAATTTCTCATTGCTGAAAGAGGAATATGGAACATAGTTATTAATGCAATTGGGATTCACAAAAACATATCAAAGAAGGAGGAGGTCTGGGGGGGTGGAATGGGAAGGAAGCCTTTTTATTTTCTGCCTCATAAGAAAATTACTATTGTAGGAGAATAGATTATGGGACATTAGGAATGAGGCTGCGACTGAGCCTCATCTCTAATGGGGTGCAGCTGTGTAAGACAGGTGACCAGCATTGAAGGAAAAGGAGCATGGAATGCTGATGTGTCTTGACCAATCACAAAAGAGTAAAAGGTGTTATGCATGTGAGAAATTGGGTATAAAAGGTTGTACTGGGGAATAATAAAGTGCTGATGCTTGAAACCATTCTTAGTATCAGTTTTGTGTCCTCCATTAGACTATTTACATTCTTGACCAGACCAGATTTAGGTACATTAGATTATTTCTTATCCACTTTTATTTTTCTGAGAAATATTCCAAGTATCCCCACTGAATTGCATCATCTGTGTTCGTTTCTTAGCTTCAGTCAGAGTCCTATGTTACGTATCAAACAGAAGACACTGAAAAGCTTTGGCATATTATGTGGCCATAAAAAATAAGGAGACAGACATTGTTTATTGCTAAATCTATCCTTTTGACTAAAAGCTTTGAGACTCTGAGTGTAAATGTAAGATATTCTTCTTCATTATGCTGTGTCTAAAAGAAATGTGTACTGGAATCCAAAATATATAGATGTTTCCTCAGATGCCTCAGACATGAAGCTTTATTGTGCTCATGTCTGTCCATCTTTCCCAAATGCTACTTCTCGGTTGTAACTTCCCAGTTACTGATAGCAAAAATGCAACAAAGCTTAAAAAAAATCAGTCTTCAGGCCTAGGGCCAGCTTTTCCCAGTGTTTTTACACTTTGAAGCCTTTTGCTAATATTTAAAGTATTTTAGTAATAAAAGAATCTTGCTAAGAAATGCAGAACCCCCTTATACTTTCTGTTTAAAATACAGACTTTTGGATTAGCTGAACTCTGTCAAAAAATGTAATAAATTTTGGCTTCTGTGGTCAACAGTAAGTTTGCAGTATGGCTTGGAAGAAATGTAGGTACTGAAAAGGAAAAATTCACTCCTGTATTATTTGGCAAAATACATCAAATCTGATTACCATCCTCTTTTATTACCACGACATGTGGGGTTCAAGTTCTTGCATTAGAACCTACTGTCCCAACTTTCTTCTCAGAATGGCAAGAGATCAAAAGTTGGTTCTAAAAGTAAGCATTGGAAATATATGCTCCCTGAAAGTCTCCCAGTAATATAGAATTAAAATCAAGGGGGGAAATAAGTTTTCATAGTAGTCATATTATGTAGTTACCACACTGGTGCCACACTTTTTACTTTCAGAAGAAAGCCTAAAAAACACCCATTTGGAAGACAGATAAATCTTCACAGATCTTATTCGTAACACATTGCACCACGAAAATTTTATACAAAAGGTGCAATGCACTTGATCTCATATCTATTTTTCCCCCTAGCTGTTTACTATGTACTTAAGGAGGAGGATCTTCCTGTTACTATTTATGGATGAATGAATGGATTTGAATATCACTTCCACACACAGCTTAGAATTCATTAAAGATCAAGCAGACAAATAACTGGTCATAAAGAAAAATATTTATTATGCTAATTCTTGGAATACTTTGTATTATTGCCATGTGAAGCTATCTGCAAATGAAAGAGATTCCAAATTGCATCCTGAATGAATTATATCAGCAGGAAAAACCATTAAATAGAAGAACAAAACAAAGGCAATGAGTCATGAATTTAGAACTAAATGTAACTTTGTTTTGCTGAATTGGGTTCTAAGGTCTGTTGCACAGTCTTCATCTGAAGCACAGACAGAACTTTTATTTCAAATACTTAGCAACCTTATTTAAATTAAATCTTTAGAATTCAAAAAAATTTCAAGAATGTCTCGCATCTCCAGTAAAATATTCTGATGCAAATTGAAAATAATGGTCTCGTGCCATAAATGACCTTAAAATGGCAGCATTCGCATCAGAAAAATAAAATTAACATCATTTTCAACTAAAAACTAATGCTTGGACATACCAAAAAATTAATTTCCTTTATTTGCCAACTAGTATCATTAAGGGTAATGTTACACAAGATATTGCATCTTACAGGAAGCCAAATGCAGATCCCTAAAAAGAAAAAAGCTGTGTTTTAAATTGGGTTCATAAGAAAATCAGTATCTAGAATTTCAAAGTTGAACACTTTCTTTTTAACTGTCACAGGTTTTTCATATCTTTATTATTTCATAAATCAATTATTTATGTGACATTAATACAGTTGTACCTTAGACAAAAAAAAATATAAAACCCAACAAAATGTTACCAAGTATTTTGGGGTATAATGCAAACCTTAGCTAAATTTCATTAAAATCTTGAATTTCAATTACAGTATATTTTACCAACAATATTGCAATTATTATTGACACTAAATACCTGTAAATATTTGCACCAAAGACCTGTATGTCATGTGTCACTATAGCCTGTGCCCACTAAACACTGACTTCAGAGTCAAGACAAAAAGTAATAGATATGCAGATTATACACTGAGAAACACCACAGCTGCTAAAATGAAATATGGGCTTTTATGAGCTATATTTTGACTTTTTTTGAAATGCTATTTTCTAGTTTTCCCTTTATAGATTAAAGGAGCACTGTGAATATAAAGCTAAAAAATGCATTTCCCTACCTCAATTCCTCTAACAACACTGTAATCTATTAAATATAACAATGACAGACACATCTTTTTACCTATCCTTATGTTTGCATCTGGGGGAGAGCAAGAGGAAAGTGAGTTATTTCTGCTCTTTTATTTTAAGCAAATGTCTTTTTTTATGTGCTTGGATCCTGTCAAGAAAATAAGGAAATAAGACTCCAGTCTGATGAAGAGCCAAACACCCTCAAATTCCATTAAAGGTTGAGGACAAAATCCTAGCTATGCAAAAGCAAAGGGAAAAATAACACACCTGGGCAGGAAATTGCCCACCATTATTTCTTATTTACACAGTACAATGGCTTATGTTGAGCCATGATTAGAAGAGTGGATTTTCTCAGCAGGATACATCAATACAGGCTGCCAGGACACTCAACAAACACTCACTCCTGCATGAATTCTGAAAAGTTGGAAGTTTTTAACCTTCCTCTCCATCTCTTGGCTTCATTTCAAAAACATAATTTCAAAATCACAATTAATTATCTACTCCAAAAAGATACAGTTGCCCATAAGGTGTCTTGAGATATTTATTCTATGAATGAAGAAAGGCCAGCTGAAATAAAATAATTTCATTATAACTGCAAAAATATAGGCACAGTGACTCTTCAGCAGAATTTCTAAACATTTCTAAATGCATAATAATATTTCTAAATTTATTTTTAGATTAGTGCTTCTGTAGCAAGACAAAAGTCCATTTATTTTCTGGTACTGAGAGTGGAGAATCCAAAAAAGGCCATTCATTGCTGTCTAATACCCAACCAGTTGTATCATGGCATACATGTCTGGGGAAAACATATATTTTTACAAGACCTCTTAAATAAAAAAGCAACACACAAGGTAAGCAGAAATAAAAGATTTAAACTGATGCCAGCTGGCCATCACTGCATGATGTGGTATGTTCCTCTTCCTTCCCTCTCTCCCTGTAAATCATCACTGGTGCCTAAACGACTAAATTATGCCAACACTAAGAGGGGATAAGGCTTTTTAGCACAGGAAGATCTATGCTGTTATCTTAATGATTAGCAATGCCTTGTTAAAAAGCCCTATAAATCAAAATATTCTGTATGATGTACTTAAATTTCATAATATATTTCTCTGTATTCACAGCTAAAGGCATCTAAAAAGGTTTAGATGGCAGTGTTGCTCTGAAATGCTGGACATTCTTTGGTCAATTTCTAGGATAACCCTGAACCAAAAACTGTATTAAAATATATTTGCTATTCTGACACACTATAGGTCCTGCAATACCATGGGATCAAAGAAGTCTTGGAGACTACAGATCAGAGATAAACTGCCTTCTATTTATGCTTTGAGAAAACAAAGTACACCTAAAAGCAGTGTACAGTGTTCTCAATCTTCTGCAGTGGCCTGAAGCTGTGCTTCATATTAGAATATAATAGAGGGAGAGAGGGAAATATTTCAAGCTCACATTTAGCAATTGACCTCAGAAATCCAATTAAAAAAAAAAAAGAGGTAGGATTTTTTTTTTCACATACCACTTTTTTTTTTTTTTAATGTACAGTTGCTACTGGAAATATAATGGCAGAAGTAAAACTACACTGACAGAGGGCCTAACATAGTCCTTTGTTCTGAAGTACCCTCAGGGGAAGCCTTCTTTCTGCAACAATTTAATGAAAAATTGGCTCCTAATTTAGCTGAAGTAGGAGCTGGGAATTAAACAGTGAGAATACTGGCCTCTGGTTTCTTTCTCCTTCACATACAGTAGTGGATACATGTAGAAACAACCCTGACATTTTCAGTGAAAGCTGGGTTCTTATATCACCTCTAAATGTTCCATGATCAGGGATTCTGGAGAGTCAGAAATAGCGAATCAGCAGAGCTGTATGTCAAGTAAAAATTCAGCTCTTGAACCATATCTGTTTGCAACACATCTAATCAAGCAGGAGTAGATGAGCCTAAGACATATTCTAGGGACTGCTGACACACTGAGAAAAATGGTCAGGTTTCGCCCCAGGAAATGCCCAGGGCCCAGAACACTCTCACAATTCTTTTTCTCCTTACATCTTGAAAAGTTCTAAATTAACTTTTGAAAAATTTGCAGGATTCAATGGCTGAAATATTTTCTCATAACTGCAATTTTTTTCAGTACTGAGAAAAAAAGATTTTGTTTCCTGAAGGTTTAACTTCTTTGCCACAGAAAAAGAAATGTTTTCATCCCTCAAACACAAATTGAATCTGGAGGAATACCAAGTGGTATGTTTTGTTTTATTTTGCTTTCAGAGGCAGATGGCAAAATTGGTTAAAGGATAGACAATGAAAGGATGTCAGAATACACATATGAAGATTCCATATGGTACACTTCAAAACTTGCTTAGTTTGAGTATACTGAGATCGGACATTACATGAAAACAATAGTTCAAGGACATTCTCTTTACAATTCTTTTGTCTGATATCCCTGCAAGTATATTGGTGTCCTGGTTTGAAAGACAAGTGTCTGCGAAGGAAGGCAGGAGCCTCCTTTGGAATGGAAAATATGACCTCCTCCCCTCCAAATTATTATAATTTGAAATTAGGGGCTTTCAGGCAAACATATGAGAAAAGGAATAACAGTTCTTTACTAGTGTGTATATATATAATGAGGCAAACAACAATGGTAACAACAACAAACAAGAACAGAAAACCCATTAAACAGTTTCATCCCGCTATTTAAGCAACCCTTTGGTGCAGTTACAGTCACAGCCGCCAGGGGCGCTGGTGGCTCCCCAGCTGGGCAGGGCAGGTGCAATGACTTCTCGGCGGCTGCAGGGGGCGCTGTGGCGCGGGTCGGGCCATCTTTCCCCAGGTGGATGATGGCGGACACATCCGGCACAAAGAGATGGAGGAGGAGTCTCCTTTACCAAGCCCCGAAGGCAGCTGATCACGGTGCCACCTTTGGATAGCAAAAGGAGCTGTAGCAGGAACCTCAGGAGAAGCAAGCTGGAACAGCAGGACCTCCCGGCAAAGAGAGGGTGAAAAGCTACAGTGTAGCACAAGCCCAGAGCAATGGTGGAGGTACGATGCGGGTTAGGCAGTAGCAGTCCGGCTCCCGAATGCAGTCGAGGACGAAAAAACCTCTTCGGGACCTTCTCTTCGGCGCTGGCTGGTCCTTCGGATCCGGGCTGTGCGGAGGGTGGGGGCAGCCCCCCGGTGGGAAACAAGGGCAGTCCCGGGTCTCGGCGGAGCACGCACTGTCTCTGGGCTTCCCAACAGCAGGGCAGCAAAAGAAGCGCAGCAGGCAAGCTCAGTCACGGTGCCGAAGGAAAAAAAAAGAAGAAAGCAGGCAAAACCCACAGAAACAGCAGGATCCCTGATCAGAGATAGCGTGTGTCTAGCCGAACCACCTGCCGACAGAGAGAGACTGGCTCTCGGCTCTCGCCCCGCCTCCAACTCCCCGTGGAAAGCGCATCCCAGCTTCCCCTCCTCACGACAGCCCCGCAGCCAGGGAGGATGGGGGGTGGGGCAGGGACAGCCGCCGCCTCCGGGCACAAAACAAAACGGATCAAAGATCCCAAAAATGGGATGGGATAATAAACCATCCCCAAGATCACTGGAAAAAAAGATGCTGGAAGATATGTGCAACTCGGCCATTTTCTTCTATCATCCGCTTGCTGTTCACATTTTATTTCACAAACTACTACAGGTGATAAGTGTCCTGTGAAAAGTGGTCATGCTTCCTTCGAGTTGTAACTGTGATTTCAAGGGAATTAGTGGCCAGTATGATAAGCAGCCTGTCCTATTTTGTGTTTAAGAATATACACACAGAGTCAAACTTATAATTACATCATTAGCAAATATTTTTATTATTTTTAAAGCTTCTGAAGCAGATTGGTTTTGCAAAGCTTCTCTTTTGTTCCTGCACCTTGTTGCTTGGCCATTTGTGCTAAATCTGCCCTTTAATTCATTTTACTGCAGCCTTTTGCAGAAGGTCATTTATTAGGTAATCACTTGTCTGTTGAAAGCCTAATTACTCCATGTTTGTCAGAAAGAGGAAGTACTACTACATTTGAGTAGTGAATGAGTTGCAAACTACTTTTAGATGAGGGATATGAAAAATTTCAGAAGCTTTACTTATTGCTAGTTAAATGAAAATAGCTAAATGAACCTACATATTCAGGGTTAAAAACAGGGAAATACTCTGACACAAAAGGATGCAAAACCATACAGTTTACAGGTCTTACAACTTTAATTCTAAAGCAAATACATTTCATAATTTATTACTGCTGCAGTACTTTCTTCGTGGTCTACTAATGCCCTCTACTGGCGCTTCACACACATACTCTGACTTTTTGGATTGATAAAAGCTGCTCAGGACTAATTTTCTGTTCCTTTCCAGAGGATGGAAAATAATTTAGCCATGATTGAGTTTTTCTGTGGCTCACACCCACCAAACACATATCTGCAGAAAAGGAGCTTTTGTCTGGGGTTCTATCACCAAGATACACTTGGCAAGTGCTGTTTGCTTTTCCAAATTCACAGCTGCCTTGGGAATTACTGACTACAAAGAACTCATGCACTGATAAGCTTTTTTTAAACCTTTTTTAAGCCCTTGTCTATATTTGAAAGGAAAAGCATTCAGATTTTCATGAAAAATGACATGGAAGCAGCAGGATGGTTAAAAATAAAGAGTTGTTTATAGCTAAAGGTCTCATGAAGATTTTTATGACATCTGGTCTTGAGCTGAGCCCAAGAGGCCCAAGAGGCTTCATCTTAGCCCAAGAGGCCACCACTATCAGTTTGTGTGACATTTGCCTTGATTTGTTCACATGTTCTGAAAATTTATGCTGTATATTATACAATTCTCTTGCTGCTGCAGCTAATCTTTTGCTTGAGAGAGAGTTCAATGAAAAACAAATTTGAAAATGCTTGCTCTCCCAATTTGCAAAGGAAGTGAAGCACACACAGTCATGTAATTTTTGGATCCTCAGACCCATATCTCTCGAAGGCCTTTGAAACCAACTGATCAATATTCATTTTGACGCAGGATCAGAGGCTCAACGACCTCGACTCTCTCCAAAGCCTGTAAGTGGCAGAGAGTGGGTTCCCAAAAAAAGACAGCAGTCTCCCAGCAATTCACGCATCTAAATGGAAAATCAGCAGCCACAGGCTGGCTGGCTGGGCAATGTGCTCGTGCCACAGAATGATTGTGTCTTGTAATGGGAAGATGGGAACCCTGTCAGCCAGGGAGCAGAGCAGTACACAAATCACAGAAAAATAGGAAGCCATAATCCTTCAGTTGTATGACCCATAAAACAATGTGCTTTAAGATTACTGCCAGTTACCTGGTAAAAGCTACCATTTGACCTAGACATGAACCTTCCTTATCTGCATTTGCTTATAGATGAAGCTGCCTCCTCCACATGATCATCACTTCTTCTCTCCCTGGAAGAGCCATTCTGTCTGATTTGGCAGCTGAGCTGCCCATATGAGTGCTTTCCAAGCTTTCTAATGTGAAATGGTCAAAGCTAGGTCAAATACTTTAAAATAGTTGGTTTTTGCTGATTTTGCTGAGTTTGTTCAGATTAAACTCAGTCCAACCTGTATGTTCCAGCTGGACATGTTCTGAAACATGTTCATGCGACCAAAGTCTCATGAACAAGACAAGCCATCTTGTCTACTCATGAGGACAGGTTGGGAGCTGGACTCAGGCTGAGGGAAACACTAAACGAGGCCAAACATACCAGTCTTGTTGAATGCTGTCCTGGGATGTAGTATAGGATGTGCACAAAGTATTTATTCTATCACCATCTTCATGAGCTGTTGGAATCAGGTGGGGCAGTGTTTTCCCAGGCCCCCTCCTTCTGGCTATCTTCTGTTAATGGCCCACCAATGCCTTTCCACATGACTCATAGGTAACTCCCTCCAGGAGTTATCTCAGTTTAATAGGCCATCAAGGACCCACTTCATGGCTCATAGAAAGATGTCATCCTATTGTGAGATGCTCAGCCCAGGGGGAGGAGCCAAGCATTCCCACCTGGATATAATCTGGGGTTTGGGACAGTACAGGCAGCCCCTTACCCACTGGATTCTCAAGAGGACCAGAGCTACCAGACCTTTCTACGGGATCACTGCTTCAGGAAGACCACCTCATCTGGATGGCTACCACCATCCTGCTCAGGTTGTATTCTGACTCTGTCAGGGGTCTTTTCTATTGTTGCTTTTTTTTTAATTTTACTGTTTTGGTTTTGTTTGTTTGTTTGTTTGTTTCTTATTTTCCTATTAAATTGTATTTCTGACTTGGAGTGTCTCATTGGTTTTACTTTCAAACCACTACAAATGCTGACCTTGATATGGGAAATGAGGCACTGCAGATGTGTGCAGCACCAACTGGGGAGTGCAATTAGAGATGGGAGCAGCCACTAGAATGTTTCACTGTGGGGTTCTGAGCTGTAGGACCCATGCTAGGGGCACCCAAACACCATCAACTATTCAGAGACCTTTTTGAAGCATGCGTCTGCCATAACTAAACTGAATAGCAATCTCCATAATCCACTGCAGTGCAGAGAAGTGCAGACACATCCAGTCGTGGAATCCTCACTGTCATTATTTCAAATTATTAGGTCCTCAGTCTGAAAAGTACATTAAGATATACAGCACTATACAGCAGCATATTAGAACTTTAGATTAAGCTCATTCCAAATATCAGCCCACAAATTTGGCGTGAATAAGACAATGGAAACAATTACTAACACTCAGATCTGCCTCCATTCAGGTATCATTTACACTAGAATAGTGGTGGGGGAAGGGGGGGGGGATGTGGCGCGGAGGCAGTGGAACTAGACCATTGAGCTATACGGCTGCATTTTCTGTGAAGATATTATTATGTGAATCTTTAAATGGGCCAGTCCATTAGAAACAAATGTCTCTTTTAGGAAGTATGAATATTTTCTTGTTATATGAAAGAGATACACAAATAATGGAAATAAGTATTACAAATTACAGGGAGTGGATATGTATAAATACATCTGTACCTTTAAAATTTCTTTCTGCACACTGCAGGTAACCTGGCAGAGGAGGCATATGTCTACAGTGCTCAAAATGTCATTTATAGGAGCACATTTCTTTAGAATATTCTTTTTCTATGTAGAAGCGTAATTACTCAGTGGTTGTTAGACAAGGAAAATAGAGTTCCATTTAAATTTAGAACTGGAATCCAAGCCAAATTCCAGGGGAGGAAAAGAAGCATTTTACAGATGGAGACTTGCAATCTAATTGCACAGTTAGGTAATACAAATGTCCCAGAAGAGGAGAGAAAAGCACAGTGTTATGATTAAAGTCACCCAAATGAGAATTAAGAAATCTGAACCTGTCTTCAGACAAGACAGATTTGTCACAGTTGTGGAGAGACATTACATAGCTCCATGAGAAAATGTATTCTTAAGTTAACATACACCTATTTAGGTGTGACAAACAACTAATACGAGGCTTTTTTCCTTTTTTTTTTTTTTTTTTTTTTTCTTTTTTTTTCTTTTTTTTTTTTCACAAAAGCTGGGCATTCAGAATGACATGTCATACAAATGAAGTTTCTAGCAATAAAACTACCACTAATATTAGCATAACCAGACAATTCTTGTAGTCAAAGCCAAGTAGGGTGGTTATTTGCCAGTTGGTAAAAATAAACCCTTATGGATAAACCTTTCAAAATCTCTAACCCATTTTTAAGCCAGAGCTCTTTTTGAAAACTGGTCAAATTTTTAAAAGTTATTAAAGTGATCAGTGTTGCAGATGAATGCTTGATAGGATTTTTTGGTGGATAAACAATATGTTATAGATACATTAAGTTGGCTTTTCGCAAATATTAAAATGAATGTTAGATATGTAATGTTAGAAGGCTTTGCTGTATTAATATAGTTGCTATTAACAGGGCTTAGAAATGGTAGTGTGATGAATGTATAAATATATTTCTTAGGTTATAGCATAATATTAAAATAGAAACTATGTGATGCTAGATGCTTTTTGTAGCTAACTCAGAAGAATGGGAAAGGTAATTCCCCACATTCTTGGATCATCTGGATGAAAATAACAGCACAGACCCCAGATCTCCAAAAGAAGAATTTATTGATCCCCTGTTATCAGGG
The DNA here is from genome assembly GCA_013397395.1 of Sinosuthora webbiana. Taxonomy (NCBI): domain Eukaryota; kingdom Metazoa; phylum Chordata; class Aves; order Passeriformes; family Sylviidae; genus Sinosuthora; species Sinosuthora webbiana. The sequence continues at coordinate 43,611 of VXBN01014231.1, read as the reverse complement.
AGTATGACGTAGGATGACCAAGTGGAACCACAAAACAATTTATCTGCAAGGAGTAATAAAATGTTGAATTGATGAAATGGGGGCAGGCTGGGGGGGTTGAAACCAAGAGAACATCTGAAACTCAAAGGAACATTTGAATAATGCATTAGGATCTTTGAATATGTAACATGCTGGTCCTTTTAAAGAAGTGTTCTGAGATAAGGTGTGTTTTTTAGCTGTATGCCAGGCACCCCAGCTGAGATCCATTGCTTTATTTCTGTTTCCTAGTTGTCTTATTTTTTATTAAACTTTTTTTAAAATTTTACCAAGAAAGTGAACCTTGTTTTTCACAGGTAGGTGCTTAGTTCTGATAGATTTCAACAAATCTGCTTTTATGTGCTTTGATTGCCTCAGTTTCAGTGGTGTTGGTCAGATTCCACTCTCCATAAACATGCCAGTAGTTTTTGAAAACAGGACAGTCAAGTACTTTTGATACTTCTGTTTTGCTCTTGGATAGGCTCTCTGCTCTGTCATCCATATAGTTCACCCTCACTGATGCTATTTTAGTGCAGAACTGTATATAATTTTTGTAATCTACTCTGTCTTACCCTTTTATTTAATAATTTCTTCCTTTTCTTCCTACCCCCACCAGTTGCTCCTGGTTGCAGAAAAATAGGTAGGGATTATTCTAATTTTTATTGTTAGTTTGTTTCTTCTTTCAGCACTGTCAAATTCTGTCAGTTTTCTATAGAATCAGTGAAATTCTTTGGAAGATAATATGGATGTAATATATAATTGTTTAACCTGAGAGACCAAAGTGTCAAGGACTAACATGACACTCTTATCTTCATAGAAGACCATGCCATATCATCCCAGTTTCCCTGTTTAGTCCCCCACATTCATGGATGAAAGAATTTCAGACAAGAGGTATCAACTGGGATGAAAATTAATTCAAGGCTTTTGATACACGTGCTATTCAAGGCCACAGGTATCAAGAGGGAGAGAAGGAAAGGTGAGGAGAAGGTGTGGACTCTCTTTCTAAATACCAGATTGGAACTGCCTCCTCTTGCACAAGAATAGATTTCTCTGCATATTCTTACTGCACACTTTGACCGCTGAAGTTGCATTTCTGGCTGCCTTGCACAAAACATCAGAGAATATCAGAGAATATTGGGAGTCTCAGATAAGCAAGGAGAATTATAGAATCACCAGCCCAAGCTCCTGTCCAAAGCAGTTCATCTTGAGGACCATGTTGTTCAGGGCTTCCTCTTTGAAACTTTGAAGAATGGAGCCTGCAAAACTTCACTGGGCAGTCTGCTTCATTGCTTGGTTGTCCCCATGGAGAGACATTTTTCCCCTCTTTCTGTTATAAATTTCCCCTCTGTATTCCCATTGTTGTCTTATTGCCTTCCACACGTGGCTGCAAAAACTTGGATGTGTCCTCCCAATGACTTCACTGATGACTCATCATCTGTCTCTTCTCCTGATGCCAAACTGAATTTTGCCTTTTTGCTTTTATACCTATTCTTTATATTCTTTATATATATTTGTACCTCTGTTGCCTATTATTGTACAACTTCACAGATTCATAGCTAGCATTTCATTCAGTGAGGGACAGTTGTGTTCTGTGACATACCTGATGTCACCCACTAAGTCCTGGGCAGAACATTTTCTAACAGAGGGGAAAATTAATGAAAAGAAAAAGTGTTTGCCCTTGTTCTGGCTCCATCAGGTCTTGATGCTTTTCCACAGCTAAGGACCAGCTGATTTTTCTGCCCACTGTTTATCTTGTCTCATGCAGCTCAGTTGTTCATAATAGATTAGACCTCCTGGGACCATCTTACCATGAATGTCCTTTTCAGCAAAATTTGACCTTTCAAATCAAGAGTATATGGGGGTACTTTTGGATGACACATTAACCAATATTATGGCTGAATCATCCATGGGGTTTTTTTAGTTGTTTCTGAGCCTGTGTCTAAAACTGCAGTAATCTGTTTGGCACTACTATATGGCAATAGGGAACAAAGACACACACCCCCTTGTGAATGCGAATGGTATCATTTTATCGTAGAAGTTACCCCCTTTTATACCTTTAATCCCAAGCAGTCAAAACCAAAACATAACAGGAGAAAAGCTCCTGTTGGCTGGCTTAGCTGCAGTGTGCTGTCTATAAGTTATAATTATCTCTCATCCTCCAACTGACTTCCAACTGTCCAACCTGCAGCTGTGCCTTCCTACAGGGCTTTCTAGTAAACATAAGCTTTAATAACTTTAACAATTATAACCCCATATCCTACACTACTAGAAAATAGCTTTTTATCTCTTGTATGTTTTTATCCATTAGGAAAGTATTTATTATAATTTTCTACTTTTTTTCAGAAAATTTTGACAACTATTATTTGGAAGATAATCTGGATTATCTGGGAGGACTAACACTAGTTTGGAGGACTAACACTAGAAGAGTTTAGTGATTTTTGCAGAATGTCTTTATAAAGAGATCATAATTAATTTTAAATTATCAATCTCAACATTACATTTAAATGTAGTTCTAGTTTCATTTGAAAGTGACGTTCTCTGGAGAGAAAACTCATCTTTTTCTGAGATTGAATGCTCACAGCTGAACTTCTTAGTTGCAGTGCTTCCATCTTTCACCATTTTATCACGCATCTTAGGATGCTTGTTTCTCAACTCTTGGCATCTGAAATCACAAGGGCTTCAGAATCTTATTTTAGTTTTGAAAATTGTCATTTTTACCTGCTACTGCTCTTCCAGAAAGTTGGAAATAGGAAATCAAAGTACTTAAATTAAAAAAAGAAATAAAATGAGAACTTGAATTATTTTTTAAAATCTCATTTTAAAACCTGTTTCATTACAGAGCACAAAAGTGATGGCACAGGGCTTGCTAGGTGAAACACTTATGCATTCCTTTATTCTATGATACTGAATTTTCTGAATTTGCAAGAGAATACTTACAGTGTTGACCTTGCAGAAGTCCTGAAGAAGACAGCAGGACATCTAACAGTCAGTGTAAGTAGGCATTTTTGTGTTATGTTAGGATGAAAAATCCCAGGCCGCTGGCATTGCAGTCTTGCCCTAGACACCTTCTAGCCAAGGTTCCCATAACCTGCAGTCACAAAGAGACATCTGGAAAGGAGTGGACACATGATAGGGATCTAACTGAGATTTAAAATATTTTCCATTCTGAAGTTGTTATTCCCATTAGATTCTACAAGGAAAATTCACATCTGGAAAACAAACACTGTTACAAAGACTCGAATCTCAGACTAGCAAAACTAAGCACTGCAACAATGTAAATAATAGCAATTTAATGATAAAAAGAGTGCACTGACTTGAAACTCTCTGTAATGGGAAAGAAGGAGCAATACCTTTGACAAGGCACAATACTGATCAAATTAAAATGTCATAGGATTAGATACTTTCTTTGCTTGACTTCATACTTCACTTCATACTTCCAGAAACAGACTAATGGAGCAAGTGCCCACTGCTAAAGCTGGACCATCACATTTTTTTTAAAAATACCATACTTTTTACCATGTATATGTAGGCAAAAATATATAAATATACTTTAAATTTCAGAAATTATTTCAAGGGCATTAAAAGTCTCATTTTTCTTAGATGTGTATTGGATGAATTCACTTAAATAATGTTATAACAATGCTGAGGTACTTGCAGGCAGAAGAAAGAGACCGCCTGGTTTGGAAAAGAAATGGTTTTTTAACTTGATGTAGCCTTTCAATCATGGTGTTTCTCATGCAGGCTAGAGAGACAGTCAGAAATATGAGATACAGAGGCTCAAAAATATTTCTTTTTCTACAGAGTTAAATAACAATGTCTATTCCTTCATTTAAGATAGAAAGTGGAATTTTAAGCAGAAAACATGTTTCAAGATCTAATGAGGTTTTGAAGAATAGAAGCATCCAAAGCCAATCACTTTGCTTTTAATGACAGTTAGTTAAAAGGAGCTTAAAAGGCTAGCATAGTTGGGGCCAGTGAAAGGGGGAAATTAGGGACATACATCTCCAAAGTCAGCTTCCTGGAACAGCTCACCTAGTTATTTCAGATCAAAAAGTCATGAAGCAAAACAGGGTGTTTGAGTTCCCAAGAGCATACTTTTGATTACAAAAGAGAAAGTTTTCAATTAGCTGTTAGGATGGCACATCTGGAGAATTTGGCAGCTCTAGATCAATAAACTGACCCTAAGTTTTTTGGGTTTTTTTTTTTTTGGTTTTGTTGTTGTTGTTTGGTTGGTTGGTTGTTGTTGTTTTTTTTTCCCTCCAGAAATATCCCTATCAGGAAAGGAAAATAATAGCATCCAAGGGGAGAAAAAGTGCAGCAACATAAATCATCTGTACAGTATTAACAGAACGATGGGGACACAGATTTTTCAATACGCTTCTCTAGCTGCTCTTCCTTGACCTCTCTCCACCTTATTGTGCTGCTTTTAAACAAAGGAAAACATTCCTGTGGTAAATCAAAGTCAAAAGCAGGTTATTTTGTGTCTCAGCCCATGGCAGGGAGTTGGAACCAGCTGATCATTAAGATCTCTTCTCACGCTGTCTGTGATTCTATGATTTTTCAGCTGTTTTCCTGTATCATCTCACTGTGGTGAACTTCTAACAATAAATTCTTTTCTATTTGTATGTTCCAGCTTTTTTTCTCTTTTCTTTTTCTTCTTTAAACCAGAATGAGACTTGACTGAAATAAAGCTTAGCAGTTGCCTAGGTCCTATGGATCTTAGAGATTGTACTGTTATCTCTCCACAGTTATTTCTTTTCTGTCAGCACAGACTTCCAACAAGCTGGAGGCTTTCCTGTGTGCCCCACAGCTTTAAAATGTAAAATTTATTCAACATTATGAAATTGAACAAAAATGCATCAAAAATAGAAAATGTAGGTTTTTCACTTTTCTTCTATCACTTCAATTTCTCTTTGACTACAAGTACATTAATCACATTCTGCAAAAGGTCTCTCTGTTCTCCTTCTAGTCCATCCAAGCCTAACAATTCATAACAGGGACAGCTAGGAAAGCAATTCAGGGATTAAAGTGAGGACCTGTGGTAGAGCCACTAGAAACTGATAGACACAGGAATGAAAAAGTGTAAAATCTGGGTAAAATCTAAGATGCATATCAGAAAGTCCCTTTTTTCCCCACACCACAAACTACACACCAAAGAACAGGGGAAGGGACACTCATGCCAGTGGGGAGCACATGCCACAGAGTTTGGCTGGAGATGGCCGGGCAGGACACCATGCCCAGGAAAGAGGTTATGGCGACGTCAGGCTGTGCGTCTGTCCAAAATCCACACATCAAAAACTGCACCCATCAGCTGGTGTGTGAGGGCAGGAATTGCTGACAGGAAAAGAGTAGTAGGACACCTCTCCTGAAAACCCTCTCTAAGGCACGTGACTTTTATGTGATCAGAAAAAAGTACAGACTTCCTAGTTTGGAGAAAAGGACATCCAAGAAGATGTAAGAAAAAGCCAAGGCAAGCCTTGATCTTGAATCCAACTAATCCAGTTGGATCAGCCTCCAGCAAAAGGTTGTTCAGCTTTTATGTGTGCAAATAAGGACTCTAACTACAACTTAATCATGAGGGGAAGAGGAGGGACAGGCATTGACCTCTTGTCTGTGGTGTACCTTGACATCACCTGAGGAAATGGCCTGAAGTTGTGTCAGGGAAGGTTTAGGTTGGATATCAAGAAAAAGTTAGTCAGTCAGAGGGTGGTTGGGCACTGAAACAGGCTCCCCAGGGCAGTAGTCACAGCACCAAGCCGGACAGAGTTCAGGAAGCATTTGGACAATGGTCTCAGGCATATAGTGTGACTCTTGGGGATGGTCCTGTGCAGGGCCAAGAGTTGGACTCAATAGATCTAGAGAGTCCCTTCCAAATTAGCTTATTCTGTGTTTCTGTGAATCTGTGATTCTGGGAATGTATAGTAGGTTTTAATATTTTTTTCCTACAACTCCAAGGTGTGTCCAATTGCATGTCACCCTCTAAGTCCCAGCTTTGCCCTTTCATGATTCTCCAGTAAACTTCCCTGATCAGGGAAGACAATCATAGAATCCTAAGCCCTCCTTTCATAAGTGTATGCTGAGAGGCATGAGAGAACTGACACGATGCACACCTTTACAGCACAGTCAGGACATGAACCAGCCTTCAAATGCACCAGCCTTCAAATGCCATGTGTCCTGGGTTAAAGTATATTCTATCACCATCTTCATGAACTGTTGAAACCAAGTGAGGCAGTGCTCCTTGCCTCCCCCACTCTGGATTACCTTCTGTTAATGGGCACCTTCTGTTAATCAACACCTTGCCACATGACTCACAGATAACCCCCTCCTGGACTATCTCCTGTTAATGGGCCCATCAGGCCTTATCACATGACTCACCATCCCATTGTGAGATGCTCCGCCCAGAAGGAGGAACCAAGCATCCCAGCCTGGATATAAGCTGAGACTCTGAACACCAGAGCAGCCCTTACCCACTGGATTCCTAGAGGACTCGAGCTACCAGACCTTTCTACGGGATCACTGCTTCAGGAAGACCACCTCATCTGGACTGCTTCCATCACCCTGATCAGGTTGTATTCTGACTCTGTCAGTGGTCTTTTGTATTATTGCATCTATTTTTATTTTACCTTTTTTTTCCTTTCTTCCTATTAAATTGTATCTCTGACTTGGAGCCTCTCATTTGTTTTGGTTTCAAAACCACTACACCATGCCAGAAAACCAAGAAGTTCCCGGGCCTGTGCCTGCACCAGCTCCGTGGAGCTGCTGGTTGCAGCACACAGCCCACTCTACAATAACACCAACATGCATCAGCAGCTGAATGGGAATCTGCATGGTCATATTGGCTTCTTGGTGCCTTGCAACCTCCAGGTCAAATCATTAGCATTTCTCCCAGGGAGAGGAGAGAAAGATAAATACCGTGGGTCATTCCTATCTTAGGCCAGGAATTTCAAATGGGCAATAGGGATTATTTTCTTTTTAATGTACATTTTCAAATTTGAAGGTAGGCATGGGAGAATATGTATTAGGGCCACAGAAGATTTCCTTCTTGAGCTCATCTAGTGATAACAGTGCTATTCAGCTCTCACTGATAGGTTCTACGTACAAAAGATATTTAAAATGTCTTTAGAGTGTGCCAACATTATGCTATGCCATATCCTAGATTTCGCAGCCTAAAATTACAAGCAGACTTGCCAAAAATAAATGGGAGCATGAGACAAAAGGCGGAGTAAGCCAGAAGAAAGAACACTGTCAAAAAAATCCCATAAAAGCAATGCATTATACCATGGACTTAAGCATCATGGCCCCATGAAACGAAAAAGTTCAATTGATTTCCTTTCAGCTCCATTAGTGGGCACCTTTATCAAATGCCTTTGAAACTAAGACCTTCTGCTGAAATTTATATATTAAGCAGGGAGGAAAAAAAATTCTGTTGTCAGGGTTGTTGCAAGGATGCAATCAAAGGTTTGACATCCCAACTCGCAGACACCAAGCAACTTGGAAAAAAATCACCATAGTTAATAGTTGCTATTTTTCTTTTCTAATAGAAGATTGAATATTACTTTAAAGCTCAATGACATCAAGGGTAGATAACATTAAAGCAAATTACCGTTCCTCTAACTACTCATTTTCCTCATCATTGTGATAAAGTAATAATTGCCTGGTGATTGCTTATTGTAAAGGCAAGCTTTTGTTACTTAAAATTCTCCTCTTTAGGTCACTTTCCTGACAAGCAGATTAATTGACAACATGAACCATGAACCTCAGCCAACTGTTTCTTTTCAGTTGTATTGAAAATTAATATGAGAGTAAGAGAAGGAATAATGCTGGAGGAAGAAATTTCTGTAGGCATCAGGTATTTTGGGAAGCTACCACACTGCCTAAATGAATGGGTGCCATCATCCATCTCTGCTCAAATCCAGAACACCATGTAATCAGTGAGAAAGAAAATTATCTGCTTGATAAGCTGATTAAGATCCACCATTCCAGAGAGGGAAAACATTTACCAAAGGTTTCCTGTTCCTGAAAATTACTGGATTTATGTTTTCAGTATTAAGTCATTTTGGGAAATAAATACAGAGTTAGCACATCATATTTATTTCCATTTACCCTTTATGTTGGCTGACATGGACTTACTGTGTAGGCAGAATAGACAAGATAGAACAAAATCTTAGTTTCTATGATGTATTGTTATCATTGTATTCAATTATTATTGTATAGTTTATTATTATATATTATATGTAATATTATATATTTTCTATTTGTTGTATTACTGTACAGCTATTATATCAATAGAAATTGTATATACTGTACTTTTATATTTATTTTATTTTATTTAGTATTATTTTGTAATATGATTATTATATCTTAGTTTAGATAGTAGGAAAAAAATTCTTATATGTGAGCATGGTAATGCACTGGTACTGGTTTCCCAGAGAAGCTGTGGATGGCCCATCCTTGGAAGTGTTCAAGGCCAAGTTGTACAGGGCTTGGACCAACTTGATCTAGCAGCAGGCACCTCCCCATGGCAGGGTGTTGGAATGAGATGATCTTTAAGGTCTCTTCTAATCCAAGCCATTCCATGATTCTATGAAAAAATATGAACAGTATTTTCCATATGCAAAATGCTGATAGTGTATGACTGTTTATAATTCTGGGGATTTTTGCAGAAGGCAAAAGGAAAGAAGAAGGTGAGAGAAAGCACACACACAAAAGCTTTTCCTTTAGGAGGATATATGCGATGGGAACAAAAAATTATTGCAGCTGCATCCAGCAGAAATCTAAAAATACCTGCAGGTGCAGTGTAAAATAAGTTAAAAAGAAAAACAAATATATATATATATATAGAGAGAGAGAGAGAGAGATACTGCTATATACTGCTACATGCAATATATTCTTTGACTTAGCAGGAAATCTGCTCAACATTAACAAATTTTGGGAACTACAAGCTGACATGAGATAGATATTACTTATTTACCCACTGAATCAGAAATACTTGCCTGCTGTGGAAGAGTCTTCCATAGGCACAGACAAAGATGTGCCAGACAAAGGCATGTGTTTGGGCGCAGGTCCCAGCTCACCTGGACTTCCAGCAGCCTCAGGGCTGCTGTACCCACACCCAGCTGTCCCAGGCTTTCCAGGCCAGCAGCATTGCTGGCATGCCAGTGTTTGGTGGTGAGGAAGTGAGGGGTTTAGAATTAGGAGCTGTCCTGAATTGCCCTTCCTGGCCTAATGTGTCGTCCTTCTTCAGGTGTGGACCATGCCGGGGAGGGACTCTGAACTGTGCTGATGGCGGCAGACCTCAGAGCTGCTCTGTGCTGCCTGGTTGCAGCCCGAGCAGCCTTGCTCTAGAGCAGGCACCAAGCCACAGTGCAGGCACAAGTGTCACAGCAAACACCACTGTGTGTTCCCTGTGCCCTCTCTCTGGTACATTTTCTTCTACAGATTTTGTTTTTTACTTAATGTAAATCTTGTAGGACTTTACTTCCAGCTGTCCTTTTGACAGTAGTGGAACATTAACTAACTGGGGATAAAACTGAAAGCATAAATCTCTCTCCTTTAGGGAATTAGAAAGCAGGTTTAGGATGCAGGCCATGAAAGGCAAGAGTTCACTGTAATCTGACAAGACCTGATTAACTGTCCCTGCCAGGCATACCCACCTGTGCCAGTGGAGGAACAAGAAAGCACAAGTTGAGGTTTGTGTTGCAGAAATGTTTGCCAAGGGAAAGCCTTTAGTTCTGATGTTTGAGCTTGTTTGCCATGATCTTCCCTGTAAGACTGGGAGTCTGAGCTGCTAAGGAGTTATCTCCAGAGACTAATGCTGTCTCTGGAACATTGGAAGTTGGGTGTTTTTATCTTTTTTGAGACAGGGTGAGATGAGAAGAGCAAGAGCTTTGCTCATATCAGAGGTGAGGGAGGAAAAAGCACAAGGTGTCTCTGCCCCAGGGGAGTGGCCAGACTGCTCCCAGCCAGGCAGTGGGATGAGATGATGAGGCAGCTCTGCAGGTTGGTGTGTACCAAGTCCAGTGTCCAGTCCTTTCCCTGAGGTCTCCAGTAATGTAGAAGGGGTCTGCTATGTGTCTGTGGGAGTGAGTTTGCTGATGACTTCCTTCACTAGACCTTGAGGTCAGTGCCTACTGCTTAAAAGAGTTAATTACCTTCCTTTTGCAGGAATGACTCTATTTTCAAGGTCTCCCAGGCCATTAATCAAGCATCTTCTTTTGAAAGCAGTTTTAATTAAAAGTAAGTTATCATTGGAGCCAGGATCACCAAGTCAGAGTGGGATGTCTCTGACTGGGCTCTGCTGTGGGGAATGGAGTGGTTCATGTTTATGCAGCCCCCACCCCCCAGCCTTCTCCCCACTCCTAGTAGCTTATGAGTACTCTTTTTAAGTGTCAAATTGAATATTTTAAACACTGTTTAAAATTCATAATTTATAGGCAAATCTTCAGAAGAGTTCAGTCATCTCTTGGTGCTGAGGGTGTCTCTGTGCCCACACTGCTGTGCTTTGGGGTCAGACTCAAAGGGTTGAGTGAAAGACTTAAAATGGCAAAGTTCATAATCCAAGTTAGATATTTTGTCTTTGGTTTAGTATCTTTGCAAGTTCATTTACTGCTTTTACTGTCACATCTCTCAAGTCCCCCTGGTTGTGTCCAGGAGGTGGCAGTGGAAGAGCATCCCTCACTCCACAAACATGGGGCTCTGAGAGCTCCCAGTTCACCAAGGGCACAATCAAGGACTGCTGTACATCACAGCACAGCAAACAGCTGCAGTTTAGGGTGTTTTCAGAGGCACCTCCTATCTGTGATGCCCCTAGTGCCAGAATCTGTGGCTCCGAAGTTAATAACCTGGAAATGTGTAAGGAAACTTCTTCACTTGAAAGCCAGAAGGAAAAAAGCTCTTCTGAGTGTTTCATTGCAAAGAAATGGATTTCAAGACAGTTTTAATAATTTTAATTACTCAAATTAATAAAACATCTGCATATCAAATCCACTGCAACTAACACAAAAACATACAGGATTCTCACAGTGAAGCAAACTAAACACAATTGTGCCAACTTCATGTTATAAGTTCATATTTTTTAATGAGCCTGTAGCCCCCTTTTTAACTGCCTTCATGCTGGGATAACAGCCTCCATGGAAATGCACAAGGAGGTATTAGAGAACTAGAAAGTTTCACACTGCCTGAGCCTGGTGCATTTCATCCCAAGATGCTGCAGAAGTATATGACAGAATTAATGTCAGAACCACTTGGAGTTATTTTAGGGAAGTCATGGGGTGTAAATAAGCATCAGAAAACTTGCGGTTCTCGGAATCTCTACAATGAGCATGGTCTGCAGAAGGGCACTGAGCCACATCTGAAGGGACAAGCCTGAGTGACAGAGATTGACCACACTGGGAAACTTCTCCTTGAACAGATTATTCAGGATGCTACTTTTGCCAACTCCTCAAAAGTCTTCAGCCACAATCATGGGCTTCAAGCCACCATCATGGGCAGCCTGAGGAACAACCTCACTAGGACATAGAACCATAGAATAAACTGACTTGGAAGGGACCCACAAGGATCATAAAAGTCCAATTCATGGCCCTGCACAGGACACCCCAGCAATCCCACCATGTGCCTGAGAGCATTGTCCAAACACTTCTTGAGCTCTGGTAGCCTTAGGGCTGTGACCATTCCCTGGGGAGCCTGTTCCAGTGCCTGATCACCCTGTCGTGGAAGAACCCTTTCCTAATATCAAACTTAAACCTTCTCTGACACTAGTTCAGGCCATTGCCTTAGATCCTGTCACTGGTTACCACAGAGCAGACAGTCTGCCNGATAAAACTGAAAGCATAAATCTCTCTCCTTTAGGGAATTAGAAAGCAGGTTTAGGATGCAGGCCATGAAAGGCAAGAGTTCACTGTAATCTGACAAGACCTGATTAACTGTCCCTGCCAGGCATACCCACCTGTGCCAGTGGAGGAACAAGAAAGCACAAGTTGAGGTTTGTGTTGCAGAAATGTTTGCCAAGGGAAAGCCTTTAGTTCTGATGTTTGAGCTTGTTTGCCATGATCTTCCCTGTAAGACTGGGAGTCTGAGCTGCTAAGGAGTTATCTCCAGAGACTAATGCTGTCTCTGGAACATTGGAAGTTGGGTGTTTTTATCTTTTTTGAGACAGGGTGAGATGAGAAGAGCAAGAGCTTTGCTCATATCAGAGGTGAGGGAGGAAAAAGCACAAGGTGTCTCTGCCCCAGGGGAGTGGCCAGACTGCTCCCAGCCAGGCAGTGGGATGAGATGATGAGGCAGCTCTGCAGGTTGGTGTGTACCAAGTCCAGTGTCCAGTCCTTTCCCTGAGGTCTCCAGTAATGTAGAAGGGGTCTGCTATGTGTCTGTGGGAGTGAGTTTGCTGATGACTTCCTTCACTAGACCTTGAGGTCAGTGCCTACTGCTTAAAAGAGTTAATTACCTTCCTTTTGCAGGAATGACTCTATTTTCAAGGTCTCCCAGGCCATTAATCAAGCATCTTCTTTTGAAAGCAGTTTTAATTAAAAGTAAGTTATCATTGGAGCCAGGATCACCAAGTCAGAGTGGGATGTCTCTGACTGGGCTCTGCTGTGGGGAATGGAGTGGTTCATGTTTATGCAGCCCCCACCCCCCAGCCTTCTCCCCACTCCTAGTAGCTTATGAGTACTCTTTTTAAGTGTCAAATTGAATATTTTAAACACTGTTTAAAATTCATAATTTATAGGCAAATCTTCAGAAGAGTTCAGTCATCTCTTGGTGCTGAGGGTGTCTCTGTGCCCACACTGCTGTGCTTTGGGGTCAGACTCAAAGGGTTGAGTGAAAGACTTAAAATGGCAAAGTTCATAATCCAAGTTAGATATTTTGTCTTTGGTTTAGTATCTTTGCAAGTTCATTTACTGCTTTTACTGTCACATCTCTCAAGTCCCCCTGGTTGTGTCCAGGAGGTGGCAGTGGAAGAGCATCCCTCACTCCACAAACATGGGGCTCTGAGAGCTCCCAGTTCACCAAGGGCACAATCAAGGACTGCTGTACATCACAGCACAGCAAACAGCTGCAGTTTAGGGTGTTTTCAGAGGCACCTCCTATCTGTGATGCCCCTAGTGCCAGAATCTGTGGCTCCGAAGTTAATAACCTGGAAATGTGTAAGGAAACTTCTTCACTTGAAAGCCAGAAGGAAAAAAGCTCTTCTGAGTGTTTCATTGCAAAGAAATGGATTTCAAGACAGTTTTAATAATTTTAATTACTCAAATTAATAAAACATCTGCATATCAAATCCACTGCAACTAACACAAAAACATACAGGATTCTCACAGTGAAGCAAACTAAACACAATTGTGCCAACTTCATGTTATAAGTTCATATTTTTTAATGAGCCTGTAGCCCCCTTTTTAACTGCCTTCATGCTGGGATAACAGCCTCCATGGAAATGCACAAGGAGGTATTAGAGAACTAGAAAGTTTCACACTGCCTGAGCCTGGTGCATTTCATCCCAAGATGCTGCAGAAGTATATGACAGAATTAATGTCAGAACCACTTGGAGTTATTTTAGGGAAGTCATGGGGTGTAAATAAGCATCAGAAAACTTGCGGTTCTCGGAATCTCTACAATGAGCATGGTCTGCAGAAGGGCACTGAGCCACATCTGAAGGGACAAGCCTGAGTGACAGAGATTGACCACACTGGGAAACTTCTCCTTGAACAGATTATTCAGGATGCTACTTTTGCCAACTCCTCAAAAGTCTTCAGCCACAATCATGGGCTTCAAGCCACCATCATGGGCAGCCTGAGGAACAACCTCACTAGGACATAGAACCATAGAATAAACTGACTTGGAAGGGACCCACAAGGATCATAAAAGTCCAATTCATGGCCCTGCACAGGACACCCCAGCAATCCCACCATGTGCCTGAGAGCATTGTCCAAACACTTCTTGAGCTCTGGTAGCCTTAGGGCTGTGACCATTCCCTGGGGAGCCTGTTCCAGTGCCTGATCACCCTGTCGTGGAAGAACCCTTTCCTAATATCAAACTTAAACCTTCTCTGACACTAGTTCAGGCCATTGCCTTAGATCCTGTCACTGGTTACCACAGAGCAGACAGTCTGCCCCTCCATTGCCCCTCATAAGCAAGGGGAAGTTGTAACTGCAATGAGGCCTCCCTCAGTCTTCTCTTCTCCAGGCTGAACTGACCAAGTGACCTCAGCCACTCCTCTTACAGCTTCCCCTTAAGGCCCTTCACCAACTTCATAGCTGTCCTTTGGATGGTCTCTAATAGCTTTATATCTTTTTTATACTGTGGTGCCCAAAATTGGGTAGGATGATAATCAATGTTATGGAAGATACTTTCACATATGTGTCAAATGCTCAGGCAGTTGCTTCTCCTTTAGCAATAAGTAGCAATATACTTCATGAAAGGATGGATATTAATAACAACTCCAAAGGGTAAAATATATTTGGAATATTTGGAAGCAGGTAAGATCTGCACAAAAAAAATCTGAATTATCCCATTATTCACCTTGAAGGAAAGAAAAACATACAAAACTATAAGTGGGTTAGGTGTTGGCTTATTATGCCTTACAGAGAGAAGAACTTGAAAAATTTGAGGTCTGGGTGTTCTAATGTCATGATAACCCAGAATCACTAACTTCATTTTTATCCTAGAACATATTGCATTCCAAAACAGTGGTTGAAAAGCCAGTTGAATATGGATAGTTTTCAGCCATAAATTGGTCCTTAAATTGATATAACAGTTTCTTGATCTGTTCTTCTACAGTGTGTTTGTATACATATACACACACCCACATACTACATTTTGACAGCATTTGAGAAACCAGCTGGATTACCATACAAGGTTGGATTAGCAGCATGCATTAGAACTAGAAGAAAATTTAGAATATTAACCCCTTATTCAGAGCATTATCCTTTTCATAAATTCATAAACAATAAATAGATTAAAAAGTCAATGGATGTTTGCTCACAAGTCAGGTTCAAATCAGATCAAACAGGACAAAACCAATTCAAATTGTTAAAACAAATTACAGGAATTCCCAAAGACCTGCTGTGCTCTTTTTATTTATGTTTCCACACAGATGGAGAAATGCTGCACTGTATCTGGAAGGTGAATGGGGCAGCACAAACAGCCCCATTTCCAAACACATGGACTACAAAAAAGAGGAAGGAAAAAAGATTCAGAAGTATCAACTAAGGGGATTCGGTCTCAGATTATAAAGGGGGTGTAAAAGTGATATTGGTGGCAATAGCAATTAGTTGGAGGGAGACAGTAACACATTGATAAGAAAAGGTGCTGAGGTCTGAAAAGAAAGACAGAGACTGAAATACTCTATTTGTGGTATGAAACATATTATTTCTCCTCTGTGGTTAGCTGAAATTTGACTTCCTCTTTCCATTATAAAGGGATACATGAACATTTTGAGTTACCCACAAGGCTCAGACTCAAAAAAAAAAAAAAAAAAACCAATCCTGAAGAGTTTGTGGGTTTTCCCCAGATCCATAGATCAGCTCATTCCAAAAGAAAATGACAGAAATTCTCTGATACTGGATATCGGGGATGCAGTCCAAATTCAAGACACCATAGCAATGTCTCACTCAACATTCTAGGTATGTATCAGAACTCAAATATTGAGACTAACTGAAGAGAAAGGGAAATTATTTTAAGTAATCTAGTAATTTTTTTGAAAATACACTGAACAGAAACAATAACAACTAGAAACTATCACGTTCCTTTCTTTGAGAAAGGTGAAGAAAAGAGAAATTTCACACAGGAAGGTCAGCAGTGGCTCCAGAAAATGTGGTACAGGTGGTATACATGTAAATGAGCAGTTTGCAGTCTGGAACAGGAACTCAGTGTTTGGGGTTTTTTCCTTTTCTTTCTTTCTTACCTTTGTTTGTTTGTTTTTTGGTTTTGTTTAACTGTAGGGATTTATTTAGCATACCAAGACTGGTATCTTTAGTTACGAAATTAAGGGTGCCTGGAGGTACACTCCATAGCTAATAGTTTCACCCAGATGGTTCAATATCTCTGATGGTTTCAGCAAGTTTAGAAGACTGCCTGCCAATTCCCACAGTGTTTCTTTTTCTGTCACCTCTCATGCTTTATGTTCCCTGTTCTCTTCATCAGTCCCTAGGTCTCCAACAGAGCCACAACTCCATATATGTTGCCTTTTTATCCCTGTCCATCCTGAAACTGATTCAAACTGTGATTCTCTGCTCAGAAGGAAAACCACACCCTACTCCTCTTCCCTCAGATGGTCCTCTCTTCTTCAGGTGTGTTTTCTTAACTTACACTCCAAATGAAAGATGTCCCATCAGTATGATGAGAATCAATTAGACTCATCACTCTTTGCTACTATCTTTCTGAATCCTGATTTTTATAGTAATTTTTAGGGTCTCAATCTACATTTCAATTTTCTACAGAGACACTCAAGCTATCTCAAAACATGCTGCTTCAGGTCTCAAGACTGTAGCCCTCTTCCACTGCTAGGAAGTTGAATCAGTTCTGGAAAAGTGCATATGCAGCTATGATGCTTTTACACTAACTTCTTTTAGAGCTTTACCTTTCCTATATAAATTTCTGACTTGCAAGGAAAAGCAATTATCTGCTGCACACTACAGTTCTGTGGCTGTTTTCCAGATATCTCTAAATGGAGCCCAAACTGTACTTTGATTTTCCACTGTTGAGAGTGTAAACTATTCTCATCAGGTAATTTCTAAATGCATAATCAAGGTAGCATTTATTCATGTCATATCACTTGTAGCAGCCTATAAATGTCTTCATTTACTTTTAAATTTGTTTAGCATAATCAACTTTGTTTAGGCCATGCATGGATTTTAGACTACTTTAAATGCTTCAATTTTGTAATACTTGTTTAATTTTCAAAATTACCTGTCTTGGTTTAAAAAGACAGGTGTCTGGCCAGGAAAGCTGGAGCTTCCCTTGTAATGGAGAATGTAAACCCCTTCCCTCCAAATTATTGTAATTTTGCAATTCAGGAGGTTTTCAGACAAAGATATGGGAGCAGGAATAACAGTTCTTTACTAGGAATATTAAAAATACAAATCTAGTAGTAAAAAAAAAAAAAAAAGGAAAGAAAACCCTAGAAACACTAACCGAGTCAGAACAAGACCTGACATCCTGTTGGTCAGGGTGTTGGTAGCAGTCCAAATAAGGCCTCCTGGAGTGATAGATGTGGTTCTATTGCAGTTGAAATGATCCTGTAGAAGGGTCCGGCCTTCTTCTGGGAATCCAGTGGAAAACAGGTTACTCTGCTGTTCTGAATCTTAGCTTTTATCCAGGTAGGAATGCTTGGCTCCTCCCACTTGGTGGAGCATTTCACAATGGCATGATATAATTTTAACAGTCATGTGGTGAGCCTTAATGGCCCATTAACAGCAGATATCCTTCCCTGGAGGGAGGATGGGTTGTGGAAGAGATAAAAAAACATTTCTCCAAATGGTTTTAACAGCTGGCCCATTAGCAGAAAGATACCCTCCCCCCCAGATTTATGAGATAAAGAAAAACACCTCTTCAACTGGTTTCAACAGATTGGGAATAGAATACATCTTGCCTTGCAACCCAAGACATTACCACACATCTGTCCACTCCATTTTGAGGACCAAGCCCATAAAGCTATCATGCATTAGGATGCTGAGGTTGCTTGCATGTCTTGTGAATAAAAATCTCATGATAAACGAGATTAAATAATGATTTCCTTCATCAGCTCTTTCACACATCTTTAGATTGCTTGCTGAAACTGCAGATCCTCTAGCATGACTTTTTCTCTACGAAATTCCCTCAGCACACAGTGAAATCATGTTTACTAGCCATTGTTGGAATTGGCAATTCATAAAGGCTTAATTCAAAATTTAAAAAAAAAAAAAAAAAAGAAAGAAAGAAGAAATGTGCAAGCATACACACACAATGGGGTAAAACAACATACTTTGAAAGTATTTCTTGAAAAAATGAAAATACTGAAGTATGTTTCTGTTCTGCCATAGGATATCCTTAATGCACAATGATTCAATTTTGGAATGAGTTTAACAACTAATCTTTCAGATGCTCACAAAACATGGTTCTTATCTCTCCTCTATTTCTTTCCTGATAAGACTAAGTAAGTCAACTGAAAAGCTCTGTCTTCAAAATTGTTAGCAGAGCAATTACCACATTTTTTAAAAAATAAAAGATATCCTTGGGGTACACAATTTCTTTCTTCAACTTCTATCAATTTTGAGCAGGCAGCATTCCATATGCATTTTTTCATTTATTCAAGGATGATGCACATTATATACATGGATTGCGGCAAAAATCAGAATTAATTAGAAGCAGGATGGAAGATGCCAGTTCAATTGCACTTTTTAAATGCTTCACTTCACTTTCACAATTTATTTAAAGTTTCAGCTTCACTCATTCAGTTCCTGTTTTGTCTTTGCCCTTGCGACTATTGAAGCCATTACTTTTCCTGATTACAGCACTGTCCCTAAGTTTAAAAAGACAGTTTTAATATTCCTTTGAAAAAATACTTCCAGAAAGTTAGCTGGGCTTTTTAAGGGACACTTATTTAGTTTACTAACACCCTATGCTTGCAATAAGTCACTGACAAATAGGTCTTGCTGATCTACCAGCCACAATACTGTTTCATTTCTGCACCAAAGTAAATTCTGCATGCATTTGGTTCTCTAACCAATGAGAATCATTTTTATTGCTTCCAATTTACAGAAAACACAAGGAAAAGAAGCAAGTGCTTTACTGACAAAACTCACAAATACCAAAGCTGGTAGATTGGTTTGCATTTTTTTGTGTTTTCCCTTTTAAACATTTCCAAACAAGACTTCCCATTCTCTTAACTCTTTCCAGGGCAGTTCATCCTGCTTTAAATGTTCAAAATACTCTTTTTCTCACAGTAACTTCCCAGGCCACTGAGGGGCCACAGAAATGCTGGACACAGTAAGAAAACTCAGGCTGAACAAAGTCAAGGTAGCAAGGGATTAGGCCAATGCCCTTACTCCAAAGGGATCTAGAACCTGCTCTAGTTGCCTTTCTTGCATTGCACCAGTGGAAAACAGAAAACTTGAGCCCAAAGGTAGTCACATAAGCCAGAGATGTTACAAAGAAAATTACAAGTACTGAAAAATGCTTGACCACTACAACAGGAACTCAGTTCATAACATAAGCTGCTCTTTGAGGTAGATGATCACATCTCACTCCAAACACAGTTTTCATCTACTATCTCCATCCTTCCAATCTTCCTGCTGTTTGATGTTCAGCCCTTCCTTGTTTCCTTCCCACACAACTCATTTCATACCAGATAACAGCATTTGTCATGCTCAGTCTCTGTTATTCCAGTATTTTTTTCCTCCTGTGCCACTTCCAGCACTGATTCACAAGCTCACAAATTATTCTGTCATTACTTATATGTGTTTATGAAACTTCCAACAGATGGGTCTTCCAAAATAATAGTTCCTTCCAGGCACACATATTGACAAAGTAAAATAAAATTCTTTTGTTTATACTCAGTGCTCCTTTTTGTGATACGTGAAAAGTAACTTAAATGATTCCTGAAAGTCTTTTTGACTCAACTGCTACTCCTCAGTGGAGTCAGTTTCGCACAGCCTAGTAGACCTTGCCCTCTGTAGTCTCCCAGTCAAACCCTGGAAGCCAAGATTCAGTATTTCTGCGTTGGGGGTTGGGTTTGTTCCTTCTTTTTCTCTAAAGAATTTTTTTCCCCATAAGTTACCAAGGAGACCAAGTACTGGATACTTAAGGATACTTAACTGAAACAAAGGGGGACAAGCTTGCCACGAGACATAACGCGGAGAAAAAGGACAGAGCTTTAGGAGTTGGGGGTTGTTCTTTTTCGGCGTTCGGAGAGAGAAGACCCTCTGGCTGGAGGAGTTTCTTTCACTGTGGCAAAAGGGATCCAGTCCTGGGATATCTACTACCACCGGTTCGGCCTGAATCCTGCACCTTCTCGGTCACCCGCGGGAGCTGGGCCAGCCCTGCCTCGCCTTTGGCTTCTTCAGCGCTGCTTCTCTTGCTACAGTGT